>OZ014454.1:2863118-3463118 GCA_963966035.1 Acleris laterana | reverse complement strand
GGCGGCTGACGTCTATGCGCTGCACTGCTGGTCCCAGCGTAACATCTCTCAAGGCTGTTGAATATCGGAGGTATATCCACCTGTGGAATATGGTGTCGGGGTCCGAGGAAGTTCAGGAGTACCTCCAAACGTTATGCCCAAATGGTACCTGCACGGTCGACGAGCTTAAATCGAGGGGGAACTACAGATCTTATAAATTAGGAGTTCCTGCAGCTTTCTATGAAAAATGTCTTTCTGTGAATGTGTGGCCTGTGAATGCCAGAGTTAAGGCGTGGTTATTTCGTAGACAAGGTGCCAAAACTCAGTACAGCCAAACCTAATAAACGCCAGACTCGTTCAACAATGCCGTCCCTCTATATTATATATCAAAATGTTCGAGGCCTCAATACAAAATTGAAAACCTTTAGAAATAATATAATCTTAGCCCTTGAAACTGACATTGTTTGTGTTACGGAGACTTGGCTGTCTGAGTCTGTTGAAGACTCTGAACTTGTGGGGGGAGAATGGAGTGTCTTGCGCCGGGATCGGGCTGCGGGGCGGCAAGGTGGAGGTGTGCTGATGGCGGCACGGCCAGGGGTCGCGATGCGCCGCAGGCCGGAGTTCGAGACGCCTGATGGTGAAGACTTGTGGGCTTCATTCCCAGTAGGGCAAACGACCTGCCATGTGTGTGTCGTTTATATCCCTCCCAGTGCCGCGGATGACAACGACGACGCGCCGCGCGCGCTGGCCTAGTTGGTAGTGACCCTGCCTACGAAGCTAGCGGTCCTGGGTTCAAATCCCGGTAAGGGCAGATACTAGTGTGATGAGCGCGAATATTTGTTCCTGAGTCATGGATGTTTTCTATATATTTAAGTATATTTTTCTCTACATATGTATTTGTATCGTTGTCTTGTACCCATAATACAAGCCTTGAGCTTAGTTTGGGACTAGGTCAATTTGTGTGACATTGTCCCCTGATATTTATTTATTTATTTTATTTATTTATGACGTCTACATGAGTTTCTTTCACAAAGTGGAAACGTTTATCGACTCTCTAAACGGCTTGGTGGTAATTACCGGTGATTTGAATTTGAACCCTAAGTATTCTTCAGTTAATGTCCTAAGCTATTATTGTTATTTTTCAACTGTATGTGGTTTGCAAGAGACGAATGATGTGGTGAATTTGTATGGTGGAGTATTAGATGTTGTGCTGGTGCGGGGCCAAACTACCGCGATGAAGACCTGCGAGGTTGACGGAGGAGGCCTTGTGTCACACAGGGACGCGTATCATCCCCCGCTCGAAATCTCCATATCACTCGCGAAATCCGGTCTCAATCGACTGCTACTAGAACCTAGCAATGTTGACTTGTGCTATGATTGGAATTTTAGCAAGGGTGACTATGACCTTCTATACCAGTTAATGTCTGAGGTGTCCTGGAACGATGTTCTTAGTTCGTCCCGGGTCGAGGACTATAGACCTATAGCCATTCTTTCATCCATTCCCAAGCTGTTCGAGTCCATCATGAATAGACTTGTTGCTTTTCAAATCCAGCCGTTCCTTTGTGATTCCCAGCATGGCTTTAGGCCTAAGCGCTCTGTTGAAACGAACCTCCTTACTCTGGTAGATTCAATCTCGGACCATTTGGATGCTGGAATACAGGTCGACGTGTTGTACTTCGACTTTAAAAAAGCATTCGACCGCGTAGATGAATGAATGATGAATGATGAATGATGTGTTGTTGAGCAAGTTGTGCAATATCGGATTTTCCCCTAAACTACTCCAGTTTTTCGGCAGTTATCTGCGCGGCCGGCAACAGTATGTGCAACACGGACACTTTGTCTCGAGGGCGTATCCGACTCGTTCGGGTGTCAGTCAGGGTTCCATACTGGGTCCGCTCCTTTTTGGCATATTAACCAATGACTTGACTTCAGTTCTTCAGTCGGCCAGGTGCTTACTCTATGCTGATGACTTAAAGTTGATTTATGGTGTACAGGGGATCTCTGATTGTGCTTCACTTCAGAATGACATTGACAGTGTTTACCAGTGGAGCTGCAATAATAGACTTGCTTTTAATGTGGCCAAATGTGCGGTCATAAGTTTTAGTAGAGCTCGCGTTCCACTGCTACATAATTACTTTTTAGGTTCCGAATTGATAGTTCGCGTCAACACCATTCGGGATCTTGGCGTCAACCTTGACTCCCACCTAAACTTTCATGACCACATGAACGCGTTGACGCTAAACAGCCACAAAAGATTGGGCTTTGTTTTAAGAAACGCTAGGGATTTTCGTGACTCCAAAGCCATAAAGCTTCTGTACACGGCTCTGGTCCGAAGTAAACTTGAAGCGGCCTCTGCTATTTGGAACCCCTACGAGGCAACTTACGTGTTGCTCCTGGAGAGAGTCCAAAAAGTATTCTTACGTTTTTTGTATAAGAAAATGTTTGGTTATTACCCTTTTCTATACCCTACGAAGTTTCTCCTAGGTGCTTTGGGCTTCAACTCTCTGGAGGTCAGGCGTAACGTCCGGCTTCTCACTCTAACCACCGAAATCTTGCGGGGGGAGCCTGGGTGTGCTGAATTGGCAGCACAACTTCTGCGTCTATCGGTTCCTTCACGATCTAGAATCGATTTTCGGCCTCGTATTCGCCATCTGCTGGCAGTTCCGACGTGTCGTACTGTGTTTCGCAGGAATTCTCCTTTGGTCCGTGCCTTGCACCTTTTAAACGGGCTTCTCGCATATGCCCCAGAGCGGGATGTATTTGCTAGCGGATGGGCTGCACTGCGAGATGAATGTTTGAGGTACTGCGAGAGTATGGATGTGCGTGTGTCGTCAATTCCTTAATTTGATATTGCTATTCTATTTTCATTGTATTTTATTGTAATTTTCGGTATTTGTAAGTATCTATAATTTCACAGTGCCTTGGTTTTGTTATACTGTTATACTGTGCAATTACTTTGTAAGAATAAATAAATAAATAAAATTATACATGTACATAATCGAAATATGTATCTATCTTTATGTAGATCTATGTATATGTATTTAGTTCCTAATGTGACTTCACTTTTGATGTCTGGATGTATCTTAAGCGGCTGTAGACAGATTAGGGATTGAAGAAGAATTGACGGACGTAAGACGGAGATAGAAAAACGCAGAAGCTTGATGAAACCCTCAAGAGACATGTGATGTTTCTCTTGTAAGCAGCAAAAGAAAATTCTGAAGCGAGAGAAACGAAAACTGACGAAACCACCCTTACTTGATCCCTGTATGTATTAGAAACGTGCGGCGATGTATGTCTGCTACGCTGGTCTGCAAGTTCTGAACATAATCCCACTGGTCTAGATGTGCAAAAAAAAAAAGTTCTGTCAAAGATCTAGGGAATCTGGAAGAACTCTTATGATCGTTATGTTAGGAACCTGTCTAGCAATAATGGATGAATTTAAAACTAGGTAACCGTATTATTTTATATCGAAGCACATTCATTACAATAATAATAACTTACTGTTGAGTTTCTTGAGGCGCTTCTCAACAAGTCTCTTCTTGGTAAGCGCCAATGGTAGAGCTTAAGAAAAATTACCTACATAATACTGTACAGTCGAAGTCAAAAATATGTTTACACTTTAAAACCTTGTCCAGTTAACGTCATGTTTCAACTGTCATAAGAAATTGTCACAGCGATTACAGTGACAAGGTACCTAAAGTAAAAACATATTAATGACTTCGACTGTACAGAATACAGTTCAATGTTATCAACCTAAGCTTATGTAAATCCAGTAATAGCCTTGACTTTCTCCTTGTCATAAACATAAAAGCGGTAAAGAGGGATGTTTTTTTCGTTTCTGTTTGTATGCAAATAAAAAATGAGTTCAAGCGATGAAGATGTTAAATTGTACGCCAAATATAATGAAAGGAAAAGCTAATTTTGCTCAATCACAATTTTTTTCTTGCGATTTTTGGGGTTCGTATTAACAAGCTCGTTCGTTTAAACCAATACTCGGCCCACAGTTGCCTACTTCCATGCCTAGGCAATAATACATACATACATAAACTCACGCCTTTATTCCCAGAGTGGGGTAGGCAAAGCTACAGAATTTCCAACAACTATAAAAACTTTTTGATAATTCTGTAACCACATTTTGCACACTTAGGCGAAGATGTTTACCAGTGTATTATCTACTTCCATGCCTAGGCAATAATGTACTATTAAAGAACACATCTCTCAATTTATAAACAGCTGTCTCCTTTTTCTATAAATAAAGGAGCACGAAGGGTTAACGGTGGAACACCGAAGATATTCCCTAAAATAAATAACTCGAAAATGGAAATGCCTTACACCGCTATGTCGTTAGTGGATACCATCGATCAATCTAATAACAGACCCAGAGAGGGCTACTATTGGAACTCACGGCGGATTCTATGAATTTGCTGGCGTTTTAATAAAATTATTTGCGATAAACATTTTAGCGTGGCTTTTTTGTTGAGTGCTAGCTAGTTGAAATCCGGTGGATCTGCGTTAGCGTATCTGAAATTTTGTCACTGCCTACCGAATTAATCACACTCTAACGCTTCGTTGTGACATTTGGATTTGACAGAAAGTGATAAAGATTACTTTAACTAAATAGGTTAATTATAAGGGGGTGTAAATGAAACAATGTTATCAAAACTTCCCCTTTTTGCTTTACATACCTACTCGTAATGTCACATCATGTACTAAACTGACGACGCGCTGGCCTAGTTGGTAGTGACCCTGCCTAAGAAGCTAGCGGTCCTGGTTCAAATCCAGGTAAGGGCAGATATTAGTGTGATAAGCGCGAATATTTGTTCCTGAGTCATGAATGTTTTCTATATATTTAAGTATATATTTCTCTATATAAGTATTTATATCGTTGTCTAGTTCCCATAATACAAGCCTTGAGCTTAGTCTGGGACTACCTAGGTCAATTGGTGTGACATTGTCCCCTGATATTTATTTATTTTATTTATTTAAACTTACACATAAATTAAATACTGTACTCTTATACACTGTATGGTAAATGTAAAACATAAAAAACATACTCTTCCAGTTTGAATGCAGAACGTAAAAAAATCGAACCAACGCGAACGGTTAGTACTCGTTTCGATTTAAAAAAGGAAAGTTTTATTTGGTACCACGTCACGTGGAATCTGGCTTTAATAGTTAGATCGACGTGTTTTTTGCCAGCCTGTAAATCAACTGTGTACTCAAGCGTGTACAACTGGCTGAATAGAAAAGCGCCTTGTAACTGCAAACGAATTTCAAATTTCTGTTGTTCGATTTGCTGCATAAAAAGTTTGTAAGAGTGATTTAAAAAACAGTTATTTATTTTTAAACATTCGTTAACCACGTGCTTAGTAACTTTATTTAGTGCTTAGTTTTTTTAAATGTGATTTTAGACGGTTTTATGTTTTTTGTAGCAACGTAGTGTTATAATTATATGCTTAGGTACTTACTTCTTTTTAAAAGTTATGCCACTGTAATTGTTAATTGGTAGGTAAGCATGCATTGTAGAAAAGTAAACGTCACAAACTTTGCTAGAACTTTAATTTTCTTTGGAAAACCAGCTAATACTAAGTTAAGTAATTACTTAGGATGATATTGAAAAAAGTGAGAAATTGAACCAACTAAGTAACTTTCTTTGTAAAAGGATTATACTTAGATGAAATTAAAATGAACCTTGCTTGCATTAATACAAACTTACCAGGTCTAATTACGTAATCGTCCGACTTATTAATCTCATATTGACATTTTAACATATAAAAATAAAAATTAGGAACGTGTCCTTAAGTGACTTGTAGATGAGAAAGGCGTGAGTTCACTGCGTTACCATGGTGATCTTAACAGATTGAAGACTTCGACCCCTCTTTACCTTCAATTCTTTGTGACTTTTTAAGAAATTTATGGTTCATTTGTGTCCTTTTCTCGCTTTGACATAATTTCTTTACTTTACGTAGACGTCTTTTGATGTGAATTTACGCAGTTGCTGGATATTTAAACTGGGCTATGGAAACAGCCATTTTGTACTTGTGAGTATTGGAGTTAAAGCGTTTATATTTCTCGTATTTTGAGGACAAGGTTACAAAAAAATCGCAGATTCGTGTATTTATTTTGTAAAATGAATGTGTGATCAAAACAACAGCCGGAGGCTTCCCTAACATACTAAAGCAGTTCAGTTTTACATCTGTGTCTCTTTCTCTCAACCTAAACTAAACTACTTTAGCATGTAAGTATGTAAACACAAAACTCGTGATAGTTTTGCCTTTAAATTCGTTATATTATGTGCTATTTAAAATATTTTCCAGAATTTGAGTACTTGTAGTTTTAGCTGTAGCATGTATTGTTAAACTAAAAATAAAGATTCACACAAATATTCAAAGAATTGATGTTTGATTAGATTACCCATTGAACATTGATAACCTACTAATCACTCATTGAATACAAAACTGACACATTCCAAAATAATTTTCTCTTGCATTCAAAATCTTATACCTGTACGAATAGTTTCTAATTTTAAAATGCAACATTGACTCATTTTGGAATGTGTCCGTTTTGTATTCAATGAACGTAATGATCTACCCTAAATAAGACAAAAAACGATACCACAATAACTGCGTCTGTGACACGCATACTTCTTAACCTATACTTAGCCTTATTAAACTGTGTCAACTATTATGGATATCTTTCACGGACTACTCGTAGTTTGTCTCTGTCACTCACATGATAAAATTACGGTGTTTTGTCCCATTTATAATACGGAACAATTACATATAATAATGTCTATACCTACTTATTATCGTTTATTTTAAGTACAACTCCGTTTTAGTAGAATTCCTTTGTCGTCAAAAATTTCTTCTACATTCATTCACTGGTCAAATTATAAAAGCGTCACAAACAGACAAACACAAACTCACGTAAAATTTTACATTAACTGTAGTAGGCATAGCAGACGCATTAAAACTGTCCAAAGATAAAAAATATCCTACAATCATTTTCATATTTTACATCGTATGAAATATGTCACTGTAATCACAGTAAATCATAAAAAAGTTTGCATGCAACCAAACACGACGGCGTGGCCCTGACTAAACCGGCTAGGTCCGTCCTGTTGGGTTTGCTTGTGGAGGCTCGCGGCGCGTACGGTCGAGAAACGCACACATGCAAACCGTGCGGTGTAGCTTTGTTCGAAGAGAAACCTACTGTTTATACGAGTACTGTGTTAATATTGTAATGATATTTTCCGAGTGGTTACAATCAATAGAGCCACTCCTTGTCTTCCCATGGATGTAGTAAGAGGTGACTAAGGGAGTAAAGGCTTGAAGTACTGTTAGGGAATGGGCTTGCAACCTGTCACTACATGATCAGTAACCCTGCCTACCCTGCTCTGGGAATGAAGCATGAGTTGATGTGTGTCTTTTTTTTGGTAGGGTTGATACTCACATCAACAAACAATATTCTATCACTATCGTGACCTACAAATAGAACCTGTATGTATGAAAATAGCAGAAAAGGTAGACTAATAGTTATCTTCGGGGCTCCGATCGGCCATCGATCATGTCTACAAGCGACCCGCAATAATTCCCGGTGAAATATGACGCTGTTACAGAAAAACATCAATGACGTGTATGTTAGGTTTCGGTAAGAAAGTCATTTTTTTCGTGCAGTAGGAATATATTGAAGATATTATTTGCACTGATGTTCATGAATAGTTAAGAAAAAGATACATATACACATACATACCTTCGCGCCTTTAATCCCAGAGCAGGGTAGGCAGAGCTTCAGAATTACCTACAACTTTAAAAAAAGGTAAAAAAGCATTCAGTAAGCAGGGGAACTTTTACACGTCCAAAAACATCAACGTGGAACTAAGGTGAATTTTTAACTTTGTTATCTGTAATTAAATTATAATTACATACAGTGTGTCCCAGAAATTGACGTAAATATTACGGAATGAAAAAGTTCAGTCCTTACCGGTCGAGAGTAAAGTTTTAAATTTGGAATGTGTTAATTAGTTAAGGAGTTGTGAATATTAAAGTTTTAATGATACAGGTAATGAACGCTACCTTGTGATATAGCTCCCTAATTACGCGATGTTTTTTTAAAAATATATTAAGGTTTTTGTACCTAGTACTAAAATTAAATAATATCATCACTTCAGTAGCATAATGTTGACATATCATCGATCCAAATTACAGCCCATTATAACTACAGGAATAACACAATTTAAACTAAACCAACGAACTAACATATTATGAAGTAAAATAGGTGCAAAACAGGTGTCTATTAATATCTATATTTCAGAAAGAAGTTAACGACGTATCCTCACTTTAATAACATTAGGGACCAACATTTTTACATTAAATCTCCTAACGAGAAAATTTATAACATGGGTCTTTCACATCAATCACTTTGCTCGAGCATACGTCGCCCCTTGAGACGTAGTCTACTTGTCACAAGCGAAACCTCAGGAGTTATCTAGCTCCAACAATTTATATTTGAAATATGACAGAGTTTTCGAATAATGTAGATTTACGGGATAAATGTTTGAGTTCAAAGAAGTCGAATGGTCATTGGACGAGAAGAAGAGGAACAAAAAACACACGTTACAACTTGTGTCATGTGTCACACAAGACGTGTGTGAGCTTGCCGGTCTCGTATTGGTTTGCAAAGCAATCAATAGCTGACTTTCTACAGAAACTGCTATTATTCATGTGCCATATAAATTGAAGACACCGTTTTCTGTTTTTATTCACTCAGGGCTCCTGATGCAAAGTGGGATCTGAGTCCCATAGTCATTTGAATTCTCAAGACTACAATCTTAAGACTGCAATCCTATGACCTTACCAACACAGAGGGTGAAGATGGAATGCATCTATGCTAGCCAATTCACCGGTTGTTTTATCCCGACACCGGAACGTATCAGTGCAAATGCTGCTTGGCATTGGGTTTATGGATAAGATGGTGGTAGCGATCCGAACGGACTCTGTACAAGATCCTACTATCACAAGTTACTTGGTGATCCAAAAAACACGAAGCAAAAACGCCTAACCATCAACATTGGTTTCCCTTCATTGGTTTTATTGTTATAAATGTAGCGCAACGCTATACATACATTACATTACGTTACAAAATATAAAAATAATTTTGGAATATTTTTGATCCTAGGACGTCTTGTGGTAGTGTTCTGAAGAATTATTCGGACTTTTACCGGCCGGTGAGTTCCGCCATCGAACTATTCTCTATAGAGCCAGGCTTCATCAACGTTACCTTGATGAATACCGTTCTTCCACCGTGTTCTTCACTAGGCACTTTATACCTCCTACAGTGAAACTGTGGGACGAACTCCCTTCGGCGAGATTTCCAACCAGTTATGGCTGGGTGGCTTGAAAAAAAGAGCTTTCATTTCCTTAACTAGCCGGCAACAGAACGACAGCTCTTGTTGAGTTACTGGTGTTTATGGGAGGTGGTGATTACTTCCCTTCAGGTAATCCGCTCGTTTATTTAAAAAAGCAAATCGTTGGGATCATACTAACCATATAGTAAATAGAAAACCAGGTGTACATGTATAAGTTCTCCACCCTGAAAAAAGCAATGGAAATTTATAAACCCATTTGTGTCAAACAAAGGTCTTCGGTTAATAAACTAGGCTCTAATGACAGGTTTCAGTTTCGATGGATAGTTTCCTTATCTAACTTCTCGGATTACTTTTTCATTTAACTTTCGGGAGACCTTTATAAGTACGAACTTGTAATTAGATTGAGGTTTGTTGCTTTACTGTTTTTGGGTCGGTTACAAAAGTGATTTTTACCTACTGGAGTTGTTTTGGAACTTTATGTTTTTGTTGAGGAATGAAATAAAAGTGATCACAGTCAGAAAATTTAGGTTGGTACTGGTTAGGATAGTCAAAGGCTTTAGTTACAATGTCTCACAAAATAAAAATGACATTAATTAATTTGACCCGTGTGGTTGCCGGGTTAGAATAGTGCCACTCCATATCTGCCCGTGGATGTCGTAAGAGACGGCTAAGGGAATAAAGGCGTATAGTACTGTTAGGCGATGGGCTTGCAACCTGTCACTAATACACTGGTAAACATCTTAGCCTAAAAGTGCGAAATGTGGTTACAGAATTATTAACAAGTTGTTAGAGTTGTTGGTAATTCTGTAGCTCTGCCTGCCCCACTCTGGGAATAAAGGCGTGAGTTTATGTATGTATGTATGTAATTTTATGAACGCGTTTGGTTTAGAGTTTGGAGTAAATTGTATATTCTTTAGAAAGTTTTGTGTTACCAGTATAAAAGTGTAAACCAGTAAAAATTATAAAATTATACTATTTTTACCCGATTTTCGAAGAAGGATGGCGATGTTTTTACCGACCGGCGAAGGAGAGGTACATAATTTCGAAGAGTCATAATTCCAATTTTCATTACTCCGAATGCAATTTTTTGATAGAAGATTTTTTTTTCTATCGTGTATTTAAATCAAGCCAAACCTTATCTATGCATTCAATCTTAAACAACTCCAGCATAACATAGCTGTCGAAAAAATGAAAATTAGGACAAAAGAACATTCGAAAAAAGGTAATTTGGAATTTTATGGTGTTACCCCGAGGGTAATGTTTTAGACCTGTATGTCCTTTGTTCAAAATGGTATTTTGTTCTCTTCTAAAGTCGGATGGCCCAATTTCGACAAACGAGGTTTCGTTTAGATTGGTCTTAGTGTTGCGGGTGTCACTAGGTACTTTTTTTATTTATTTATGTGAAATTAGCAAAATAAAAATGTTATATTGACGACATTATCCACACAGCAGTTGGGTTTTGAAGACTTGCTTTTTGTTAGACGTGTTAATAACATCCTTCTTTTAATTAAAGGCTTCGTACACTTAAGCACTAAAAATGTGGTGTCACGCGGATCAAATTGTGATATCGTCGTCACGTCACGGCATGAGTAGAGAGATTGTACTCCGTCGTTTTCCCCTTGTTTGGAACTTTTGTATGGCGTTTGACAGGAATAAACGTAATTACTCACGCCGTCAACTCAGTAGCACTCTTTACTCCTGGGGTTTTAACTATAACTGCTTTTGATATGCTGTCGTATTGTCTTTACTTAACGATAGCTCTTGTTTACATGACAGTAACGGTGGCCGAGTTAAAATAATTACGATAGCAAATGAGACAGAGCCCTTGTGTATTTTCGAATATATCTGAGCTTAATACTTAAGATCTTGACTTTCACAATCAATATCAGATGCAAGAGTTCTAATTGTTCCTGCGTTATAATAAAACCCTATCGAAGTAATTTAATGTTTAATTTTGACGTAATTTCTTCCTCGTGATTTGACTTTATCATTATGATAGGGTCCCATGGCAGCCTCACAATTATAATTATTGAGCGTACATGTCTTAACTATGTGTTTTTTTTAAACTTTCTAAATGCTCCATAGGTTATGTTGACAATACAAGAACAAACATTCTTCATTCCAATTGCTGTCTTCCTAGTATTGAGGAAAGCGAAGCGCCATTTTGTTTCATTCTCACTGTCTACTTGTAACATTATGTAAGTAAATTTCTTATCTCGTCTTATGTTTAACTACAAGACTGATTCCAAATCTAGACATATGAGAGAGAACACTAAAATACTTTTATCTTAGAAAATTGCACTGTCCCCAAGAGGATGAAAATAGAACGATTCTACATGTACAAAGTCGTGGACTTATAACGTAGAAGCATAATAATCCGAACAATTTATCTTCTGACAAAGAAATACAAAGATTTACTATAGTTATAGAGAAAATAGTGGTATAATGTGGATACCAGGAAGCATTCAAAGAGAAGTAAAAAGGATTCGCATATGTGGTTAGGTACCTTTAAATTTGCTTTGAGTTAGAGCGAAAAGAACGACGGTAAAACCTCGGCCTCAATCGAGAGGGTTCTAAGTTAGACAAAATACTTGTAATATGGGTCTATAGTTCTTAACGCGGTAAGGATGGTTTCTTAATAGATCGTTATGACTTGGTAAAGGCTGATGAAATTGAAATAATTGAAGTTAAGTTAAATCTAAAACCAGCAAAATACACTGTCATTGTATTATACGTGAACCAGGCCTCTATTCCAAACCAAAACTGTTCAAAAACATCCTAAATAAATAGCTCAGATGGACTAAACACACAGTAATTTTGACGACGCGATAGCCTGGTTGGTAGTGACCCTGCCTACGAAGCAAGAGGTCCTGGGTTCGAATCCGTAAGGGCAGATGTTTGTGTGATGAGCGTAAATATTTGTTCCTGAGTCATGGATGTTTTCTATGTATTTAATTATATATTTCTCTATATAAGTATTTATATCGTTGTCTAGTACCCATAGTACAAGCCTAGAGCTTAGTTTGGGACTAGGTCAATTGGTGTGACATAGTCCCCTGACATTATTATTATTTTTATAGTGATTTCAATAAACTTGGGTCAAACAGTAGAAGCAAGAGTAGAATAACTTTCTCCATTTCAAAACGAATTCATTGATTAAACTTATTCAATAAGTCTAAATCAAAATCAAAGCTAAACATTTCCAACCATACAATGACTTGCTTCCTCCACCCTCAATCCGAAGCATTAAATTTATCGACCAAACATACTTAACCCGCCAAAACCGACTTGCAAACTCCCGTCAAAGGCAACTTGTCCGAAGGGCCCAAGTTAGTCATAACATCGCCTAATTTCAGCGTCTCTCGTACATCTAAAATGCTGATGGATGTGGCCCAGTTTATGGCCTTTCTTGTCTTTCGCGAGGGGTTTTAATTAATTAAGTTTGTTATAACAATTCGTCAACGGTAAGCGTGGATTTCGGATTAATTTATGTAGGATTTGCCTGTAGGATTTACCAATTTTGTAATCTGTTTTTTGTTGAAAGTGTTTTTAAGTTGGGAATCGTTTTAGGCAGGTTATGTACATAAAATAATTTTGGTTAATTAAACTCTAAGTATATCTAAACTTTCAACAGCCGTCGTTTTTGTTGGTAGCTAGTCACTTAAAAGGTCAAACAAGTAGGTTGTGTATGAAGAGACTAAAATTGGTCATGATGATACGAAAATGTCTAGCCACCACCCGAGTGAAGCAACGGAGGCAATAATTTAAATAACATTAAGGCTTTTTAGTCTAAAGTTAAATATTAACAATTGGATTGCGGTATTTTTCGATTCAATCACAGCGTTATTTTCGTGTAATCTTTGTTTCTGGCGCTCTTTCTTTCTCGACCGGTCACGCAAATGCAGTAAGACCTAACTTGAGGTTTGAAAAAATGAGGCCTTCGTATTCAGTTCGTAGTCAAATTGGCCACATTATTCATTTGGTATTCGAAATCTGACGTTTAGTATAGTCGTTGGTACTTAAGAAGTGGCCAGCGATGAGTAGTGTCAAACTCTATTTGCTAAACTACACTTATTTTGTGTTAATGTTCACAACTTAACAAAAGTCTATCACAAATTCGAAAATGGAAACTCTGGAGGTACAAGTGCAGACTGGGCATACACGACCGCTTCTCGACATGAGCAGTATGTAGCTAGACATTTATTAGATCACTGAGACATGTATGTAAACAAAAAAAAAGTATCTTATTTCTTTGAGAAAATAAAAGTTTGTGTTCATTCCACCTTTACATAACTATAAATAGTCACATTTAGATCAAACAGTAAAAAAAAATATTCTTAACTATGTTCGAATAAATTTCAAAATCATAACAAAGTAAAAATAATCGCGCATAATGTTTTCCAAAGATAAATTACAGGCCTCGACCAATAATTACTCGCAACATTAATGAAAGAACAGAACCATCCGAACATTAGCGGTTATTGCTCATAAGTATTATGTATCCGGTCTAATAAATGTGTGTTCTTAATGTACCCTAATGGAGAAATACGCCAGCGCCGGCAAAATGGCTGACAATTCTCTTTTTGGCGAATACGACACATTCTCTATGCATATTTAATAAAATGAGTTTCGAAAGCATATCTGAAGCTCGGATTTGTTATGTTGAAAAAGAAGCACGTCGATTGGATGTGTTTGTGTAAAAAAGGGTTTATTATCTCTCATGAATTTAACATTTTAGGAATAAAAAATGGCAACCCTTTCTTTCAGAGCGTATATCTGATAAATGGCTCAAATTATTTTCATGAAACTAGTTGAGAACCATCCCAATTAAACTAACCTAGACATAGGATATTTGAACCCAGTACGGTTTTTTACGGAATTGAAGTACTAAAAAAAAAAACGTGTAAAATGATACAACGGTTATAAAACATACGCACCAATGCCAAGAAGAGTAGAGGAAGAGCATGAATTTCAAAGGATTTGTAGGCAAAGTTTTTCTTTCATAAGGCACTATTTTTTAAACTGAGTTTTTCCGGCAAAGAGCCGAGCCAGTTTTCCATGCTTCATCAGATCCGAAATGTAACAGAGTTAAAAGTTTCAATTGAATACTTTCATCAAGGCTGCTCTGAAAAGAAAGATAAACGGCCGAGTGTGATGGCAGAAACTAGAGTAAAATTATGCTACGACACTGTGCGTCAAACGATAATGCCGCATGCGACACTGTCTCTTTTTGAGACTGATAGTTTTGTGTCAGTTTGAAATATGCTTTTGAAAGAACTAGAAATGTGAATGGCAGAGGTTTTTTAGCAGTCGTATTTTTTGCTAATCAATTTGGCCGTGCATTTTGTATGTTATTTACCAGCGTATGCCCGCGACTTCATCTGCGATGATGATGATGATGATGATGATGATGATGATGATGATGACAATCGAACGGTGTGTTTTGTTTTTCATAGTATGGGTATCTCCATTCTAAATTCCATCCAAATCTGCCAAGACGTTTCAGTTTAAAGAAGTTTAGTAACAAATATACATAAACACAAATTTTACCTTTTTTTTAATATTAATGTATGCACTATGATACTCCTTATATTTATAATTAGAAAATATATTTGAATACTATTTTGGTCATGTACTGTGGCAACCAAAACTAAAACCCAAAGTGGCACAGTATCACCCCAGGCTTTAAACTTTAAACGCGTAATTCGCTGGCGTATGCAAAATGTAGTTTTGTTGCAACCCGCACTTTTGTTAAGGACGTCATAATAGCGAACTCGTGCTGTATAATGCTTTGTTTCTCATTTCAGCAGTTTGCCCTGTTTTTAATTAGAACCTCGACGAATGCTGCAAAATGTGAGATAATCTAGATGCATTATTCTTTTCCAGTAGTTCCAAAGAGACATGTTTTTAGTGGATACAATTACTAACTGAATTGTGACTGTTAAAATTGGTTGGGTTTATATCTTTTCAATCTTTTTAAGTAATATGCAGAATTAGTTAATTCGGGGATGCTAGAGAGATTTTTGTTCTGACTATAGATAAATTATTATAATTCTTAATTCTACACAATCTAATTTCTACAGTAGAATAGGACTATGGAGGACATTTCTCACTAACAAGTTTCAATACCTATAATTATGTACAGTCAACCAATTTTATTCCTAGGCCACTATGGACTTTGTCAACGTGACGTTGTAAACCAAATCATAGGGAGTCTCTTACGTTTTGGTTGACAACGTCACTTTAACATAGTCCAAAGTGGCCTATAAATCAAATTGGTTGACTGTACGTGTAAATAAAATCCCATCATCGCAACATTGCAAAAAAGCGAACATTTTGTCAATACGATTTGAAAATGTTATTCTTGAAGTTATTAACTATGTTATTCAGATTAATTTTATTAAGCATCATATTCTTTTCAGGTTATCAAATCGAAACATTCTGTACTTGAACATAACAAATAGACTCTTAAGCTGAGGATGCTCTAAATCCGAGACTGTATTCCTATTTCGTTCTCTCCAATTATTCACAACTAAAGACCGAGCAGGATGGACACCAAGTCAACAGTTTCGTATTTTGAAACGCACCTGACGCCGCGCAAATTTCAATAATGGCATCTGGATTCAGAATAATAATTCGCGGATTTGAGGATATTAGATTGCGAACTTTAATTGAATTAATTTGTACGATTTTAATTTACAAAAGGTACGGATTTCGTTTTAGTTAATTGGATTCTCGAGTTTCAGCACCGACAGTTTAGGCCTGATGTTTTTGTGCTTGGTTTCAGTATAAGTTTATTTAAAATTATATTTTGAGCAGATCGGAAAACTTTTCCATTGTTAGAGTTTGAGGCTACAGGTGATCAGGGGGGTTATTATGACATAGTTATGCAATTCTGTTTACGCTGAGAGAAAAGGACAGAGCGATATAACTGCCATAGCTCTATCCCTTACACTCACAGTAAAATGAACTGCATAGTTATGTCATAATAACCCCCCAGAAGCCGTAACAAACTATTAAACACGGTCAAATCCCAGCAAGAAAGCTCCTTTTTTAAGTTGTTGATAAAGACACGGCAAACCTTGCTCTTGTAAGTAAGGTACCTACAGTTTTAACAAAATCTGCATCGTCAACGATTGCTGCGACCAAAATCAAAATACTCGCACCAAGTCAACAGTATGCTTTGACGGTACAACTTTAGCTCGCCGTGTTATAAATTCAAAAAACAATTTAGAAATAAGTTGTTTAAGAAAATCTAGAGAAGTTTTGAATTCATACTGAGCAAACCAATTATTTGGTGAAATCAATTGTAAGTAATTGAGGCTTCTTCACAATACTTGATGAATTTAGGGGACGAATTCTATTTCAAGAAATAATTGAAGTTATTGTACCGTAGAATTGTTCCTCGATCGACGAAAATAAAGTTGAATCCAAGAAAATTTAATGTCAACAGCTGCCTGTTGGTTTCTACTTTTATTATAAATAGATAGGTAGAAAATGAAAAGTTTTCAAGTAACTTAGTATCAGAATATAATACTATTGTGGAGTCGTAAGTCAAACAATCCGAAATTTCAAAGTTTTAAATTATGCACAGATTTGAACAAGTAACAAAATCAAAACAACCAACCTTATGTTAAAATATTCCTCCGATAGCGTCCCAAAGTAGGCACAAATGGTTACTTACTGAAACTTCATAGTTTACTCTGTGGGAATCACAACTCTCTCCTACTTCCTTGGCTTCGTGCCCATCTGATGCTACTATATCTAGCAGAGTTTAAGGTCGAACTTCTAATTTATTATTTACACTATCAACACGCCCGATTTATTTCATGAATATTGAAATCTTTTTGCGGGGCAGAAATATGGCCAAAACTTTCAAAGAAAAGTAGGCCGATGACTGAGGGCAAAAGAATAAATCACGATCAGAAGTACTCATTAAGATGGGTGTACTGGCCTGGAACTTAATAACTGGGTCAAAACAAAATGGCAAACGCGAGGAAAAATGTTATTCACGTGTTAAAGGAAGCAGTGGAAATCACAGCTGTCAAGGACACACTCGATTTAACGCATTAGAGCGAAGTATTTTGGCACGTGACTGCTGGAATCCAGTGAAAAAAGGGCGCACGGACGATTCCAAATAATCGACTCAATATTGCATGTTGTACACGCAGCCTCTTTGTCTCGTTAAGTTAATAAAATACGGAGTTAACTGTGTTTCACGTTGACATTTCTCTATATATAGGCAGGTCTCTGATATCCTGGTAAAACAGTTTGTTTTTTTTTACATTTTGCTGGTATTGGTTAGCGAGTAGTTTTTTTTTAGATAGTTAAAGTGAAATGGGACATTATGTTTATTTAGGGTTACATGACATCCAATCAATATTTATACACATCAAGACAAATCTTTTTCTATAAAGCAAGCGGCGGTTTTCCTAGAAAGGAGGTAAAGTTAACGAAATATAATCCGCATTAATCCGAAGTAGCGCTTCGAAGACAAATTGGTGCAGATTATATTTCGTCAACTACCTTTAGAAACTATTTGAAATTAGGAAATACTAGGCCACTCAAACACGTAGGCATGGAATCAAATTTTGACTAAATTTCTTTATTGTGACTTAACTCTATAGTTATTCTAAGGTTAAAAACTGTAGGCTGAACAAAAATAGTATTCTAAGTAGGTAAGGACATTATTTACTTATATCTGAACCCTTTTAGATTCTCTGCAAACAAAGTAATTCATCCTCTTAAAAGCATCTGAATATTCCACAAAGAATATTATATTAACCATAAAATGGATATGTTTCAATATTGCGCTATAAAGATCGAAATATTGCAGACAGAGTAGTTTTTATTTTACGCAAAACCTCATTTAAATAAATAAGATGAAACAAAAGTATAATAATGTAACCCTAGAGAATATAAATCTCAATGATATACGTTATAATGCACCTTTGTTCTGTTAATATTATCTGAATGGAGTATTGTTCTGACAAACCCATTTTAGGCAAAATTTTGTAAGAAATCTATTAGTTGTTTAGACTAAAATGAAAAAGTTTTCATTTATTACAGCTAATCTGAATTTTGTATAATTTTATTTAATTACCAATAAGAAAAGCGTTAAAGATAATAACCATACGCTCGTATTTATTATTATTGAAATTAGCGAGTAACAAGCACAGGAATAATCATGGTGGGGATCTTTAGGGATGGTCTTTGCCTAACACTACAAGTATGTTAGGGCTAGCGCAGTACAGAAGAGTCTTTGTAGCAAAATAGCAAAATGTCCAGTGACGCAAATTCACCGAGAAGCAAAATGTCAGGCGTCAAATTAAATGTTTTCCCAATAAACATAACGTCATAACAAAAAAGCTGATAACTACCAGGATAGCACATTGTTAAAATCTTATCGAAAGACGTTAGCCCAATTACTCGTAGCTTTGTGGTCAACATTGGGTAAATTGCACTTTTCTAATTCTGTTTCAAATATTTGCGATTTTATATTTATGTATACTTCTGTGCCTCCTGTGACAAGTGATACAACTCGAAAAACACGATTTTTCAGGAGAGCGAAAACAAGTTTTAAAAAAATACTGCTTCTAAACGAATAGTTTTTTTTGAAAATTGCTACCGGTTTTTATAACATATAATATCACTTTATTAACTGGTTTGACAAAAATAATGATACTAGCTATAGATTTTGAGATATTCAAAGAAACGTCCATAATGTATCATTTTACATTTCAGATTGATTTATTTAACCCGTGTAAGATGATACAACTCGAATTGTATTATTGAACACAAAAAAGTGTAATCAAGGAGCTCTGGTGATGACTGATACAACTTTTTTTTGAAACCTTCATTTTTCTCTTATTTCTTGAGTTAGGGGCCTAACCTGTATACACAAGTTGTAGGGAATTGAATTAGTAATATTTCTTAAAACAAACGGACAAAATATAAGGATTTTTAGTGAGTTGCATCATTTATCACAAAATAAAAACGTAATTCAAACCGTGACTAATGTTACATATCGAGTTATTCTTGGGTCTGATTACGAATAAACTTGTGTCAAATAATACAAGTAAGTAATTGATTAAAACAAATAATAGCAATCATGATATCTTTGTACTAAACATGATGGCATTGAATCACTGGGTAAACAAATTAACTTACACTCTTTAATTTCAAAGCAACATTACGGTGTTGCAACCATACAGTAGTTAAATGAAACTGTGCATATTGTCATTCAAAACAAAAACTATATAGACACCTACACAACAAATCAAATAATAATTCTCAATAATCACCTACAAAACATGAAAATAATGATAACTAAACCTCAGCTAGGTAAGAAATAAAGTAATTTAAATTAAGCTCGCCGTCAGTCGAAGTAGGAAGTACGAGTAGGTAGTTAAATGATATAGCGCATGGTCCACCTGAATTACATACTGAATTTGATACAATAATTTAAGTCACCACAGAACAGTAGCATTTACTAACCTGCCACTTTACAAAATAAAACACGTTGGTTGGTAAATACCTGTTTCTCTCCAACGAGAGATTTTTACCGTTTTTATCTTGTCATAATATTTTACACAAATAACTAGTAAGCGACACACAATGTAGATCATAATATATCGCAACCGTAAAAGGATATTAACATTTATTAAATTACCTACAATAGAAATCATACTTACGCGTCGGTTCATGGCGACACAGCGAGCGTGCGCTCCCACCCTTGATGACGTAGAGACACTATGGCCATTAGTTATGTAGAAAGACACCAGACTATTTTTTTCGGAAAATGAGTTAGCTATGCCATCGTAAACTAGATTGTTTAACCTACGTTATGTTGAAAGGGACTTATTTAACCACGCCAATTCATTAAATTATACCATTATGTATTACCTGTCACTAATCAAATCAAAATCAAATCAAAATCATTTAATTCAGACAAAGTCCATAGTGTTAGTAACAATAGTTTAATATTACGACTATGTTAGTACTGCATTGATAATACACTGGTAAACATCTTCGCCTAAGTGTGCAAAATGTGGTTACAGAATTATCAACAAGTTTTTATAGTTGTTGGAAATTCTATAGCTGTGCCTACCCCACTCTGGGAATAAAGGCGTGAGTTTATGTATGTGTATGTGTATGTATAAAACCGCCAATAACGATATGTGGGTTCTATAATGTCGAAAGCCGCCAAAGTACTTGATTTTGTCTATTTTGTCCGTTAAAAGATGATATTTTTAATCTGCAAAACACAGCCAATCTTTTATTAGTCGATTAGTCGGAATACAAACAAATGTACTTATCAAGTGAGCACATTCATGTAAGTAAACTACTTACAACGACTAGGCAGATAGTCGCTTTAAGCAATTTTTGTTTTTCGTTCTACCTCATGTTTGGTAGTTTTCGCAGTGATGTTTTTATAACCTTTGATAAAATAAAAATAATTTAAATGAGTGTTTTACTTATTACAATCAGCATTTAGCTCTTTCTATATAAATACTACAATCTTGTATTTATAATGAGCATGAGACAACTAGAGTAATATAGCATATAGCTCTCTGTATAAAAATACAAGAATGCAATATTGTAATCAGTTAATTCGGTTAAAGAAATGGTCGCTTTTATTAAATTTACGATCGGAAGCAGGATAGCAAATATTAGTTCTATATAAAACTTCCAACTACGTTGTTTTTTTTTAAAAAACCTATGAATACTCCAAAAAATAAGAATGCGATTTTGTAATCAGCATAAGTCACCTAAAAAAATGGTCGCTTTCATTGAATTACGATCGAAAGCAGGAGCACGAAAAAAATATTAGTTCTATAGCCTACGAATAAGTACTTCAAAAACTAAAAGAATGCAATATTGTAATCAGCATAAATCAGCATAATAATGGTCGCTTTCATTGAATTACGATCGACAGCAATATAGCAAATATTAGTTGCATAGAAAACGTCCTACTACATTGTTTTTTTTAAAAACCTACGAAAACTCCAGTTAATTTGTATAACATGTGCTTAATAAAGTACATCATTACTATGTTCTATAAATTTGGGTTATTTATGTTTAAGAAAACATACTAGAAAGTAATAAATTATTATTTTTACCTAACAACGGCTATACCTCGAAACCGGATATTTATTATTGGTCTCTTTTCGCATAACTATTAAAGATAAACTATTTTATTCTTAACCTTTACAACACTCTGTCACAACAAAGTAACATTAGTAGACCTTACGATTTACATATTACTTACACTTTTTTATGACACGGTTCTATGGTAAGTATCAATAAATTTGTTTAGAGATATATGTAAGATATATTTCTCTATTTAAGTATTTAATATATCGTTGTCTAGTACCCAAAGTATAAGCCTAGAGCTTAGTTGGGGACTAGGTCAGTTGGTGTGAGATTGTCCACGTATGCTTATTTTATTATTTTATAGTAATTGTATCACTGTGCACCAAACTTTATAGGTTCTAAATGGTCGTAATATTCTCACATTTTTGATACAACTGACTTATACATTTGCAAAGATTAAGAAATATTTGAAGACATTTGATATAACTCGAGTTGTATCAATTAACACATACCAATTGAAGCAAATATAGGGTTAATTTTTGATCTAACTCAAGTTGTATCTTTCAAAATACGCAAAACTCTGGTGATAAATGATAAACTCGAGTTATATCAAAAGACACAGACATTTTTAAAGACATAAAAACCGTGATTAATAATACATTTTTAGATATATCATGAGGCACGAAAAAAATATATAGTTATTGTTTTTTTACGTGTTTTAACTAGAGAAATATCATTAAACACGGAAAATGGGTAAAAAAAGGGTCAATTGTATCATTTTACACGAAAGTATCTTGGAAACTAGAAGGCCTAGGAACACGGGAGTTGGAGCAAACGATGCGTTATTTTTTTTTAAGTTTTTTCATGAAAGAACACGTTAACTGCTACAACTCAAGTTGTATCACTTGTCACAGGAGGCACAGACTTGTTGTTATCTGGCCAAGTCGCTTTATGGACTATACGCTAATAAAAAAATAAAAAAATAATTTAGGCATCTTCACAAAATGGTTCACAAACATAATAAAAATGTTGCTTCTTGGTCAATTTGCGTCAATGGACGATTTGCTACATAGACGATTCGGTACTGGGGTGTGATTATCTCAAAAACGCAGTCGGACGAATGAACGGGTGAATGTCGCACCGGTGGTGAGTTTAAGTAGTCCCGACACAGCGAACAAAACACATTTTAGCGCGTGCCTACTCAATTATGCAGCCTTATACGTTTGATCTTATCGACAGAACCCATGCTGCCAAATTAAGAATGCACGCGGTAAAATGTGTTTTGTTCGCTCTAACGGGACTATTTAAACTCGCCACTCGCCGGCATTCACTCGTTCGTTTGTCCAACCGCGTTTTTTTGAGAATTACCTTGCTGAGCGTTAGAAACGCTTGCTTAGCCCCATACAATTGACATAGTTAATAATCCTGTGACGGATAGAGGGACGGATACATTTTAATTTGAAGAAACGTAAATATTCGATGGAATAGCACTTAACGACTTCGACGGGGACAAAATCGCAACCAAAAATAGTCTAGTTCGTTAATACACTGCAAAACTTACTGATATTAAATATTTATAAGAATAACAGCTCTTAAGACGATCACAAACATCCACTATTACAACTTTCGAGAGCATCTTCAAAAGCATTTTATTGAATGAAATGACATTTCTTGGCGGTGGTTATTTAGATCGTCGTAAAATTTTATCTGCACCCAGCAATATTGGCGTAAGCTCGGGATTTGATCCTGCAATGTTCTCGGAAATTGTAAAGTTGCCAGGTTTTCTGGGTGAAATATTAAAATTGTAGTAATGTAGCCAATTTAAGTTTAACGTGGTTCTGTATGAGACTAAATGGTACGTTGTGTCGTTTAATTTGTCTGGTTTATGTGTGGCATTGCTTTGGACGACATTCAAAATTTGTATAATAAATTATGCGGGTAGTCTACGCTTAAAATAGGTCCAAATATATTCAGTAATAAACAAAAGGATATTTTTAATCAATCAAAATAGTAATACTTAAGCTTACCATACATTAAATCACGTCTGCTTCCCAGAGGGAAGGCAGAGACCACTTCTTTCCACTTGCTACGATCTTGACAAATTTCTTATGCTTCTCCCACACTCATACATCGAGTCATGCACGCACGTCGGTTTCGGGTACTGAAGATTTGGCCCTTTTCTAGGGCGGCCCCATCCGACCCTTCCACTCACTTTCGATCTGAAAATCTCTTTCGTCAATCTTCTTTCAACTGTTATTAAATGTGATGAAGAAAGGGACATTAGTGAATTTGTACTTAGGAACCAAGTTTAGTCGATTTTAATAAAAAGTTTGATGAACCAACTTTTAGAATTAACAATTCCATTATCGAAGTCGGTACACTCGTAGTAAAACAAAGTTTTCGGTGGAACCAAAGCAGAGGCAGATGAGGTTGAACTTCGTCAAGATTAAACAGCCTGCAATATGCAGCTTAGCAGAAGTTTCTTTGTTAATATAAACAGAATTTATTAAGAACTGCGAATGATAAGTCTCACAAACTGGGACGTACCAACTGCTTTAAATTCTCTCGCTACCCGTTAAGTGTCTGGCGTTTTCACAGCGGATACCTACTTTCAAGAATTTCTCATAAGTATTTTATCTGTCTTTGCCTGTCTCTCCGTTTGCGAGAACCTTTTAGTTCGAGACTTGAGCCTTTATTTGCGTATCTCAAACGCGTTTTTCGAAAAGAAATTGAAAGCTTAAATGTAAGAGAGTTTTGCGCAAGTTGTATCCCCGTTTTCTTTGCGATCTACAATCAGCCTTTCCGTGGCTCTTTTAATGGATTTATGGCTATGTTTAAAAAGGTATTTAACGTCGGAGAAACTTTATTTTTCGCAAAGAGTAACACTACAAGGAATAGTTAAGCGTTCTTTGCATAAACAGGATAGTTCAGAGTCAACAAAATTCAAGTAATTTACTCTTGTTTACGGATCAGTGAAGCTACATATAGACAAGTTGCTTAACGTTAACGTAAACGATTTTCGAAAACTGTCAATATGTCTGGAATTAACGTGTCGCAACCGTCTGACAGCGTACGTCAATCCTATAATATTTTTGATAAAGATAACGAACGCCGAACGTCTAGGGCCTCTGATACGTTCTATTAAAATATTTGACAAACTTTTCAGCTGTAATTGCTTCAAGATATTTGACTATCTAATCTTTCCTGTCTTGTTTTTGTTGTTTTGGTAGCTATTTAGAAAAATAAGCACGATTTTATGCAAATTCACAAAAGTTTCCAGACTATCCAAGTTTTTGGGTTACACGACCTTATGCCTGCCCCGAGTTCAGCTAATCTAACTCAATCCCAAACTTCTTAGGCAAGTTCCAATATTGACTTTTTGTTAAGGCATAGGCGTAGTTAAATGTTTACTTAAACAAGAGGTTCAAACAAATGGGATTCAAATTCAAATGCAAAAAGGAGATAATTGTTAAACGGGTTTGATGAAGAAGGTAAACTAAGTGAAAAAATATGACAGCGTATCACTACATAGTATAAAACAAAGTCGCTTCCCGCTGTCTGTCCCTATGTATGCTTAGATCTTTCAAACTACGCAACGGATTTTGATGCGGTTTTTTTTTGTAGATAGAGTGATTCAAGAGGAAGGTTTTTATGTGTAATAAATTTTGTTTTATATACGTGTGTTATAGAAAACTCAAATAAACCGAAGCGAAGCGAGGGCGGGTCGCTTGTGTATTTATAAAATACTGTTGGGGATCCCTCAGCGGAAATGACAGCACAGTTGGCGAGGTGGAATAATGACAGATGGACGAAGTTGATTACTGAACGGTGGCCGAGGAATTCAAAATGATCCGTGAATACACGCTCCCGTTGGGTGGACGACATCCGTAAAATGGCAGAGACAATGGATATGAATAGCGCAGGATAGAGAAGAGATAGATCTTCCTTGCTACACTAGTAGCAAGGAAGATCTATACCCAACGGAGGAGCTGGATCCAATTCCATTTCCCAAAACCTTAATTAAAAATGCAAAATGTTCAAAATAAATAAATATCAGAGGATAATTTCACACAAACTGACCTTAAGTCCTAAATTAATTTCTAGGCTTGTACTATAAGTACAAGCCAACGATGAACATACTGAGTATACATCCTTAGGTTAATAGAAAACATCCAAGCCTCAGGAACCAATACTCTGGACCGCTAGCTTCGTAGACAAGGTCACTACAAACTGGTCGTCTTCGTCGTCGCATAATACGAACCAACAATGATGTAGATAGGGGTGCCACTTCTTTTATAGACACTTATTTCATAGACACTAACTATAACTTCACAGAATTTTCCTTTGATAGAAAACTATTTTCTGCTGAACCTGTGTCAATTTCAGGTTATCTTAAATTAATACGATGATGATTCACGTAGGTTAGGTTAGAATTGTAAACAACCATCACAAGATAAACTGAAATTAACATGGGTTCACCAGAAAGTACTTATCTATGAAACGAAAATTCTGTGAAGTGATAAGTCTATGAAATGAGTGTCTATAAAACAAGGGTAAACTAGATATATTTCAGTTAACCCGTTCCTTAAATTTGATCTTAGATAAAGTTTCCTTTTAGCTAGTAAAGTTTGTCTAACACATCATCTTATAGAGTGCTTAATTGACAGATTAGCACTAAAGCAACAACTAATCAAGATAAATTCTCTTAGTATAAATTGTCCTTTAAATTGCTGCAAGAAAACTACTTACAAAGCGCTCCGCTAATCTCATACCAAGAAGGCTGTCCTTTTACAAATACAGAAGCTAAATTACGTAAGTTTATTGCCATCGGATACTTTTAAAGTAAATCAGAAGAGAATGGCACAGCTGGAGGTGATTTTGATGAAAGCAAACATTTTGATGAAGAAACTTCTTGTAAACTGTTCCAAGACATAACTTTAATACCAATAGTATGGATTTAATGGAAGACGTCAATTTTTGGAGTGAGAAAACTTTTGCGGTACATGTTTGTTAAACTGAAAGATTCAGCTTGATGGGACTAAATTAATGTACGTAACATTGCCCCCATAGGTATATATAATAACCTATTTATTTATTTATAATTAGTTCATAACATAAACATAAAATACTTCGATACGTTATTACTCATTAAGATTACAAGATAAAGAAACAAGTTTCCAAAACGCATAATTCCCGGAACAATATGGCGACTGCAAAATAAGTTTAAAAAATGGCGGTAAAAATAACGCAGAATGCTTGATGTCCAAGGTTAATTTATACCGGCTAAGAAATACCCTTGCTTTCTTTCAGAACCATTTTATCACACTTTGATAAAAAATATCGTATTTAAATTAGAATCTATTAATTTACTTATTAATTAATTGGCTTGAAAAAGTCAGAGATAAATGTGGAATAAAAGAAGATGTAGTGACTAAGATTGAAAAGGGCATGCTTCGATGGTTCGGTCATTTGGAAAGGATGGATGAAAGAAGATTGACGAATGAGATATACAGATCGAAAGTGAGTGGACGGGTCGGAAGGGGCCGCCCTAGGCGTACTTTTTCGGGTTAAATCGGAGAAATACTGGAAAAGGGCTGAATCTTAAGTACCCGAAACCGACGTGCGTGCATGACTTGATGTATGAATGTGGAAGAAGCGAAAGAAATTTGTCAAGATCGTAGCAAATGGAAAAAAATTGTTTCTGCCTACCCCTCTAGGAAACAGGCGTGATTAAATGTATGTATGTATGTAAGTATGTAATTAACTTGGGAGCTCCGGTACGGACAGAGAGATACACAAATACACACTTTAAACTACTATCTACCATTTATTTACGTGAGGGAGAGATGTTAAAAACATAACCCGTCTAAAGTTCGATTGCGGTTAGTCGTCATGATAGTTCGTACTTGCCGACTTTAGAAAGTAGAAGTTATTTCCATATAGAGAGCTTGCGACAACTTGTATCTTCTCACTTACAGAAACTCTTGCGTTGTTTTACATAGCATAGCAGGCACTATATACAAAAGCATTTGTGCATTCTACTTTGTGGTTTACAATTTAGTTCAGTTTAAAGAATGTGCCTTCGATATCTTTGAAATTAATTTAAACAGGTATGACGTTGGATTTAACTTCAAATAAAAGTATATTTGAACATTCTAGTACTATTAAAGTACTAGTAATGTTAAAGTTATATAGGGTAAAGTCACCAGTGGTCAGCCAGATACCTGTAGTCAGCCTCTGCCTTTACTTAGTATGAGTGGGAAGAGTACGAAAGACATATTTCCCACTCTTCGCACTCATATTAGGTTGAGTACTAGTGTCTGGCTGACTACTGTAGACATTAGCCTAAATTCAACGTTATCAAATTGATCATGATTAATGTTCAGCAGACAACGTTTACAGTTCTAATTAATGCAGATTAATACGTTTGTCTGTTTTAACATTGTGATACTATAAATTAACTCTTAAGTTAATTTAATTGTCACCTATGTATACTTTATGGAATGCAATTAGATAATTGAGTATTAAATATTGACTATTGATGTGGAACTCACAGTTGAGTTCTCCATATCACACGATCAGAGGGCGCAGACAAGGTGCACTACGCTAGCTAGCGTTTCTCTTCATTTAATTTTAAACCAATCGCGTCACTGGTAGATGACGTGATTCGAAAAGTCACGTGATGTGCCAGTGACGCGATTGGCTTAAAAACTAAACGAATAGAAACGATAGTTAGCGTACTTTATCTTGTCTGGATCCTCAGACCACCCGAGATGATAAATAAAATTAAATAATGGCATTTATTCACTACACAGACAACAACCAAAAAAATATTAAAATGATGAAAGTAAAATAAGGTGGGATAATTGCGTCTACGGGGCAAATGCGTCGCACCAACAATATCTCCTAAACAATATAATGGTTTGTCGCACTTGCCCCGTAGACGCTGGTACCCCAAGGTGGGGTAAAAGCGTCAACGGGGTAAGAGCGACAAACCATATATTTTGGAAATTTTCAAGTTGCTGAGGGAATGACGATACTTAGTTGCAGTCGCGAGCAGAAGCTAGTGGTATATATATTAAAGTCCTGAACTAGTTACGTAATAAGGAAGCATGCTCACGCCTTCTGGAAGTTTGTCGCTAAGTTCGTCCGGATGGCCAGTTTCCCTTTGATCCCGCGTTTAAAGGCCCACCCACCCTTCGTTCTATGAAGTTTCTTTCCTTTTTATTTATACGTTATCTTGTCCTTTTGAAATGTCCTGTATTTCTTAGCGAGATTAAGAGATTTCTCAAGAGTTTTGTTCAGTTCTTCGGGTTTGTTGTAGAATTGTTCGACGGATGTATGTGTTTTACTCTTTGAAGCTTAGTTTATGTTATGGATTGTGGGAAACCCCTTAAAATTCCGAATTACTTTTTTCCGAATATTTAATAGTCCAAATTTTCGAAAGCTATGTCACACTCGAACTTTTTTAGATTCAACGCATAACTCGCTTTGCGTAGTTAAGGTTGAGTTTAATTTTTAAACTATATGAAAATAACTTTAGGTCAAAAAATACATTTTTGGGACAAGCTTTTATTGCCGCCTGTACTATTTTTGCACAGTCGTAATCTACCTGTCAAGACAATTTTAACAAGCCCTAACACGACGGGTTTATCATGTGTAATTTAGGAGTTCCAATGGCCACCCTGAGTCTCCATCATCAGACCATCTCGATGGTACTATATTATTGTATTGTCATCAGAACTAAAGGCGTAGGAAAATTTTCAGCTTCATCGGAAACCGGAAAATGGGTCGAATTTAACTTGCAAGATTTGACGCTTACATACATACATACACTGCAAGTTAAATAAAAGTCTTCTATCAAAACATTGTGATTTGGAATTATGATAAGCCATCAGCAACATTATTTATTTACTGAAATTGGAAAGAACATATTCGAAATAAATAGTTTTTTTATATGTACCTATGTGCTTCGGTTAGACCTATTTGGCCGCGGATCATTTTGAAGAAAGCTTGTTTCAGCAAGGTTTCATAAAAATCAGCTGTGTGAGATAGCATCAGCTCTTAAAGAACGGATCGCCGTTGTATCGGATGATTTTATCTTTTGAATAGTTGTAAAGCGCAAAAAAATACAGGCTTAAAATCAGACAATTTTTTTAAATATTAGGTCCTTACCTGTGAAATTGGCGTTTTATGTGGAGATTTATTCATACATTTAATTTTACGGAATATTTAGTAATGTCAAACGCAAACCAAACAAAATTCGATCAGGAATATTGGACTCTTCTAAGCTATATTATACATATTTTATCTTAATTACTTAAATAATAGTTCGCTTCATAAAACTCTGCGTTAGTGAAACACTTGAACTCGCAGCACATGAAAAGATTTGAGTTTACACTTTAATTTTAAACGTTAAGAATTTAAACACATTATTTACATCTAAAACCTTTGTAACATAGTGTATTAAGTAATGAAATTTAAAAAGACTTTGGAAGTTAAATTTTGAATTAATAAATACCGTACGAACTGAAACACGTAAAAAAAACGCTAATTTCATAGGTAAGGACCGAATATCATAAGTTATTTTATGAATTGGTTTTACTGAAAATACAGCAATGCAACGTTTTTTTGTTTCTCCTGGAAAAATACTAAATAATGATAAATCAACTGTTAAAACAATACATGATAAACGCAATCCTCGATTCCCTGAAGTCCTGTATACACGGAAGTTTCAGCCTCGATGAAATGTAAATTTCAAATATTGGGAAATCGTTGGTAAAAATTTTGCTAAAGTTTATTTTTTTCTTTTAATATGGACATTTTTTTTTTTTTTTTTTTTTTTCTATAAATTTATGTAACAAGTACGTTATGTAGGTATGCGATGAGATGCCTATAGCTTATCTTGTTAATAATGTGTGTTTTTCTGTTCATTTTTTATGTATTCTTATGCGTGTTTTAAAGTTATGCCAAATTTTTCAATCAGGGCCTCTATTTCACTGGGTAAAACCATATTACCTTTGACGTGATATCGTTTTGATTTTTACTTGGCTGCGATTGCTGTCAAATAAATAACGTTGTAACGTAACGTATCGTAACGTTGACGATACGATAGCATATCAAAAGCTATACGGTTTTACCGAGAAGAAATAGAATCAGAATCTAATTGTGAGAGTTGTATCTCTTATGGGTCCATGATATTTCGGCCTAGATTCTCCTGTTGCACATTAGTGGCCTGCATGATCAGAGGATTTGTTACTTGATATTTTTTTTTAATAAATTTGGGGCCTTGTTACGAACTGCTCAAACCCCGTTAAGTTCCAGACAGCGAAAAAGACAGAGTTATAGCAGTTGTATAACTCTACCACTTTCTTTGTCTGGGATTCGTCAGGTGTTTACAACCTTTAATACACGTCTGATTTAGCATTGGCAAAAGATGTATTAAAACGGATTGCACAAGGTTTTATCGACATATTTGTGTCGACATAAACCTGTCACTATTTATTTTTTCTTATGTCTGGCAACATTTTCGGCTGTCAAATCGTTCGCCTAATTCTGGACTCGACTTTAGAACCAGCCTTAAAGTACAATCATAAAATGATCCTAAGTACGTGAACTAACCAAGACGTAAATACTATTTTAAAAATCAAAAGTTTCTAGACGAGTTACTAACCAAATTGGAGCTGAAACTCCACAGAGTAAAACGAAAAAGAAATATTGGAACAATCAGTCACGCATCGGCACTTTTCAAATTAATATAACTTGAGGGAGTTTTCCTTCGACGCCAAAACCCCCCTTTGTTACATTGTATTGTCATTTTAACATCCTAACTCAATTGTGTTCTTGATTTCGGAGAGTTTCTGATGACAAAGGAAACATACTTTCAGAAGAAGTAATAACGAAACTTAGAATTTGATGGCTGAGGCTGAAATCGTACAATCGTAAAGCCGCAAACGGGCTGAGGGCGGGGGCGGGTGTCTAAATGAATCCATACAAACTTAACTCCGGGTGATAACGTTTCTCTCCCCCTAAATGAAGTCCGATTCTCACGATTTTCTAACATGTTGTAATTATTATAAGATTTTTTTTTTTCATTCTTCGAAATGATTTCTTAGAGAAGAAAACGAACATATTCAAAAAATTAAATTTCGAACTAGGTGGTGAGAGAAACGTTACCGCATTTCGTATGGAATTTTTAGCTACACAATCTTCTTAAGCGTGTAGCGACTTATAAGGCCGACATTTCAACGTAAACAAACAAAATTCACAACAATTTATACTCGAACATGAGTTCAGTCACTTTAGTGGCACAGGTTTATGCAACACCAATATCACAGGCCGAACTGCCAGTGTTACGTTTCATCGACTTCGTTCCAGAAATTGCAAACTCGTGTTATGCAACAAACGGGTCAAATTGGCGACGGATTCAGGTGTTACCAGGCGAAAACAAATGCTAATTGACATAAAGGATAACTGCAATAGCATAGGGGAGATACGCCATAAAACGGACGTTTAACTTTGAAGTTAGATTACATACTGTAGTTAAAAAATTAAGTATCGTTCACTATCTTTAAGGAGGAGTTAATGAAAATTCAATTTAGTTATTGTCAAAAGTACATACATACATACATACCGTCACGCCTTCATCCCAGAGTGGGGTAGGCAGAGCTACAGAATTACCAACAACTTTAACAGCCAGTTGTCAATTCTGTAACCACATTTTGCACAAACAGGCTAAGATGTTTATCATGTGTATATTAGTGACAGGTTGCAAGCCCATCGCCTAAAAATACTACAAGCCTTTAATCCCTTAGTCGTCTCTTACGACTTCCACAGGAAGGTATGGAGTGGTACTATTCTATTCTGCCGGCAACCACACGGCCAATTCTGCCGGCAACCACACGGCCAAAAGTATTATAAATTATCTTATCTCACTTATGTCCTTTTCATAATAAAGGTAGCTTTGAATAGGACAATGGGTTGAAACGGACTCGAAATCAATGCCAAACTTTGACCCTCATAAATACTCAATGCTTCACAAATTATTTGCTTTTACACAATAACTTTAATTTAAGTTAGTCAAGCACTTTGGTAAAACATTAACTGAGATCATAAAATAAACCGACAAAAAAACCATTAAACAATTAAACTCTCAATTTCAACAATAAAAAGTAGGTATTGAGTTTTTTCTTCCAACTGGGACGTCATAAGAGAGAATTAGCGATGTGAATTCCTTTTCGGACACACGAAGCAGATTCATTTACGTTATCCATTGTACATTTATATCGGTGATTAAACCTCATCAGCGGGCCTAGTATTATGAAACCGCGATTAGTTTGGGATTGGAATAGCTGTTAATTCATATGCACTTTGACGTAAGTATATGGTAAAACTATCACCTCTAATCCCTTTCTAACCGCGGCTACATAGTATGTGTCAAATTTAGATAAAGCTTCCGTCACTTTTTGACACGTGTACTTATTTACGTGTCAGAAGGTGACGAATCCAAAATTTGTCACGCGATAAACGCAGCCATAGCCCCCAGATGCATAGACACACAGATACACAAACAACGGGGTTAAAAAAAAACACCTAGGTGTTGTTCCGTTACCTTTTTAATGGCTGAATTATTTATCGATGATCACAGCGAAGGCCGGCTCGACAGCTGATAAATTACCTGAAAGAGAGCAATTGATTTAAAATTTAAGCAACTTGGAAGATTTTTTTGGAGCAAGATTTATTGTATTTAGTCGTATCGGATTGCTTGTTCTTGTATAGTTCAGTTTCGTTACTTTCTAAGTGATGAAGTTGCGAAATCTATAGCTGAGTAAGTTTGACGTTTGATGTGAGAAAAATGAGCTCAGTTGTTTCCTACTTTATTTGCAGTAAAATCGTTATAATCTCTACGGGTAAATTTGTTCATAATTAAGAAGAGTAAATAATGTGATGAACCATTTAAAAGGATATTTATTCTACTGGATAAAACTATATTCCCTGTGACATGTTATCGCATTGTCAACGTTACGAATAGCCTTAATTTTAAAAACTTAAAGTATGTAAGGGTCAAATCTTGCAAGTTAAATTTGACCCACTTCCCGGTTTACGATGAAACTGAAAATTTGCATACGCCTTTAGTTTTGATGGCAATACTCAATAATATAGTTCCATCGAGCTGGTCTGATGATGGAGACTCTGGTGGCCATGAGCCGTCGTGTTAGGGGTCGTTAGAATCGTCTTGGCAAGTGGAAGACGACTGTGCAAAATAAGTACAGTCGGCAATAAAATTGTTTTTTTGTTAGAAACTTAATATTGACAATAATGGCGGACAATTTAAAAACAATATGGAACCATGACAAAGGTAAATAAGGTAAGGTGCCACAGTACATACAGTACAGTGGATGTCGTAAGAGACGACTAAGGAAAAAAGGCTGTGTAGTACTGTTAGGCGATGGGCTTGCAACCTGTCACTAATACAGTGGTAAAAACCTTGGCCCGATTGTGCAAAATGTGGTTACAGAATTGTTAACAAGTTTTTAGAGTTGTTAGTAATTTTGTAGCTCTGCCTACCCCAATCTAGGAATAAAGGTGTGAGTTTATGTATGTATACATATATATATATATGTGTCACAGTAAATATCTATGGTTTTTACCCAGCAGAAGAGAGACCCTGATCAAAACTCATGAAGAAATTGAGAGAAATAATTGTAACCCACAAAATGAACTCATTAACCGAAATAAAATCCAGATAATCATGGCGTCGGTACTTAACGAGTCAAAGTTCATTAACCACATGCTACAAGCCTGAAATCGAAAAAACGGGCAAAATCAGAACACATAAAAATTTTACGAACTTGTCCAAATATTTGAGAACGAAATGAAAAATCTCGCTTGAAGGTTTCGCTGAAACTGGATGTATTAAAATATTAAAAACGGCTTCATATCTAAGTGTATAATATACTTTCAACCGGATTATTAAAAAGCCTGACTCTTTATAAGGATTTAAAAATTAGAATTATGAAGTATGGCAAAGAACGCTTATATCTTATATCAACTTTTAACTAAATCTGTGCCATTTTTGAGAGTGCTATTTATTTTTGTCTTTTGAGATTTTTTTTTATTACAGTTTTAAATCGTATTTTTTATAAAAAGTCAACCAATTTGATTCCTAGGCTAGATTCCTATTAGACCATATTAAACTGACGTTGTCAACCGAAACGTAAGAGACTTATTTATATAATAGTCTATTAATCAAATTGATTGACACTGTACCTAATTGATTTACTGAATAAATACAAAATATCAGGAGACAATCTCACACTAACTGACCTAATCCCAAACTAAGCTCAAGGCTGGTACTATGAGTACTAGACAAGGATATAAATACTTATAATAGAGAAATAAATACTTGTACATATTTACAAAGAAAACATCCAAGACTTTGAAACAAAATACTCGCGCTCATCAAATAAACGTTTGTAAATACCCTGGAATCGAACCCCAAAAAATGTCCCCTCCCCCCTCAAAATGTATCTATTTGTTTCTAACTTGGATGTTTTATATTATATTATATACTTAGTTAAGAATAAATTTCTTCAAATAAATATTTTATGTTTATCATTACCTATCCCCTGATATTTATTATTTATTTACTTTAGTTTTTTTTCTGTGAATAGCATTTCAAAGACAATGTGCTACACTTTTAAAAATAATCCAGTCTCTTTTAATGTCTATATTCAATAAATCAATCCTTCCGAACGATTTTTCTTAAGCCACTTCCCGGCGGAGTGCTACCCCATCCTTTATTCTGCAGATAAGATAGAATCCCTCTGAGCCCCTCAATTGGTGCTAAAATCAATCAAAATCTATCCCCTGCTTGAGAAAGAAAAATGAAGTTAGAATTCCAAGACGGTTTTAATAAAATGCTAGTAATTTGCTCTGGACATTTATTTCAAGGAAGAATCTCTTTTACCAGCACTCATGGTTTTAGTTAACAAATAATTAAGTTTACTTGCAATATAATAGAAGATAGATGAGAAAAAGAAAAGAAAAATACTGGAAAAAGGCCGAATCTTAAGTACCCGAAACCGACGTGCGTGCATGACTCGATGTATGAATGTGGAACAAGCGAAAGAAATTTGTCAAGATCGTAGTAAGTGGAAAGAAGTGGTCTCTGCCTACCCCTCTGGGAAACAGGCGTGATTTAATGTATGTATGTATGTTTAGATGAGAAAAAGTGTCCAGTGTGCTCGCGTCCCTTTACAAAGGTACTTTTATGATAAATTTATTTTTAAAAATGATTATTAATGGTCCTTGAGACGAGCATATTTGCTAGAAAGCTCGAGTATTGCCCAGTTCTTAAGAAATGGTTTGCCTGACGAAAATAAATAAAAATGACGCTGCGGTCAATACTTGTTTCACTGCCAAGGGCTCTGATTTTCATAAAAAATTGACCCGCCTATCGAGTCGGTGGCAGTCAAAGTGTATTATCATGAGTTCATAAAAAACCGATGCTATATTTAGGGTTCCGTACCAAATTTAAACCCACCTCAGGTCCAACAATAAAGTTGAGTTTCCTAAAACCTGCAAATGACTTGACATCTCTAATGGCACTGACGACTTCCAGAATATTTTTCTTGAATTGGGTCCACAATTAACGCTCGTGACCATACGAGTATAGTTGACACTGTTGACAGTAACATTATTGATATTCTATTATAGCTACAAAGTTTCAATTTACTTGGATAAGGCAGGACTTGACTTGACAGAAGCGCGTGGAGCTAACCCCATGTGTTTCTGTTTAGTCCATGGAGAAAATTTTCTTTTACCGAACAATAATCATCTTCGCGTGTGATATTCACGGACTTATTGCTCTAATAAGTCCATGGGAGTGTCTTTAAATACGAGTAACTGACATTGGCGAAATACACCTTTACAGGAGTGAAAGCCATTAATTACAATATTAAAAAAAAGTCAGGAATTGTCAGAAGCGCATAAAGTTAACCCCATTTGCTTCTGTTTAGTCCTCTAGAGAAAATATTTTGATTCAATGGGGCTATAATAACTTTTCTATTCTCGACTTGTTTAGCCATTCTACGAAACGTTATCACTTTTACACCGCAACGAGAGTGAAAGTCTTCTACCGATGCAATGGCCACTTTGCAGGGCTTATTCTTAAATTTACGAGGCCGTTTATATGAAGTGGTTGTTGTTTGCACGAGAATTTCTAGTTGATACTTAAAACTGTAAAATTTTAAAAATTTTTTTTAACAAAAAGTTGTAAGTGCTTTAACAGTTTAGACAACCGTTAGACTTTATAAGTTCTTTATTTAAACTTGACTATTTTCAAAATTTAGAATCTTTCGTACTGTCGAGTTCATAAATATGTACACACTTTAATGCCTTGTCACTTTAATCGCTGTGATGATTCATTTGTGTCAGGTATCAAATTGTACACATTTAAAAACTCGACTGTCATACCAATAGGACGGTAAGATACAATCGCTGATATCGTTTCTCTTTTCTATCGACTGTATGGAGTTGACGTAAGCATTTGACGCAATCTGTCAGTTTTACGTTGATCATATAGATTATGTCGGTTTTCGAAAATCGAGTACGTATCGTGATGCACCTTGACTAAGCCCTCAGATTATTATGCTGCCCTGCTAAACCAAATAACAGTGAATTGAATCTACTTTGGTAATTGAATTTGAGATACTGTTTCGGAGGGCTGTATAGGGATCAATATAAATATAACAAGGTCTTTAATAACAAAGCTATGTGTCGATCCCAGAAAATAATAACCCACTTACATAATGTAGGCCAAGGAAATTACTTTTTGTTAGCAACATATTGAAAACAAACAACATGTAATTTACACCTAAGTTTCTAAAGTTTCTACAGTTTAATAAGGCAAGATTGTTTAATCTGTAAATGTAAGCCATAATTTCAGGAACGTATAAATTATCAATTAGAGTTTTTGTTCAAGAAACTTTCTTAGGGCCACTTGTACAGAAAATTTAACACTGGGTTACGCTACACATCGGTAACTCGTGGCATTTAGCTAGCACTTGATAGTTTCTAACAGAGTTGTGATGTGTCAATGTTCTTCCAATACTAGTTGAGAAAAGAAAACCAATGAGAAAAAATACATTTTCAATTATTTAATATAATGACATTCGTGATAAAAAAATGCACGCTAATGATTTCCTCCATTATTTGAAAAAAAACATGTTTCGGGACACGTCTCGTGATAATTGTTACGAGTGATGACAATATCATTGACATTGATGTTTTTAAACTAGTGATCAAACTTACTTCGTCATAATTATGTAGGGAATATTAAATTGTTATTTTTTCTTATCTTATCATTGGTTAATAAAAAATGTATTTTTTCTTCTTCTTCTTATCTCAAAAGACACTTGGAAAACTGGTTTCATCATTAATCTGTCAAGTGCTACCAAAATGCCACGAGTTACCGATGTATGACTAACGACACTAACTCGAGTTAACTAGTATGTCAGATTCATATGACAACCTGTCAATTTAACTCGAGTTAGTGTCTTAACCCAGTGTTAATTTTTTTGTGTAAGTGGCCGTCAAACTAAGACTCATTATTATTATTTCAGAGGGACACGTGGATTGTTTTGGATTATGTAAGAAGTATTTTATTTTGACGATCTGGTGAGCTTAGGGAGTAGCGACTATGCCAACGAAGCTTGCGCTGCGGTCCCAAATTCAACCTTTATTTATTTACAAGCTACCTACCTGCCTTCGCTTCGCTTCGGTTTATGTGAGTATGATATAATAGCCCCTCAATAAATTAGCTATCTAACACTAAAATATTATTTCAAATCGGACCCGTAGTTCCTAAAATTAGCGCGTTCAAGCAAACAAACTGTTCAGCTTTATAATATTAGTATACACTTACGCTAGAATGCTTATCAAATGACCTAGTTGTTTATTCTGTATAACAGAAGTGTAGTTAATAGGTAGGTACTAACCATAATGAGAACAACGATCCCTTTGCAACATGTAAACTATAACCTTTAGATTCGATCCATCGGTTATAGTAATTGACATATTTTGTAACAAAGTATTCACGATTAAAATATTGGAAAATCATTGGAAAGTACATTCGAGAATACCTACACCAGGAACCTAAAATGCGTTTATTGCGTGACAAAATGTGGGTAAAACATCCGTTATGATTATGATACGAATAATAAGTACGAGAGTGACGGATGCGTTATCACAACCTACTTCTCCTATATTCAAAATATAGCTCTGTCCCCTTCACTTGAACTTGGCAGGACATAAGAGCTTATAATATGACCTTTGATGATATATATTGCTTTAAAAAAGCATAAACCTAACGTTACGTTTAACTCAGATAAATATTTTTAGACAAAGTACTTGATTCTAATTAAAGAGATATCATAAATTCTTGTACAATCCAAGCTGAAGCCTTAAGTGGAGCCAGGATTAGTGTGGCTCGCATCCAAATCGCTAGATTCATGGTAGTGTCTGATGATTCACATGTACCAGATATTTTAGTGGAATATTTACTTTTCTAGTAGTACATTTTAATACCTTGTCGCAGTGGGTGGTAGGACCTTGTGCAGAGTCCGTCCGGATCGCTACCAACATCTTATCCATTAACCTACCGCCAAACAGCAGTGTTCGCATTGTTGTGTTCCGGTTTGGGGATAAGACAGCCGGTGAAATGACTAGCATGGAGGCAATCAATTTTAGCCTCAGGGTTGGCAACGCATTCGCAATCTTAGGATTGCATTGCAGTCTTGTGAATGCGAATGTCTATGGGTCACAGTTTCCACTTACCATCAGGTGGCCCGTGTGCTCGTTTGTCTACTCGATGCCATAAAAAAAAAAAAAGTAACCCCTGGGTTGTCGCCCGTGGCCAGCAACTACGAGTATTACGGCAAGAGGACTCGTAGTTACATAACTTCTCGAATTTTAAATACAATTTTTCCAGAAAAAAATTGTAGCAGTAAAAACATTTTCAAAATCTGGCAAAAAAAGTTATCATTAATATTGTCAACAAATACAGTAACGAAATGCTAACCTTAGATATTTTATTTTATGCCGTTGGATAGGTACATGTGGCCTATTGTAGGTAGGTAGTTGTTAGTTAGGTGCATGCAGAATGTAAAAGTGAGTGCAAAAATTGCCAGTAAACTTATGTTTGGAAAAATTGTTAAATTAAAAATGTACCACACTGTTTTTGGAATCAATAAATAAAGAAATAAAAACGTAAAAAATGTTGTGGTTTGAATTTAGACTATCTTAAAATTGCGACAAGGTACTAAGATACTACTACTACGGCTACTTTTGAGTTTAGTCGTACTTCTCAGAGACGGACGGAAACGGAAATGGTGGAAAATCAAAGGCAAAGCGACCAAGAGGCGAACCTGGATGAGAGCTGCGCAAGACAGACATGGCAACAGATGGAAGAAGCCTTCATACATAAATGGAAGACTTTAATAAAATAGTTATATCATAAAAATGTTTTAGAACTACTTTTAAGTAAATTAAGTTTAGTTTTTTTTTTCATTCTTTAAATCCAAATCGCTGTCCCTTTTGCTGCCTAGAACTGGTCAGGTTTTGAAAGAGATTTTAAACCTAATGAGATTTTATACTATAAAAACTTAAAATATTAAGCTAAGCTACGATTTTTACATAAAAACATATTTGACGACTGACGATTATTACTATGGCAAGATCTTTAATTTGAGTCAATTATTTAAATTAATTAATTAGTATGTAAACACTTTATTGTACAAGCAAAAGTGATAATAATTATAAAATATAACAGGGATGTACAAAAGCGAACTTATCCCTTTAAGGGATCTCTTCCAGTTAACCTTTGAGCGATTAAAACATAATTAATTTACAACCAATAGCCAAATAAGTACAGCACTAAAAGTAATTTCTATAACTATCAATAGATAAAATAATATAAACACAAACATAATTACATATAATTAACAATAAAAACGAGTAAAGGTAAGAGTATTAGATACGAATAAAAGTAATGGTATAAAAAGAACTACTTCAAGGTAGCGGCTTATAAACTGCAGCTTATTAGTCTGTCCTCTTTGTCTGATTCAATTAATTAATTAATTTGTTTCTACTCCTGTAGGAATGTTTTACAACTAGATACCATTGTAATAAAAAAACGGAATGAAGATTACAGAGAACATAAACGAAGAAAAGTGCTCAGTTTCCCCAGATATTTCACAATAAACCCTTTGTCTGGCAGTTTGATCAAATTTTCCTTGAATCACAACTCTCTTTCATACCGTTAGGCGATAGCTAAAGTGAGAGGGATAAAGAATGAAGTTTCTGATTTCGTTTGCGTATAATCTTACAGATGGAAGATGTCGGGAGGGTTAGTTATTGTTATTCGTTACGGATAGAATTGGGTTGTTTCGCGTTTTCTATAAAAAGTTTAATAATATCGGAGCCGATTTAAGTGTTCAGTTTTTGCTACTAAAAGGACGCCCAGGTATGAAAATTAAATATCTCGACTCCGATGCACTTAAGAGTATTACATTACAATGACATATCAATATTATATGTTTTTTTTTTTCATGGTATAGAGAAGACAAACGAGTACACAGGCCACCTGATGGTAAGTGGAAACTGTGACCCATAGACTTTCGCATTCACAAGACTGCAATGCAATCCTAAGACTGCAAATGCGTTGCCAACCCTGAGGACTAACATCTGTCTTATCCCCAAACCGGAACACAACAATTTGTGTTGTTTATAGTTTTAAAAATAGGTTTTCTCTAAAGACCCTAAATAACATTGCACTACGGGCACTAAACAATAACTATACTATCATACAGGTACATAAATAAAGACAGACGCACACAGGCGGACAATTTCGCGTCTTTCCCACCTTTTATGGCTTTGCCTTTAGCCTGAATTTAAATTTCCTTGTGAGCGTGTTTTATTCTACACGACCAAACCATATTGCTTTGACGTATACGATAGTTTTGTCAACGTTACGATAGCTCTAATTTAATTATCAGCAGAGTCCGGATTTTTCGCGGCAAAACAAAAAACTGTCGCAATCTAGCTAGTGTTAGAAATATTTTTTTATCGATATATCGATAGTTGTGTAATAGAAGGTCTACGAAATAAAAAAATATTAAATAAAACATTTTACGTGAGTTTTGTATAAAATCATAAAGAAGCAGGTGCAATTCCTTCTTTGAAATCGACGTGTCTATTATTTTCCATGTCAAGTAATAAAATAACCCGTCGGGTAACTAAGAGGGGTAACTAAGAGGTTAAACTTTTAATGAAGTGATAGTATAGTCACTTTATTCAAAGTTTTACCTCTTAGTTACCCGACGGGTTATTTTATTACTTGATATGAAAAAGTAGGAGTTCAAATTTAGATGGAATATCGCATGTAAAACCACTGTCGTGAATGATTGTAAAGTAATGTAAATATAATAATACTCGATAACGCTAAAAAAAAATCTAACACTAGCTAGATTGCGACAGTCTTTTGTTTTGCCGCGAATTTTTTTGATTATCAGTAATGGTAGCCAAATGAATAATAATGTCATTTTAACGTCGAAAACAATGTTGTTTTACCCAATGGTAGCCCTAGCTCGGTTGACAGGTTGCAGTATCGCTGGACCATAAGTCAGTCAACTCGTGGACCACAACCTAGATTCATCCGCCATTTTGAATTACCGCAAAGCACTTGCCTGCTTAGAGGGCAACAAGCGCTTGGTTAATTTGTGGTGGAAGCTGTATATCACCTATTAGTACAAGTAAACGCGAGTCGAATTAACCGAGCATAGTAATGAGACGTGTGTTAAGATGTGGTGGTGCGAGGGACAAGGTATATTCGGCATGTTTCACTACATATTATAAAACAAAGTCGCTTCCCGCTGTCTGTCCCTATGTATGCTTAGATCTTTAAAACTACGCAACGGATTTTGATGCGGTTTTTTTTGATAGATAGAGTGATTCAAGAGGAAGGTTTTAATGTATAATAAATTTTGTTTCATGTACGTGTGTTATAGAAAACTCAAATAAACCGAAGCGAACAGAGGGCGGGTCGCTAGTAAACTATAATTGACTGACAAAAACGTCACCTAAGAACCAAGTTCGGCCTCGTGTTAAGACTGCACCGAGCAAACGTCGAGCGTCCAGTAGCGCCCTCTAACTATTATTGTGTTTTCTAATTAGCTACCTTGCAATCAGACGATACGTTTTTGTAGTAGTAGACGATACGTTGTTACGTAACACATTTTAATGACAATTACCCTTTGAGTAGTCAGCTTAATCGAAAAACGTGGCTACTTGTTTCCGTTAAGTTGATAACTAGAAGGTGATATACCCTAAAAGTTGTGTTTTAATTTTTAGTACAAAAAAATTTAGTCCAATTTCAAGAAAATATTTTAGTTAATTAAAAAACACAATAATAGTAATGACGGCGCCACTGTACATCCGGCGTACGCTCGGCGCAGTCTTAACTCTATATGTGACTCAGTAAAACCACTTAACTATTTACCAAGTACTAAATAGAATATTGCCTGAAAACAATAATTTGAAGTCCTCTTACATTGAATTACAACTTTGTTATTAATTAAGTACCAAACATACTTCAAAGACATTGTATTTACCACCTAAAATTAGCGTAGAGACGCGGTTCTCTCCGTCTAATTACATGTACGTTTCCCTTTATCCAATTCAAAGCTCAAGACACACCTTTCATAATAATAATACATATAATTTTCATTTCACGGCACCAAGTGTGTTAATACATTCGACGCCAGCCGTCCTAATTTCCATACGAAATGGACCCAAAATGAAGCTCTCGGCAACGACGGTTAATAACTCACACATCCTGTAGAAATCCACTTTTAATGCTTTTGAAATTCAAATATTCTCCGTTTGATGGAGCGAGGTGCTTAAGTGAACTAATGCAACGTTTTCGCATAATAATGAGCAATGCTTTAGCTGTTATAATCATTAGCATATTACTGAGTTTTATGTCATTTATTTAAATTTCACTTTTGTTTGAAAGGACATTCACTATGTTGGTACTTTTCTGTAACATTCACGTGTTATAGGGTGTTCTTTTAAAGCTGAGAGTACGGTAGAGGGGAAAAGAGAAGTGATATCTCATTTCATCCAATATTTTAGCGTATTTTTTTAAGACACTCACAAAAGCTTACGCACTGACTGATAAATACGACTTTTGCGCGGACGTAGTAGCGTTAAAACTAATACTATATTGACTATCAACTATCAGCAATAAATCTCTGTTTATTAAACAACTACTTATTGCTTTAAATACGATAAAATAAATTGCTTTATCTCGTGTTAACCATACATATTTCTTATTTAACAAATACGTCCTCTGCAAATCAGACAAGCCTTTCTTCGCGGTATCACGCAATCCAAAAAGTTTTCGGTTCCGAAATATCTTAAGTACCATAAAAGCTTCTAAGGGAACCCTGAACTCCCCAAGTATTTAGGCCACACGTCCAATATAAGTTCGGACGTGATTTCGGAACACCCTCATACAATTTAAGTGTATAAATATTTTGGTCGTTCAGTGAAGTTGTGAAGCGGTGATTGATTACTCTGTGAAGTGGATCTTTTGAATTGAGCGTCTTTATCGGATCGTTAATGTCGTCGATGCTATTCACATGTGTCGTCTTTATATTGAAAGCAAAAAATCGAGAGATTAGGTCGTAAAGGTTCCGTGGTTGCGGAGGAAATATTTGTTGCGACACATCGACGAAAATAAACACCCTATAGTGACAACATTAAAGCATGTTTCAATTTATAATACAGTGAATGTAATGATGGCTTTTATACCTTTAAGGAATATGAGCGATGAGGAAGAAAAAGGCTACCAATAGGCTACGTGGAGGGCTGGTCAGAGCGAGATCTTTTTATAGTCAATATGCCCTTTTCAATCTTAGTCAATACATCTTCTTTTATTCCACATTTCTCTCTGACTTTTTACATATATTTTTATTTACCTATTATAAACGAAACTAAAAGATCTAATTTGTCCCCTTACCTAATCCTTTCTTCGTAATGATTTGTACCTTACTCCCACGTCTCATGTTCTTGGATAAATTATTCCGTGTCGGCAAAAGGGATAGTCCAGGGAAGCTAATTGCGGGTAAAATTTCCTTTGGCCTGAATTAATTGAGGTACCATGTAAACTTCCTTTTTTAAACGTGCAAGATTTAATCAATGGATTAATCACATCAAATTACGGTAAATTTAAGGTGACTGGGCAAGAATGGAGATAAAAATTGAAGAGGAAAACATAAATGACGTAACGATAGTTTTTTACTCCTTTATGCTGAAACGACTTGACGGATTTTTAAGACATTTGCAATGGACATAGCTTAAATCAGCGGTCGGCAACAGGCGGCCCGCGAGCCTTCCTGGATATTTTGTATGTAATCGGAATTTGTACGCATTTCTAATAATCACAAACAACTTTTCTTAAATAGTGGAAAAGTAATAAGGGTTCATTGCATATAAATGTATATTAGGAATCGTCTTTATTGACTACCGACAATCCGGTACCTTTTCTCTGTAAAGTCAAAAATTATTAACACGTGCGGCCCGCGTCAATTTCGTTACATACTATGTGGCCCTTGGTTGCTAAAAGGTTGCCGACCCCTGGCTTAAATAATGCAAAGGGTACCTCTGGATTTGACAGAAACTTGCTTAGTCCATCGGAGAAAATTATCTTTTACCGAACAATTGTCTTCGTGTATCCACGGACTTATTGCTCTAATAAGAGGGAGTATCTATAAATAACTTGACATTGGCGAAATACACCTTAACAGGAGTGAAAGCCACTAATTAAAATTAAAAAAAAAGGTAACTCTTACACCAACCCTTAAATGATTGTTCCTGTGAAGTCATGTGCAGAAGCATGTGGAAATATGAATTTTAAAATGGAGATCTTTACAAAGCGGCTCGTTGAAACTGGATAGTCATTTATGCAAATATTGTGGTTAGGTTAGATAAAGTAAGGTTAGGGCCTTTGTAAACGAAGGCACCCTCCCGGAGTCGTTGGCGTCGAGGTTCCACAGCCAAATGCGCTTGTTCGTGATCGCGTGGCATCTCTAGGAATGACGCAAATAGTTTACCGCTGGGTTTTTAGTGGGTATTCCGGCCATTTTCGGTTGGTGAGTCCCACATAACCTAGGTCCCCCTAAACCTGGGTGGTATGCGAGAAAGCACTTCCTACTTAAGCGTAAAAAAAAATGGCCTTTGTCCAAGAGGAAACCACAGAACAGGTTAAAAATGAAATAATTGAATTTATAGGGTGCATATACTCACATAACTTTTTAAGTCCTATTATCGGAAGTCCGAAAATGTTTCTCATACCATTTTACATCATAATGATCACTCTTCATACTCTTCATTAAAAAAAATGTACTAACGATCGGAACTCATAAGCATCTGAATTCATAACGCTAATATTAATGAAGCCGTACACTTTTCACAATTTCTTAAATATCTTACGTGTAATAAGGTTAGGTTAGATTTATAAAAAATCTCAAAAAGGAAGTTTCTTAAAAAAAAAAAAACATTATGATTGGCGATAATTATGACTTAAAAATTATGAACAAAAAAGTACGAAGAAAAAGAATATGAAGAGTGATTATTATGATTACAAATCGGTAGGAAAACAAAAAATAGGGATAAGAATTTTATGTGAGTCAATATGGACCCAAATTTAAAGAATATACTGAATTTGTTTTTGTAATAGTATTTCTGAATGTAAAAAATATCGAAGAGCTGTTTCTTATCAATCTTTCTAAAAGTGTGGAAGAATCAGGGAATCCTAAATCTCCATCCTGTCATTGGTGAAAGCAATTGAGGAGGATGGGCAAGGGAATTTGAATACGCAAACATGAGGGATGCGGGCTATAGAGGTGAAGTTAGGTAAATAATTTCCTTTAGACTCGCTACATGCCTAGTTACTTATACTGATAGGATTAGTTGATATTACTTTTGTAAAATATTTTTGGGAAAATGTAGACTTGAAGATAGCAAATAATTTTAAGATTTGTAAATCTAATACCAAACTTTGGGGTTATTATGACGTATCTCTGCATTTCATTTTACGCTGAGAGAAAAGGACAGAGTTATGTAACCGCTATAGCTCCTTCCTTTACGCTCACCGTAAAATGAACTGTAAAGCCATGTCATAATAACCCCCCTGGTCTACGTTATTTTAAATCTTTTAGTTTGAAGTAAAAATATGTAAGATTTAGAAATATTAAGACTTCAAAGGCAATTATAGTACCTATTCTACGATGACAAACAATACTACACGTTGACACGTTGTTTGACACGTTATCATATTGTTAACGTTTTGATAGCTATTAATTACTTGACAGAACAGACAGGTGAGGAAGAAAAAGGCTACCAATAGGCTACGTGGAGGGATGGTTAGAACGAGGTCTTTATCTAGTCCATATGCGTCAAAGATGTTTATGAGCGATGCGAGCAAAGGAAGCAAATGATAACACGTCAAAAACAATAATGGTTTTACTCTTATAGAACAGGCCCAGGTACTGCTCATAAGTAAGATTAACTCATTGTAGTAAGGGAGTCCACGACTCTAAACCTAAGTAGTTTGATAAAACTGGATGATATATGGCGGAACACGAAATGGCAATTCAATTTAAAAAAACTGGCAAAGTTTTTTTAAATTATAAGTCCCATGTCTAGTATGATAAACTAGACATGGGAGTTAATCTTACTTATGAACAATACCTGGGCCTGTTCTACAAGAGTAAAACCATATTTTCTTTGACGTGTTATGGTATTGTATGTAACTCGATCGCCATAACATAATTTTATCTCCCCATGTTTCATAATGTTCGTGGTGCAAGCCCCCTTGAGGCCCCAGGCCCACTTTAGCTGGGCAGTCTTTTTCCGCACATCAGCTATGTCTGCCTTGAAGCGCAGTGTGGTGTTTCGCACTCGGTCCGTTCTTTTAACACCTAATAGGCTGCGCTTCATTGCTCTTTGGCAAACCTTGAGTTTGGACTTTTGATTTTCAGTTAAAAAACATGACTGAGCACCGTAGGTTAGAACGGGCAAAAAACATATGAGTTAACACCAAATATTCTCCAAGCAATGTTACTAAGAATTCTCTCAATCAAGTCACGTAGCCAATTACCCAAAATGCATAGTAATTAAAATTCTCTCTATCTTTTAGAAACTTCACTCTGTAATCAAGCCTATTTTCAACGCTACGGAATTATCTTTCAAATTTAGTTAACGTGATCAAAGGAGGCTTCTTTACATAAATAGTATAAAATAAAGTTGCTTCCACTGTTTGTTCGTTTAGATCATTTAAAGTACTCAACGGATTTTTATGCAGTTTTCAGCAATAGATAGAGTAATTCAAGAGGAAGGTTTATATGTATAAATTCTGTTTTATCTATGGGTGTTATAAAAAAATCACATAAACCGAGCACCGCAAAGCGGGGTTCCATGGAGTTTAAATCTGCCAAATTAATATCGAATTTCAAATAACTGATGAAAAGGAAGCGTATACTTAGCAACGGAATGTAAATAAACTAGCAGTGTACGTTACGTACGTATACGATAAAAGTTAGTTTTGCTAAGGTTGGGTTGTGATGCAATCACGCAATACGCATGTCACGCTACTAACGTGAACGTCAGCTCACGGAAGAGCCCGTGATACGAGGATTGCGCAATAGAACCGTGAAACTATAAAAAAGGATATTAGTTTTTTTTTATGACTGTACACTTTTGTACGTTGTCGCTTTGACGTCTTTGACAGATAAGTGCAGCGATTCAAATATGAAGATCAAGTGACAAAGCACTAAATGTGTGCAGCTAGTTATATCGCCGAAGTACCCTACTTATACAGTAATCCGGGTAATCTTAAATAAATTGCACTTTGATCTTTGTCATAGTTCAGACTTTGGAAAAGAAAATAGTAATTTCTAGGCATTGACTTAATTTTTTTTCGAAAGTTACTTTATTGTGTGTCCTGATGATGATGATGATCTTTTCGACCATTTTCGGGCATGGCGACCACTTCGACTCCTAGTCGGTCGAGCGGTGCACCCGAAGATGGCTTATGTAGCCGATCTTCGCAGCTAACTCCTGTGCACACTGAGGGCACGTGAGTACGCCGCTTACATAATTATAGTTAATGGCGGCAGGTGGATGGGCTTTAAGCTCATCGCGCTTAGCGTTGAGGTCAGCTTTACACTGCTCCTCAAACTCGTGGTCTTGCCTTTTCAAATGCCGCTTCTGAACATCTTTACAACGGAGAAGTGGTCCGCCATGCCTCCGCTTACCCTCCTCTAGTTAGTTAACTAAGGATCAATAAAACCCGCCCAAGGTTGTATTACCTGTACGTACGTAGATACTCAGTAGTTACAAATTCAAATTCAAAATATTTATTCAGTTATGCACATGGCCACATGAGTGCTCGTTTACACGTCGTTATTATGGAGTGGCTTCAGACAAGACCATCACTGCGGAGAAGAAACGCCGCAAGAAACACCAGCAGAAGGTAATTGTTTCAATCATACATACAAACTTTAAATCATACCTGTCTCCCAGAGGGGTAGGTAAAGACCACTTCTTTTCACTTGCTACGATCCTGACAAATCTCTTTCACTTGTTCCACAATCAATCATAAAATACAATAATACTTAAAAGTTACATTACAGGGTAATAAACTATTTAAATGTAAGCTCAATAACAGCCAATTAACTGTTCCTAAAACAATATTGTCCTATCGTTTATCATTATTTTGCATAAAACCTACAAGTTATAATGACGTAAATTGTATTAACTTACAGAGGCTGTTAAACGTTCGAAAATAAACGTAGCCCCTTTAGAACAGGGCTTCTTTTAAAAATTACCTTATTTTTATATAATAGCCAATCGCCTAGAAAATGCGATGAAAACCTTACGCTTAGCGGAGCTAGGGGTAGAAACCTTCGTAATTACAACGATAAATAAGACAATGTATGCTTTATGTGCTTCATTTACTTTGTTTACTAAACAAACGGTTAGAGAAAACACGAGAAAATATGAATGGTAAGGATATTCTGGTCATTAGCAGAGCTGAAAATTCTGGTGTCACTTTGAACTGTCATTAGAGTATGCAATCAAACCGGTTATTAGCTGTTTATGTTTGAAAATAACCGCTTATAGCCGTTTTTTTGCATTCCCTAACTGTCATAGAGACTTCTGGTTTATAGGCTTCCAATGTTTTTAAATAAACATAAACACTAAACAGATTGTAAGCAACGTATTGTCTTGACGACGCGCTGGCCTGGTGGGTAGTGACGTTGCCTACGAAGCTAGTGGTCTTGAGTTCGAATCCCGGTAAGGGCAGATATTTGTGTGATGAGCACAAATGTTTGTTCCTGAGTCATGGATGTTTTCTATGTATTAAAGTATATAATATTTCTCTTTATAAGTATTTATATCGTTGTCTAGTACCCATAGTACAATCCTAGAGCTTAGTTTGGGACTAGTTCAATTGGTGTGAGATTGTCCCCCCTTATATTTTTATTTATTTATATTTATCGAGTTTTATGTTTGTGGGGGTTAATCTCTTATTCTTGTTTTTTATGTATGGTGTTTCCTTAGCCATTTCGCCGATGTATGCGTAAGAGTAGGTAATCCCTAAATAAAATAAAGCCGGACATTTTTCAATCGGCCATCTTCCCTATGTGACGGTTTCCGAATCCTCGGGGGTTATCTCTTGACCTTTGCTTACTAGTTTTTGAGACATAAGTCACGTATCAAATCAATAGCAGATTTTGTTTTTTTTTGGATTTCAACCTGAAGTATCCCGAGATAAGTATACAGTTTGTTCCGTTTGTGACGTTAACCAACAGAATAATAAAGCATGAAAAAACTATCTTCCTAATTAAAGATAAGATGGGAAAAAAGACCCTCGACAAGTTGAAATGTTCATTGAATATAAGTCTAATCTATCTATGGTACAGAATCTATGGTACAAAGTAGTCCATAATAAATCACTATGGCTGTTCAAAAGTGCCACGAGAATTCTTCGCTCTGAAATGAAGGTTAATTTAAAAAGGTCACGGTCAAGGCCAAGGTCAGGTCAAGTCGGGACTCGCGCACCATGGGTTCCGTACCGCCACCCAGTAGGTATTTTTATATTCCGATTGGGATTCGATTTCGAATCAAATCAGCGCAAGCACAACTTACATATTTTGACAATTTTTAAGTGCTTTTGTTTTTCTTCAGAGTTTGTCTATAATTTTTTTTTGTATGGGGACCGATTTATTAATTTTTTTTTTTTGCTAAGGAATTCTAAGAACCTTTTAGACATGTCACCGTCTTTTGTTTGTGAGTTACGCAACTCGTCGGATAAACTTTTATTAGCTTCGTTTCTATTTACGTAGTTAGTGAACAATTTAACCAAAGTAAGGGTGGCAAGTGTGGAATAATGTAATGGTTATACATTATTAAAGAGACTATGGGCTAGTTTCATACGTTATAAATAATGTACGGCTATTGAAAGTTTCTTTGATGTTCGGGAAACTTGAGCGGTTAATAGTAATAGTGCGCCGTTGCTCATCTACATTATTTACACAACTTGATCCGCTTCTCTGCCGACTTAAGCATGTTTGTATTTTTGTATGTTTGTAACGAGTCAACTTAAAAACGAATGGACCGATTTCCAAAATTATTTCACAATTACAATGGTACATTATCCCCAAGTTACAAATATTGTACGATAAACAAACGCATTAGACTGTAGAAAATGTATTGAAATCTTGCATGCATCTCTTACCTTGTGGTTTCTTCATTCGACTTTACCTAAGCCCTGGTTATATCCTGGCTTCTGACACACAATCAGCTCAGAGGGCCCAGACAAGATGCACTGCGCTAGCTAGCGTTTCTCTTCTTTTAGTTTTTAAGCCAATCGCGTCACTGGTAGATGACGTGATACGAAAGGTCACGTGATGTGCCAGTGACGCGATTGGTTTAAAAACTAAACGAATAGAAACGATAGTTAGCATAATGCATCTTCTCTGGACCCTCAGGAGTACTCCAACCACAAACAACAGTACTTAGACGCTTGCAAAAAATTAACAATATGTAATTTATAAGAGCAGATCTCGAGAACGTGACGGCCCTCAATCATTCAAAAAATGGAAGTCGCCATTACGGAAATACGTCATATGGTTTATTTTATTTTTCTATGCAGATGGAGTCACGGGCAACAACTAGTACTTTAACATATTTATGTGGTGTAATTAATTATAAGTTATATTGAGGGTATCTTTGTATAGAAGACCGACCTACCCACGTGAGAATAAATCAGTGTTGAACTAGCTACGTCGTTTTAATACATGGTGACAGCGGTGGGATCCAATAAAATAAAAACAGACGAGTTACAATTATAAAATTACAGTTAATATTCGCGAGTTGTGTTTGTGGTTACCTAGTGTGTATTTTCGTAATGGAACATGCGCGACCACCGACGGAATTGGTTTTGGAAGGCGGCCCTGCATCGCGAGGCGATGCGTGGCGCAAATGGCGAAAGCAATTTGAGGTCTTTCTGAAAGCCTCGGGAGTGAGCAAAGAAGCCGCAGACGTCCAAGCCAGCTTGCTAGTCAACCTCATAGGGTCGGCGGGTTATCGGGCCACCGCGCGGCACTGACACCCAGCTAGGGCTAGGCGCAGACGCTAACGCAGCTGGTCAAAATCAGCCTAAACTTAGTTGCCCACTAACAAGAAGTAAGGCCAAGTTACTAGGATATAACTGGAACTTTTTTGGGGACAATACTGATAGTTATTAATTTGTTTACCACCTTAGCACTTATATCCATATTAAGTAATTAATTTTGTTAACCTTTGCATGTAGGTGAAGCAAGAGATAAAACTTAAAATTGCTAGGTATAAAGGACGCAGAGTGGTAAGACTATTTATTTATCTACACTAATATTAAGTTAATAGTCAGTTATTGTATTTAAATAAAGCTTTTTATGTTTATGTTATGTTATGTATAAGTATATTATAGTATTAAGGGTAGGTACTCATATTTGTATGGAACATTATACCTACGCAGCCGCCGTTTTCTCGGTTAATTGGTACAAATAAGTACCAATTTAAGGATAGGTATAAGTATATGTACATGAAAATATCCACGTGCTGCATTGATTAAATGTAAGTTACTTTAAGTGTAAACCCCTAAACTTTTGTTAGATTATAGTAGGCAAGCACTGTACTATTCGTAACGGGAAAGATGTGGTGTAATTAATTATAAGTTATATTGAGGGTATCTTTGTATAGAAGACCGACCTACCCACGTGAGAATAAATCAGTGTTGAACTAGCTACGTCGTTTTAATACAATTTACAAGCTAAAAACATTTTGACACATCTTTTTATAGAAAATCTGACACAATATAAGTATACATTAATTTCTGTACTTCTATCCTTTTCACACATAAAGATCAAAGCAACCCTTTTCAACTCATTGATCAATTACCTTAATTGCGAAGGAAAACAGGTCACTACTATACGGTGAAAAACAATGAAATCGGGTCAATGTCCGTACAAATTCATAGACAACTTGACCTGTATTTATAGCTCTTCAGTGCTATACGTTGTATGGTTTCAGGCAAGCTAAAGACTTTATAATTATTAAGGAGTCAACTTGAATGATTTCCCTTTGTGGGTTATTTATTTAGGGAAATTGTCTTGATCCCAATATAGGGTGTCGTAACGCTGTTCTTAATTAACTTAACGACTTGTAATGGTAGAGTCATTATACAGGGTGAGCAGTAATGGAATAGTGAAGAGAGATATGAAATTATAAGACAGAGGAAAAAAAAATCGTTTCCAAAACGACTGAATCTCCGCATCCAAGTGAATGGCCACCATTCTGAACAATTACTTGAATAAGTAGGTACATATTGTTGGTTAATTTTAAAATTACTTACACAAATTCCTTAACGTAGGTAGTATGCTGCTAATTATTATTAACGTAGTATTAACTACATGAATACAAATTGTAACATTTACAAAGGTTTGTTTGGGCTCAATTCCTGTGTGTGTGTGTGTGTGTGTGTGTGTGTGTGTGTGTGTGTGTGTGTGTGTGTGTACGTGTGTGTGTGTGTGTGTATGTGAAAGAGTATAAAATGTTGTAATGCAGCTATTCTCCATAAAAAATCGAGTCCTTGGTTCCTAAGTACAAATTTCTTTAACATCTCTTATGTGTAAGTGTTTACTGTTTTTTTTTTCATACTTTTAAGTATCTCTTTAAGCCTTTATTCATATGATAAAGACAGTATCCAAATTCTAGACTCGTTCTATTTCGAACATTCCACTTGCGTGAAGACTCTGACTTTTTTCTAAAAAAATAAATGCCGGTGTTAATAAGCAGCGACATACATCCCTAACTACCCTTAAAAGATTGTTGACCCACTTCTTTCATAAAAAAACACCCTTTATCACCCGTCCAAGTTACAACCACACTTACTCAACGCAAAAGAGCTTAACTAACTTCCATTTTAACCACGCTCACATGAGAATGTATTACACTTACGACCTTACATTCATTAGCCGACATTGTTAGCCAACTAGCGCGCTACCCGAGATACAGAAATGATTAAGTGCTTTACCCCCAGTTATCGCGAATATCCCTCGATGATTTAGTAACGGGAGGTATAATCATTTTGGGTGAGAACAACCTATTCCTGGCGTATGTGGCTGGTTATATGATACATAGATATAGCTAAGTTTGGATAAGTGTGTACATTGTACCTAATTTCATCCAAATCTGTAAGTCTGGAATAACACATAATATACTACTTTATATACGGAAAAATTAACGATCATTTTGGATTCTACACCATAGTCGCCCTGGTAGTCGCTGGCAGAAGCTAGTGATATACATATGCGGTAATCGCAAGACATATTTACCCATACCGGCAATCGAGCCCGGGACCCTTAGTGGTATCACTACCACAACTTAGCTAGGTAAAATCTACGTCACAGTCTTATTGAACAGTCGATTTATTATTATGTAAAAAAACATATTACCTTCAGCTACTTTAGCATTCTTATAGCATCAAATTTAGGAAATAGATTTGATAAAATTTATTTTGGGTCAGGCTTTTGTTGCCGACTTTACATACGTGGTCCAAATTTCACTCAATTCCGTAAAAGGGAAGTGGGTCAAATTTAGCTTGCAAGATTGCACCCGTACATACATATTATATACATACTTACATTGCAAGTTAAATAAAAACTTGTAAAAGTTTCTGTCAAAAATTTCATTTTTGGGACAAGCTTTTATTACCGATTGTACTTTTTTGCACAGTCGTCATCTACTTGTCAAGGAAATTCTAACAAACGGCTTATCATTTGTAATTTAGGAGGTCCTATGGCTACCCTGAGTCTCCATCATCAGACCAGCTCGATGGTATTATATTATTGTATAGTCGTCAGAACCAAAGGTGTACGCAAATTTTCAGCTTCATCGGAAACCGGGAAGTGGGTCAAATTTAACTTGCTAGATTTCACCCTTACATACATACATACATTCTTAAATTAAAGCATTAAATAAAAGCTTTTAAAATGGAGAGGGCTATGCTCTGAATTTCATTGAGCGTTCGAATCAAATTACTCATATTTTGTAGGAAAAAACTGGACTACAATTTATGAGGAAATGCGGCTCTATTGTTCTTGGTAAAACGTATTTAATTGCTTTTGTCATGTTGGTAGTAATTTTAACAGACCTTTGTTTTGGTAATGGATAGTGTTAGTTTAACTTAAAGATGTAACAGATACCATGATGACTAATAATCATAGAACAAAACTCAAATAGTAATTTGATATACAAGGGGGGAAAGTTGTGTTTTACCTGCGACTGTTCATTTGAAACACGAACTAGCAAAAGGATTCTATGATTAACCACGAGCGAAGCGAGTGGTTCAAAAATAGAATTCTGAGCGTAGTAAGTGTTTCAACACAGGAGACGTAAAATAACTTTTAACCCGTGTATATATAACACAAAACTTTTCACCTTACTACAGCGAGGAAAATAAGAAAAAGGGTTTGTACTTACTATCAATTTTGTTTCCCGTAATGGCTTTAATACGTCTTCGTCACTCGAATCACTCAAAATAATTTAAATAACAAAACAAACTAGAAAAACATGCGAATATTTAACGTTGACGGCTTAATTGAAAAGTTTTGACATTTTAGTTATTTTTTTATTATTTTGGATGCGTTTTGTTCGCACACCGACATACTTGGACAAAACATTTTATCCATTTTTACAACAAGAATGAAGGTTAATGTTGAATGCTGATATTTATGAATTAAAATAAAGTTGTAAGACTGTATTTAGTGTTTTTTACTCGATGCAATTAATTGTGATGTTAAAAATTCAGCATTTTTAACGTTTTACGTTTTGTTAGCTGTCAAATATCAAATAAGTTCAAATGTCAAAACTCTTTATTCACATGTGGATAAAAAGCAATTTTCTCAATAGTTATCAAGCAAATAGCCTTTTTGGCTTTCCGAGCTTGTGAGATGAAAATGCAATTTATATAAAAAACCGAACAAATTGAGGACCTCTTCCTTTTTTTGGAAATCATATAAAAAGTACTTCCCTATTTTTAGGCGTCAAACTTTGTCAGTAATAATTCTCAAATACATCTTCGTCATTTGTTTAAATCAAACTGGAACCAAACACTTTACCTTGAACAAACAACCGTCAACGAAATAATTGAGTACGCGAACGGCGAGCACACATTACATACGCATATATATCGCTACAAAAGGGCACTTATATGCCGTGTATATATCTCAGAAAGGGGTATGCAAACGGTAGGGGCGGTTCAGCTATTCAGCTGAAGATTACGTAGAAAGGGGGAGGGTGACCTTGAAAACAAATGACGACTTCACCATCGGTTTTCCTTCTAAGGCTCGCTTGCACGTAAATTTAACCCTAGGTTAAATTTTTAAAGAATATTATGTGAATCATATTATAAGAACTATAAATTGGAACAAATTAGGGGCTACTAGCACGAAAAATATAACGTTGGGTTAAGATACTAACTCGAATTAGTAAACGTCAGATTCACACGAAAACTGTTATTTTAACTCGACTCTGTATCTTAACCCTGTGTTCACTTTTTAGTGCAAGTAGCCGTAATCTGAGATTAACCTAGGGTTAACATTTAAGCGTAAGTGGGCCTAAAAACCACTTGCACAGAAAAAATAAACACTCGAGTTAGTAGTAGAACGTCAGATTCATTCGAAAACTATCATTTCAACACGAGTGTGTCTTAACCCAGTGTTAGATTTTTCGTGCAAGTGGCCCTAAGAGCTTCTTCTTCGTTTGATGTTCTAAATTGAAAAGTTTTACCACTTTTATACGAGGCTATTAAATAACATTTGAGAGTTCCAAAGACTGTTTTACTCCATTTAGTTCGATAAAGTATTTTAGAAATGTAAATAGCTCCCTATTTTTTAATGTGTTTCTTGTAGGTAATTTAAGTAACTTTATAGTATTTTTAGACGTTTGGGTGTTTACTTGGCAGCATTAAAGAGAAAGTAAGGGCCACCTCGTAAGTCCGACAATATAATATACAACGAAAGTTGTCAATGGAATATGAATCTATTGTGAATAAAATTAAGTCAGTTTTCTAATTTGATCATGAGTCATAAAAACAAAAGAAATTCTACTTAACCTTTGCGCCAGATCTTTATTTCGATGGCTGTATTATGTACTGTTTTTACGTCAGGGGGCTTATTATGACATAGCTATGCAGCTCAGTTTAAGCTGAGAGAAAAAGCCAGAACTATATAGCTGCTATAGCTCTGTCCTTTACGCTTGCCGTAAAATGAACTGCATAGCCATGTCATAATAAGCCCCCAGGAGGCTAAACAAAACTTAGGGCTTCACTAACACCAAGGCACAACTATGCAAAGACTGGTTCATGGTAGCAGATCAAAGTGTAAGGTGTTGGTAGTAATCCGGACGCACTCTTAACAAAGTAAATTTTAGTGGCCCTGTTCTAGCAATTGGACCTTCTTGAAAACATGAGTTACACTATAATACAATGTCTACAAACGGTCACTTCTAACCCCCACTTGGAGAGCAGAAATGGGTCAGTATTATCATAACCTAGCTTGCCCCGAGGAATGAAAAAATAAACCCGCTGAAATTATCTTTCAGAGGTAATAGCTAGCTCGTAGAAACGGTTTAAAATATAGAAGTTTAGTACACCGAGCGGATTTAATAAGATTGGCTTATCATAAGGGCTTTAAACTGACTGAAAAGTGACAGTTACATTCGTAGTGCTAGGAGTTGCTTTCCGTGCGTCGTTGTGATTAAATGAGTAGAAAGTAGAAACTGTACTTTCGATACAAAATTTTAATGATTTTACTATCTTTACATGTGGCGTATTTAATGATGAAGTTGTTTTTAAATGTAGCCGTTTTGCTACCAAGTCATCTGCGAGGTAGTCGTTTTTTCAATATAATAGTTTTGCTAACAAATCATTCCGAAATGTAAAACTTCTATGCGATGGTCGTTTTTCAATAATGTAATTTTGCTACCAAGTCATTCTGAAATGTAGACCTTCTATATGGTGGTAGTTTTTCAATGTAGTCGATTTGCTACCAAATCATCTGCGAGTTGGTCGATTTTCAATATAGTAGTTTTCTTAACAAATTATTCCGAGATGTGGATCTTCTACGCGGTGGGCGTTTTTCAATATAGTCGTTTTGCTACCAAGTCATTCTGACCTGTGTAGACTTTCTGTATGGTGATAATTTTTCAATGTAGTCGTTTTGCTACCAAGTCATTCTGACCTGTAGACTTTCTGTATGGTGATAATTTTTCAATGTAGTCGTTTTGCTACCAAGTCATTCTGACCTGTGTAGACTTTCTGTATGGTGATAATTTTTCAATGTAGTCGTTTTGCTACCAAGTCATTCTGACCTGTGTAGACTTTCTGTATGGTGATAATTTTTCAATGTAGTCGTTTTGCTACCAAGTCATTCTGAGATGTAAACCTTCTGAATGGTGGTTATTTTTAAATGTAGGTAGTCCTTTTGGTAACAAGTCATTCTGAGATGTAGATTCCGCGACCCTGTACTGCGAGGGCCATAAAGTCATTTAAAAAAGAGGTCTACCTATAGCTACGTAATTATACATTACTGCCACATTTGTGGTAATCAGATATTTATCTAAAAGCTCAAACAATATACCAGTGGATCTATGTAAACGTCAAAACCATTCTATTAAGATTTTCGTACGATATGGAAGACGTCGTTCTTTAAAACACAATTAGGGTCACATTTTTAGCAGAAATGTTTATCTTTATTTATTTAAACTTATTTTCACAAAATTTAATAAAATACGAAAGGCGGACTTAATTTTCAATGGCCTATCAAAATGGCTTAGTGGTATATCTTTCTGAATATAATTAAATAAAAATGATTATTAGTGTCTTGTTATATAACAATGTGCAATGTATATAGCATCACTGTTAGACAGAGTGAGGGCAAGTGACAACAGCATTTTAAATGCGATAGCGGGAAGATTTGATTGTCCAATCTTATCTTTTTGGATTGGACAGATCAAGGGCGTTGCCCAATTTATTATTAAAAAAAAATATGTTTAATTTTCTAATTTAGTTTTAAGTCAATTGTTACTTACACACATGGATCGGAAATAAATAATTTTTATTTTATTATTATAATATGTGCGCCTTGATCCGTGTTAACGCGTCTCGTGTACTAAGTGCTTAACACACGTGACCTCACCAACATAACCGCGTTATAACTAAACTGGATATTATGTAACGAAGCATAAAACCCTAAATATGAGGCCGTAAACCAGAGGCGGAAGTCAGTCCATAAAGCGGGTCGTTCTCAGCCTCCTAGCTCATAACAAAGTCATTTAGCGTTAGTACTAAATTATTAAGTAAGAATACGTTCCAGTCTATATTAGGGAGTTTTGACTAAATAGGCTAAGTAATATCCGAGCTGTCTAAAATATTAAATTTGCAACGCAAATAGAAGGCTATTATAAGTATTACGTATATGTATATTTTCCTGTGGCATCTTATTACTTCGAAACGGATGCCAAAGTTAAACGTATTTAAACGTATTTAACATTAGTTTTAATTTAGATTAAAGTACATAATTGCAGTGCCCTTACATTGTGGTGCCATTGGATACCTTGCTATTAGGAAATGCAATTTAACCGGTTATTAACCGTTTTTGTATGAAAATAACCGGTTAAAACCGGTATTAACCGGTTATTTGCATTCCCTACTTGCAATGCTTGCTTGCCTTTAAAAAGGTACCTAAAAATCGTATTCGGAGTAACTATACTAATACCTTTTATCAGTTCAGAGTCCCTAGACAAGATGCATAACGATAACGTAAACGATTTTCGAAAACTATCAAGGTGTATCGAATTAACACAAGCGTTTGACGCAACTATCTGGCAGCTAACGTCAATCCTATACATTTTCGATAACGATAACGATTTCGCAATACATCTTGACTGGGGCCACAGAAGACAAACCCTTTTCCACTAAGAATGAATATAAAAGAATAACATAGCACGTTACTATTTTTCCAGAACGTCTAAGAAACAATTTAACCTGCTTGTTTTGACAGTTTTACGTTTGCATTTTTCATTCCTCTCTTAAAGCGAGTACTTACACGCTAAAACACTGGTCCGTTGCAAGCTGTCTCTTGCTGAATCCAAATACTTATATCTCGCGTCGCTTGGCCTAAATTCCAGTTTAAGGTTGGCACAGTGGCCTAGGAAATGCTGGATAGGGTTTTGCAGAGATTTAAAAATATGCAAATCTCAGGTTTGTTTATTTATTTATCTATTTATTAATCTGAAGAAAAACAAAACTAACTTTCCGTGGATATGGCGGGTGGTAGGACCTTGTGCAGGGTTCGTCCGGATCGCTACCACCATCTTATCTATTAACCTACCGCCAAACAGCAGTGTTCGCATTGTTGTGTTACGGTTTGGGGATAAGACAACCGGTGAAATGACTAGCATAGAGGCATTCCATCTTAGTCCTCAGGGTTGGCAACGCATTTGCAGTCTTAGGATTGCTTTGCAGTCTTGTGAATGCGAATGTCTATGGGTCACAGTTTCCACTTATTTACCATCAGGTGGCCTGTGTGCTCGTTTGTCTTCTATCCATATGCCATAAAATATATATATATATATATATATATATATCGTAAGAGGCAAATAAGGAAACAAAGGCTTGTAATACTGTTTGGCGATGGGTTTGCAACCTGACACTAATACACTGGTAAACATCTTAGCCTTATTGTGCAAAATCTGCTTTCAGAATTATTAACAAGTTTTTAGAGTTGTAGGTTATTTTATTCTGCAGCTCTGCCTACCCCACTCTGGGAACGGAGGCATGAGTTTATGGCTGAATTTGCGAGTGCATGGAATTGACAACATTTCATATTTTCAAGACTTTAATTTCATTCGTTTTTTAGATACTGTTTGGAAGGATAAAGACACTAATAGTTTTAAATTTTCTCTAGAATGAATATTTATTTTATTATTAATTTATTAAGATGTACTTATTCTAAAAGGGCGTAACTTCATTTCTACGACACAATGGACATATTACAATAGTCCAATCTGTATATAAAAAAGTATCATGTCAACCGATAAAGGGCCACTTGCACGAAAAGTTTAACCCTGGGTTAAGACCCTCGCGTACCACCGGTAAATCTATACGGCACTCCTCTCAACATAGTAAAAGAGTTCAAATACCTGGGCCACTGGGTTACTGAGAGACTGAGCGACAACGTCGACATAGAGAGGGAGCGTAGGGCGCTGGCAGTCAGGAGCAACATGTTGATTCGTAGGTTTGCAAGGTGTAGTAATAACGTAAAAATTACCCTTTTTAAGGCGTTCTGTCAATCATTTTACACCTGCAGCCTATGGATCAACTATACGCAAAAAACTTACTGCGCCCTGCGCGTCCAATATAATAATGCCTTTAGGATGCTGTTGGGGCTGCCGCGCCATTGTAGTGCATCGGGGATGTTTTGCGAGGCTCGGACGGATGGCTTCCATGCCATCATGCGCAAGCGCGTCGCGTCTCTGGTGAGGCGCCTGCGCGGCAGCCCGAACAGCCTCCTACAGACCGTGGCGGCGCGCCTAGATGGACCCTTCCTGTTCCACTTAGACAACTTGCACAGGGCGTCTAACTGATAAGTAAATAGTAACGTTACAATACCTAACATAGTTTTAAGGCTCATTGTTACTAACATATTATATGGAAATTATTCTGAAATAAATTATTATTATTATTATTATTAAGACACTAACTCGAGTTAAAATGAAAGTTATCGTATGAATCTGACGTCTACTAACTCGAGTTAGTGCCTTAACCCAGGGTTAAATTCTGCGTGCAAATGGCCCTAAGTCTCTATCCATCTGTCAATAGTGTCAATGTCTAATTTGAAGTATGACAACATTTTTTCTCGTGATAAAGGCAATGGTATTATATCTATTCAGGCATAGTATTGGTAAAACTCGATATTTTTATTAACTTACTTGTAATTTTGAAAATAAAGAAAAATAAATCTAAATAAACATTTTGCCGTGTTCAGGAGGTAAAACCCTTTCGATTCGTATAGTAATTTGCAGGTGTCACCAAAATGAAATGTTGTCAATTGCATATGTATTGGTATTGTGTGTATATAGGCAAGAGAAAGAGAGAGAGATATACTTAAGTACTTCTGTCTCTCTTTCTCTTGCCTATAAACCCACAATACTACTACATATGCAATTGCACGCTCTCGCTAATTCATCTATACGTATGTAATTCCTTCGTCATCTTAGTTTAATGGACTCAAAACTTACTCAAAAGTATCTATCTTTTCTGTTGACTTTACTCAATTGTTATTTGAACTTCGCTAATAATACTTGGAAAGTGTCGAAATAATACATTCCCTCCACTGGCTCTTTGGGAAATTATTCAGCTCAGAATTCTCCAAGTACTGCCGCAATGCCAAAAAGAGGCTAACTGCATAGTAATAGCATAGCAATTTAAATTTAATGTTGTTTCCAATAGAGTATAGAATTCTTAGACTGCTTCTTTGGTATAACGGCAGAGTAGGTGTCTAAATTAGGAGAAAGTTTATTTGTAATTATGTATTGAAACTTTTGAATAATGTTCTCAAGGGAAATATGAAATTAACTTTGCAAGTTGGGAATAAGGGAGCGAGTAACTCAAAAACCAAAGTATATATTCAAAGCGTTGGTGGCCCAGTGGTTTAAGGAGCGACTTGTCATTGTAAGATACTCAGTTCGTTCCCCGCGGTCACCATGTACAGTCAGCATCATAAATATGTATACGTTAACAACGTTTCAGAAATATATATACAACTTTATTCCCTTGCAGTAGAGTCGTGTTTCCATATTTTGAAAGTTTAATTGTATCCATATTATTAGACGTGACTGTACCAATGAGTAACCGATGCCCTTACAGTCACCAAAAGGAAAAATCATGAGAAAACCTGCACATTCGAAAGGTTGAGTGTGTAAGAGGGTACCTAATTGCACAAAAGATCCCAAAAGGTCGAAGTGTATCCGAAACGGCTTATCTTTAAGATAAGATAAAACGGTACCGACTTCAAATTAAATCAAATTGTTATACCGGGTGAAGTCTATGTCGTGGAACAAACGATCACCTCTGTGTTATACCCATGAATATGAACAACGGGACCAACTCTGAAATCACGAAAATTGATTCACGACTCAGATTTCACCCAGTATCGGTACATACCTTCACGTCTTCGTTTCCAGAGTTGGGTATGCGGAGCTACAGAATTTCCAACAACTCTTAAAAATAATACCTACCTACATTTTGTATTTGATAAAGTTAAAATGTGACTTGTGCCTATATTAATTTTACTCTACACATACATGTTTTGTTGGTAATATTAGATAAACTTAATTAGAAATTATTGAATTGTCATCAGAACTAAAGGCGTATGCAAATTTTCAGCTTCATCAAAAAGCTGGAAGTGGGTTAAATTTTACTTGCAAGATTTGGCCCATACATACATACATACATTGCAAGTTAAATAAAAGCTTGTAATTTTCTTTATTTTTTCCTTGACAGTATCAATGAAATCTAATACTTTATTAGACACAAATTAATTCCCCGCATCTCTCTTCAATATTGCGTCAGAACTTGGCCAAAGCACAAAACTGTGCCAAAGCTCCTGGCTTCAACAAACTTCACTATTTGTGTTCCACGCGAGCTTTAACCGTTCTACCTTAGAATTTTAACGCTTCCAACTTACTTATTGAGAATTTGAATTTCAAATGGGACGCAATAAAGTTTAAAGTGAGCTTTACTTGCTTTTATTAAATGTGTAAAGTGATAAATTAATAATAGTTTTTTTAATATTAAATTGAAAGCGTAATTCTTTTAACAATCCACTAATTTTATTAATAACATCAAAAAATGCTGTCATCCAAATTAAAATATACATTACTGCTGCTGGCGTTTACACCATTCTAATAATTTCTTCTAATTTATTCGTATTACAGCAATAACAAGAAAAGCATAACCGCCAGCCTTCGTAAGGCTCCGTTTGATCTGGAGCTATATATCAAAAAGATTCGAACTCCTCAAAGCGTAACGTTCACTGACCTGTAAAACCAAGTATGAGAAACTTTCAGGCTCTTACACTGTCGAGCAAAAATAAAGGGTCGAATTGTTAAGAATTTTCAGCACATCGTGACCCTGTTTTTTTGGTTGTAAATGTATTTATAACCTGTAGGTCTTGTTCAGGAATAAAGGACATATTTTGGGAAGAAACATTTTGTATTGCGGTATTAGATAGGGTCTAGTAAGCATTTTCTTTACTATTAAACGAGATATATTTCTTAAGGCGTTTTCGAAAACGTTTATAATAATATTGGCTCAATTTAAATTAATGTGGTTTTCGGTACAATTCAACTGAATCTTTAAGTCAACTTTAGAAATCATTTTAAATCCAACTGACACAATTTGTCCACTAGATTTTGCCGTAAAATTGTCCGCGTACTCGTAGACTTATTACCCTTGGAAACGATTTTTTTTCCCGCCATAAAATTATTAACAGAATTAGAGCTTGCTCCATTCTAAATTCTATTAAAATTAGTTTTCAATCTTTTAGCCGTGACAAACAAACTTATTTTTATATGACGTATTGAATTTGTAGGAACGTAAACTTGGTTCTTGATGGTGATTATATTAAAAGTTTAAAATAGACCTAAACTTGTTTTTTTTTTGGCCAAACGTGCTAAGGGCGAGAAGGCCTCGTTTTACTCACTTCAGTTTGGCACGTGTCAACTCATCCACTTAAAACTATTAAAATTGCTTCGGCAATAAAAAAAGAAACGTAATTTCTTCTAATAACAAAATAGGAGTAAGTATTTTGGAACGGAAAATTTTATGTTTGTATATTTAACTCCTTTCAAATGTTGTTGATGTGTGTCGGGTGGTTAATTTGTAAACAAGGTCAAATAAACTGAACACCATAGTTATAAAATATGGTAATTACTACTAATTATTATTATGTGAAATATAAAATTCTAAAAACAATACATTAATCACCAACAAAATCTTAAAACAATTCACAAACTCACAATTTTTTAAATCATTATACGTCAAAGCCATCATAAAATCTTATGTTTATACAAGCCTCGCCCTGGTACGCGACCGTTTTCTATCTGGGCACCCTTTATCTCCTTGTTTTATATCTCAATTTCCCTTTTGGGGGTAAAAGGATGAGTTCCAACCTCGCGCGATATCAATCCGAGTGGAGTTAATGACTCGTATTCCAGCTCCATTTCGGGGGAACTACATATTTTATATGTTATCATTTTCGTGTAATGTTTTGTTATGTGCCTTGTGAGTTGGTGTAAAGAATTGGATGGCGGTTGTAAAAAAGTTAAGTACAGGATGCTCTATAAAATTACTTTTGTTTTACAACTTTAAGTTCTGTAAATAAAAATAGAATTACTTTCTTTAGCTTTTGAAGAATCCCGTCTTTTACTAAGCGTCCATCAGCCTGTCTGTCAGCGGGCTATATCTTATGAAAGGTAGGCCACAATAATGCTACGAATTCGTTCAGTGCGAGACTGACTCATACTTGACCGGTATGTAGTACGGTTTTGACAAAAGTTTCTGTGAGATCTAACTATCACTAAGGTTGACACTTGTCACTATCATAATATTATTGCAAGGGAAAAACTAACTTTTTGGATCCGTAACGGTGATAACTCCTTAGTTCTGTATTGTTGTTGTTATCCTGACTTCGTATTTCTATTTTGATTATATTAAAATTTATGTATATTGTTCTTGTACTTTTAACATGACGTGCAAATAAACTTCAACCGTATGGTAGACCACATTTTTGGCTGACTGTACATTAATTACTGGGTTTCTTTAAAATTACTTGTAAGGTTTTTTCAATGAATGCTAACCTTCAACAATTTCAACGTTAAATGTCGTAAAAAAATTGAATCATTGAATGTAACAAAGTGGTTTACAGATAGAAACTCCAATTTCAAACCAGCAGTTTGTGGCCAGGCGGTATACGACGAAAGACAAAGGCATTGTTTAAGATAAGCACTCAAGTGAATTAGGACAGCCAGATTAAAGCAATCTTATTACAATTCAGTTTTGTTGAAAGGGCTAAATTTACAGTGGAACTCATGAGTAGCAGTACATTTTAGTACCTTGTCGCAATAAGGTATTAAACTGAGTGTGGTTTGAATTTAGTATATTAGTAGCTGCGATAAGGTTCTAAAGTATTCTGCAGTGCTATGAGTTCGACTGCATAATTATTACGTGGTAATTACCACATCGATATTTGAAAAAAATATGTATGGTTATTTGTTAGGTGTCATTAAAGTCTAATTTTCATGTGGACATAACACCGATAGAACATAATATTATTGATTCTGTGTACATATACCTATACAATATATTTATTTTAAATTTCCTTGCTTTTAATCTTATTTCACCAAAGGCTGGATCAAAACGTCTGCTGAGTATGAAATAAAAAGGCAAAAATTCACATTATTGTAGGACATAAAAAAAACTTGATAATCTTGGGACCTGTAAAAGTTTTAGGGAAAGGGACTTTCAGTCGTACATTTGTAAATTAAATTTAAAAAATATGCAAAAGTTCTTACAAAGAAAAGCATTTATATAAATTCGGATCCCTTTGACTGCCATACATATGATTGATCATAATGTATTGTTAGTCATACTTTTTTTTGTCATAACTTCTTTCAGGCTGAAGTTACAGCTTTTAATAAACGTTTATCGTGTAGATTAGTTAGGTTAGGTTAGGTTAGTTTTATACGAAATCTGATAAAATAACCGTGTCCTGAGAAAAATGCATTATGACTTGCGAAAATTATGACAAAAAATAGTTATGGCAGTCAATAGAGACCCATATAAATTATTAGTAGAATTTTGATATTACCGTAATAACGTAACGTAACATAATAACGATGTTCTAAAGTCGTTACTGCACGAGATATAAAGCTGCAGTCTCACCAGGTGCTGCTACATAAAGCCAGTTTACAAATGATTCATGCCAAAGCGATGTTTGTTAGGAGCAGGCGCGTGTGACTGACAGCGGAGGCGAATTTAAAAACTACTTCTACTTTTACCTTTAGTACTTTGTGTTAGTTACGTCCCTTAGAGCAAAAATAGGAGCTCCGCTCAGCGGGGCTTCGTCAACTTGCTAAAGATTATAAAAGTTTAATTGCATGTTGGTTCGGAGAAAAGTAGGTATTCGTTCAAATAGCGTAGATAAGTAGATAACCATATTGGGACTATTAGTCTACACACTATAGCGCGTCAAGACAAGAAATCATTATGATCATGTAGGGTAAATCGTCAATAACTGGCCACTTTAGAAAGTGTCATTAAGTTACTAGCCTTAAAATTTCTTACTAACACTGTTAGTAAAGATACTTGGATAGTATTCCGGCTAATAACTCAGGATCTAGGTATTCTAGTTTAATTGCAAAAATGTGAGCAAATCAGCTACCGAAGGGTGGCCAGTAATAGGTGATTAACCGTATTAAGGTTATAAAAATAGGGCAACCGACTTTAGGAATTTCAATAAAGACCTAGCTCGCGTGTAGGTACTTACTTATAAATCGCTGACACTGCGACCACACTTTGAATGACGTAGTAAGCTCGCTCAATACACCCGGGAGCGCTACCAGCGACTATTCCGGTGTGTTTGCCATCCATTACTGCGCCAGCTCTAGCAATTACCACTTTACTTCGGCTACGGTGCGGTGGTTATAATAATATTGATATCGTCTTAGTAAAAGGTAATATTGTAGTCACTTTGTAAGATTGAAATACAATTTCATACCTATCTTTTGCCTGCGCATAGTTTGTTTAAGTGTAAATTATTTTGATACTAAATTGTTTTAACATGGCTTAGGGACTTTCCAATACTACAGGAGATTTTAGCGTTCTCCAGCTGCTACTGGTTTATTTATCGATGTGGATAAACTTGGATAAAGAATTCTGACCAGGTGGCCTAATATGACAGCGTTTATCGCGTGACAAAATTTGGATAAAACTACCGTCACTTTCTGACAATTTTAACACATATAAGTACGAGAGTGACGGATGCTTTATCCACATTTTGACACGCGATAAACGCCAACCATAGTAGGCCTGCAGTATGTAAGCGCGAGCGTGACGAATGCTTTATCCACCGCGATATAGGCGACCATGTCATATAAGGTTTTATTATCAAAATCAGTAAGAAACGTTTCAGAATTTCCTTAAATTCTTCAAAAGAAATCTATTGGTGCTTGATATATTTGTCTTCGCTTTAATTAAATCCTTTTGCCATTGGCTGCAACAAGAGCTTCAGAGAGTGTTTGCTCCAAACCTTCCAGTGGGAATGCATTTAAGACGAATTGCTGCAGCCCGATGTAATAGCGAGCAGAGAGAAGTTTTACACTACGAGAGGAATGGAGTTCGACGGAGTTTCGGAATTGAAATATGTCTGCAATATGTCTGTTTTATCCCAGGGCGTCGTTAGATTGTAGGTGTGTGCAGTTAATACTTTCTAGTCGTCATCGCTATTCAAAGGTACAATTGGGAAAATAAGGCTATGTACATTGTAATAAAAAGACTATTGCAAAGGGCATTCTTCGATGGTTCGGTCATTTGGAAAGGATGGATGAAAGAAGATTGACGAAAGAGATATACAGATCGATAGTGAGTGGACGGGTCGGAAGGGGCCGCCCTAGGCGTACTTTTTCGAGTCAAATCGGTGAAATACTGGAAAAGGGCCGAATCTTAAGTACCCGAAACCGACGTGCGTGCATGACTCGATGTATGAATGTGGAAGAAGCAAAATAAATTTGTCAAAATCGTAGCAAGTGGAAAGAAGTGGTCTCTGGCTACCCCTCTGGGAAACAGGCGTGATTTAATGTATGTATGTATGTATGACTATTGCAACTTATCATTCCGGATACGAAATATTTAAAAAAATTATGTTTAATAACACACTTTGTTGCTGATTTCATCAAAGACCTGTCATAAGAGTCCAAATTCGACAGTTCTACTATGAGAAGTTTCTCTTATCCATTTTCATACCACACTGGAGTATTGTCACCGGAATGGCAAAAGTATGCAATATTTTAAGTCAATTCAATAATTAAAAATAGTTTTAAGTCGACTCCTGACCATGTTTTTTTTTTAGGACATCTTACTTTTTATAAAATGCAGTTAGTCAAGTAGTTTCGATTCCCATTTTATGTAATAAGCGCGAGTATTTGTTTCTGAATGTTGGTTATCTATTTTCTATGTATCTAGGTACCTATATTTATTTCTATCTAACTAGTGTTATGAAAAAGGGATGCATTTTGAGGTAGCACAAAGTGTAAGGCGCTGCAATATTTTTTTAGAAAATGGCACAATTGTCTAAAATTATTTTTGGCCAAACGAAAATGAATCTCATAAAGAAAAAATCGTGTGTGGTTCAGGGTATTCGGCTAAGTATCAGAAAGGACCAATCCGATTATGAAAGTACTTAAGCCTAAGCTTGTTTTGTCGCTGGATCACGGCGTTCACGCGAGGGTGTACATTTGATGGCTTCTGATGTCCTGATAGACTTAGCGACTTATCTTTGATTTAAACAGGCTGATAATTACTGGGAAAGAGGATTTATATGTGTTTGCTGTTTTTCGATGAAACAAAAGACTACGCAGTCAGGCTAGTTCCGTGGTTCCCAGACTTTTTACGGTTCCATAGTCAAACTAAGAACCCTTATAGTTTCAACATGTCCGTCCGACCATCCGTTCGAAGCTAGCTAGGAACTTTTGTATTCTCTTCGATAAACCACGTGATCAATTTGTGATCCCACACATTTCAAGACGATAGAACAGAATAACGATGCCGGCGTTTGCATCTTGTCTGGACCTCCAGAGACTCTTAGTTCTACAACACTAAGTTGTGGAGCCGGCATAAGACCTATCAAATTGAGGGGGTTTATGGGTTGCCATGATCGCTAACCACCAGTTGATTCCCTTGCCTCCTATTTAAAAAAAACTGGTCAAAAGCAACATTGTTTTACGTCGTAGAATAGAGTTCTAGAAAACCAAACTATTGCCACGCCAATTTATATACAGGTTGTAACTAAACATAAAAATGCGTCTCGTTGTTTTATTTAAACGAAATAATTGAATTCTACTTAATAATTAAGGCATTTATAAATTAATTAACTAAGGCCTGATTACAAGAGTGGGTGAGAGATTCAAGTAGGTAGTTTGTTTAGAAATAAATACCTCAATTATAAGTTTTTCCGCAGAAACATGGCAAAATGTAAACAACAAGGTTCTAGCGGAAAATTGCAAACCAGTTACGAGTATTATAGTACATTCTTACTTGAAGGTATTGAAAATAATAACGTTTTAATTATTACAGCTATTAAATGTGTTCCGTTTTTATATGATTTATGAGAATATAATTTGTCTTGATTAATCATTTGCGCATGTTTTATCTACATGGTGTATAATAAAAAGACAAGTCTATGTTATTGTTTTGCTACTCAAATAAACACTGATCTCAGGTTCTATTCTAATCGATAACATCATATTGCTTTTGTTTGACAAATTATCGCTTTGTCAACGTAACGAAAGCTCTAATTACTTGACAATAATGGCGGCCGAATTAAAAACAAAACAATAACAAATGTTGTTAAATTATTACATTGTTTTTTCGGTTCTCGCGGTAATGTGGATTTTTTTTTATGATCACCAACAAGTCACATTGCGTACAGTTAAACCTCACAGACAGCCATAGTACGCTTTTTATCCCTGAAAGTTCGAGTTACCGAGGGAATATCTATAAGCGACTTCTACGTGGACAAGGTCGCGGGAAAAAGCTAGTAGGTAATATTAAAAAAGAAGGAACTGATTGTGGTATCAATGCACAGAGTAAACCACTGTATCTTTAAACATTATGCGATAGTAATTTACATAAAACATAATAATATGACAAAACATTGTGCGATCAAATAGTAACTATCATTGTGTAAATAATGAATTCCTGGCGTGAGATAAAGTGATCAAATTATACAGTAGCTAAATATAACTGATGATCGTTATTTTGTCTCAGTTTTTCTTGTTTCCAATTAATTTTGCATTCGTTTCCTGTAGTAAAAGACGTTCAACTTTTTCTTACTTACCAGCCTAGGTTACTAATGCAGTATGTGAGACTGACGTTGTAAACCAAATTATCTGAAGTGGGCGTGTGTTTGGTGTATGTGTGTGTGTGTGTGTGTGTGTGTGTGTGTGTGTGTGTGTGTGTGTGTGTGTGTGTGTGTGTGTGTGCGTGTTAGCGTGTGCGTGTGTGCGCGCGTGTGGGTGTTGTTTGCGTGTGCGTGTACACGTGCGAGTTATTACCTATTATTTGATTTTAATTTACTTTTTATATTGGTAATTTTGCTAATGGCCCTACAAAATGAATATTTGCCAACAATACTTAATTACGTTAGCCTCAACATATTAAAACTATTAAAGCCCTGTCATTCATTAAATGAATAATAGGGTTTTAATAGTGTATGTATTACGTTAAATAATACTTGAATTTTTTTAATTGGGTACTTTGATTGTGTCATCATAATATCATTTAGTATCGAATTATAAAATGTACACAGGGTGTTCAAATTTCCTAAAATTGTTCGGATAAAAATAGAAATTGTATGATGAATAATAATCGCGTCACATTTTCGTTGTTTGACAGATAAGGCGATGGTCACGGGAAAGTTGACGTCATCCGCGTCATGCTCTGTCATAGTGATCTTATATTAATATACTAACAAGGACATTGAGTAATGAAATGGATACATAACAGTTAGTAAGTAATATTAAAATTATTTGTACGGCGAGCGTTCAGTGGCGCCCTCATTTCTGTTATTGTGTATTATCGATGGGTGTTTGTTTGTTGTGCAAATTAATACACAATGCACATAATGGTAAAGTTTAATAGCCTTAAAGCTTGTAGTCATATTGACAGAAAAAAGCACTGGCCACTTTTTTTTTTTTTTTTATGTCATGGAGAAGACAAATGAGCACACAGGCCACCTGATGGTAAGTGGAAACTGTGACCCATAGACATTCGCATTCACAGGACTGCGATGCAATCCTAAGATTGCAAATGCGTTGCCAACCCTGAGGGCTAAGATGGAATGCCTCTATGCTAGTCATTTCCCCGGCTCTCTTATCCCCAAACCGGAAAACAACAATGCGAACACTGCTGTTTGGCGGTAGGTTAATGGATAAGATGGTGGTAGCGATCCGGACGGGCCCTGCACAAGGTCCTACCACCCGCAAACCCACTTTCCGTTAACACCCTCACTCATAGTTCAATGTTATTATGTCATTATAAATTATATAGTGTGTAATAGTTTGTGAAGTATAGTTACATAGCATACATAGAAAAACACTCAAAAAATATTAGTTCTCTTTAACAAAAGCAATAAGTTGTTACTTAGTAGGTACTTATTTTTCTCATATATGTATATAAAATGTTTATCTATACAGGGTGTGCCTTTTTGACTTGCCATGTTTTCTTTCACGTAAAAACCTAATAAAGTATCGTTTATTATTCAGCCGGCGTCTGGCTCTAACCGCATGAAGGTGACATTGGATTTAAGTTTTTTTACTTATTTTTCTGATACACTACAACTTGATTTATTTGTAAAATTTAGTTTAAAGTTAAGTAGTTAAAAGGAATTTTAAGAAGCTAAGTCACTAATAAACTGAAAATGCGATTTTTTTAATTCTAAGTATAAAGCCCCGCTCCGTGTGGTTGCCGGGTTATTAAGAGGCGACTAAGGAAATAAAGGCTGTGTAGTACTGTTAGGCGATGGGCTTGCAACCTGTCACTAATACACTGGTGAACATCTTAGTCTAATTGTGCAAAATGTGGTTACAGAATTACCAACAAGTTTTAAGACTTGTTGGTAGTTCTTTTAGCTCTGCCTACACCCCACTCCGGTAATGAAAGCGCAAGTTTATGTATGTATAATATCGATACCTTATGGAACAATGGTACTACATTATAATTTTTTGCCAGTAAAGTTACGAACTTATGATTTGTGCACAAACATACTAATTAAAATAAGTTTTCCAATGTACTTAGTATAATTGTGAACTGAAGTATCGATATGTAAATTGGTCCATCCGTTTGGAAGCTACAGTGCCACATACAGACAGATACAAAAATACACAGATACCCTGATATGCAGATCATCATCACGACGTGATAGCTTATGTATTTACCCTTAGAGTGACCCTGTCTACGAAGCTAGAGGTCCAGGTAAGGCTATTGATTAGTGATGAGCGCAAATGTTTGTTCCTGAGTCATGGATGTTTGTCAATTGGTGTGACATAGTCCCCTGATATTAGGTATTATTATTATTATTATCATAACCATCTTATCAACCGAAAGACTTCCACTGTTGGACATAACTCCTCCCTAAGGGTCTCCACGACGGCCGGTTTTGTGCTACTGGCATCCATCGCCTTCGCGCGATCTTTACCAGATTGTTGTTCCACCATTTATTAATATACACATACTCATGCTATTTTGCGCCGATAGTTAATAAACAAAATCCAACCTGGGGTGTTATTCTCTCAAAAACAATGGACGGTCGGACGAACAAGGGAAATCGTAGTGGCGCCGCCGCCGCAGTCCCATCAGAGCGAACAAAATACATTTTAGCACGTGCATTCACAATTAGCCAGCCGTATAAGTTGGATCTTATCGACAGAAGCCATGCTGCCAGATTGAAAATGTACGCGCTAAAATGTGTTTTGTTCGCTCTGACGGGACTATTTAATCTCGCCGCTGCGATTTCGATCGTTCGTCCGACCGTCCGTTGATTTTGAGAAAATAAACCCCTGAAATGATGGATGGATGGAAGATATGCAATGTCTTTTTTATGTTTTGTTATTTTGTTCCTAAATGGAGATTTACCAGTTATTTTGAAATTCATAAACTGTAATATTTTTCGAATACTTATAATTGAAAGTTTTTTGTTTTACTGTTATTTAGAGAGCATGTAGGTACACATTTTTAGCGACTTACGTAGCTAATTTTTCACCACAATAGTCATTATGATCCACGACATAATCGATCATTCTATATTTAAAACGAATCCTCGATATTTTTACCTTAAACGATCATTGAATAATAATCACGGATTTTTTCTCATAAGAAGATTTATGTACAGGATGTTTGACAAATTAAACACGTTTTTCATGATTTGGTATTATAACAGTTTCAGAATCAGATTAATTTCAGATCAATTCAGATATTATTCCTTAAAATTAATAAATAAAAAAATAAAAAACCAAATGCCATAAAGCACTTTTTTTTGACGGAATTTTACGACATAAAAAAAAAACTAACATCAGTTTTATTACACAATATACCTAAAGCGATAACTTCTAACTTCACGTAGAACATCTCCGGAAGTCACGGTAAATCACTCTTATCAAAAGTTTACCCATACTGTTTCACGTCACTACGAAACCAGTATACCCTGAGCTACCGACGCTTGCGCTCTCTTAAAAAAACTGCTTGTAACGGATGAATAGTACAGAGATTCAGAGTTCTAAATACATTGGGCGTAAATCACCCACGAAGTCTGAGATATTGTATATCTTTCATTTATAAAATGATTTTACGTAACGAGTCTTGTTTAGTAGCAGCTAGAGGCTTGATAAGAGAAGATGGATATGTTATCTGGTCGTAATAATAATATAAATTAATCAAAACAAACATAATGAGTGAACTGAATTTAGCAGCACTCGCCGAGAGCGGTATGTAATTAATATTTTACACTAATAACAATTATACTATTTTTTATATCATAAATATTTTGTCAGTGACAGATATAAATTTTCTATTTATTTCCAATTGAGCAGTCAACTAACTTAAAATAATATATACTTATCTATAGTTCTGTTTCAAAAGACAGTAACTATTATTGTTGTACGTTTTTTTGCAAAGATATAATTTCATGAAAGTAAAAAAAAAAAACTATTTTTACTCGTTAATATGCGAAACGGAGCTATGAATAATTAGTAACATCACTAAATTTGCCAAATGACATCTGTAAAAATCTCCGATACAGTTAAGACCCTAACTTTCACAGCTGACATCTGTCAAACACCCTTACCGATTTTGATAAGAGCTAGGAATAATTCCGATTCAACTTTTTTATTATTTGCGTCAAAATCGATTGTGCCGTTTGGGAGTTACGAAGCCATAGACAAGCACACAGATACATACATATAAAATCCCTCCTTTTGTGGCATTGGTTAAAAATGGTAGTAGAATAAAATTGGTTCCACATATGTTTATTAACATTAATGTCCCATTAAGGTACAGCTGCCTTAATGGGACATTAATCTTTGTAATTTGCCGAGACAAACGACGTAATGTAAGATAACGCGATTTAGACACATTCATAGACAAGCTGCTTGTGTATACCGTTTGATATAGCAGACAACTCGACCAAATCACATATCACTTTTAGCAGACAAATCTTCTGTTATTAAGTACCTTCCTTAATAAGGCGGTTTATCATGAGTAATTATCATGTACCTAAAAGGCTGTTTCATCTTTGAAACCACTCATAAACACAAAAAACACACAATAAAATAGTCAAAAGCAACAATTCACTTCACTGTTTGGACCAGTTCTGGTGACAAACAAAATCGGCCTTGAAAGTGAGATAGAAAGTAAAGATGCCGTCTTCCTTATTTATAATGTCTTCCGTACAAATGCGTCTCTTTTATTCGTTGTATTATTTTGTGCGTGTGCCATCTAAGGGGGCATTCATTTGAATGAACGCGTTTGTGGAACTAACCATTAGGAACCTAAGATAGATTAAATAATGCGTTAGTATTCAATTAGGTAAATTTTCTTCGGTTTAAAGGTTAATTAAGTTGGAAGTAGATATTCACAACAGTTTTTTAAGTTGTTCTAAAATAATCATATTTAGGTATACAATAGTTAATATTGAGACAAATGTCTAGAGGCATCATTTTTATAAGAACACTTTAAAAAAGAATCGAACTGGCAAAATTGCTATTAATAAAAATGGCACAAAAACAAAAAATTAGAAAAATGTTTTAACCCACATTTTTCATCGATTCACTAGTTTTTTTATTTTTTTATTATACTTAATATTGTATTTTTATTTTAAAAGATTTCAAACTTTGTGCTTGACGTCATTTACATTATCTAGATTAATTTATGTTATGTATCATTTGTCACAGCTATTTGTACATTATTATTGACCTTTTTAATACGTCGGAAGATTACTACTGTATCGTGTTTATTTAAGTCGTCATTTTCCTAGTAAAATACCTTGGTTTTTTGTTGAAATGTTTTAAAATTGGTTACTTTATTTAGGGGTTTGGCCTTTACTTTATTTTTGTGACTTAACAGCCAAAGTTATGCGTAAAGGGTTTATAAATACTTTTTACTCGCTTCACTTTGTCCTTGTACAATTCTCAACAACGACGGTCGGACGGACGACCGAGTGAATGTCCAAGCGGCGAGTTTAAGTTTAGTAGTCCCGTCAGTGCGAACAAAAAATATTTTAGGGCGTACATTTTGAATTTAGCAGCATGGTTTCTGCCGATGGATCAAAGGCTGCTTAATTGAAAATGCACGCGCTGAAATGTGTTTTGTTCGCTCTGACGGGACTACTTAAACTTGCAGCTGCGATTTTACTCGTTCGTCCGCCCGTCCGTTGTTTTTGAGAGATTAACACCTCAGGGGGGTTATTATGACACAACTATGCAGTTCATTTTACGGTGAGCGTAAAGGACAGAGCTATAGCAGTTACATAACTCTGTCCTTTTCTCTCAGCGTAAAATAAATTGCACAGGTACGTCATAATAACCCCACAGTACTCGTAAGGAAAAGGCGAGACGTACAGCATCCGAACGAAAATGTTAAGCACTTTAGAGCGTTGTCATAGTAAACTTGAAACAAAACATCAAATGACTCAAACGACAGTGACAGTGACATTCACAATGACAAGGGTCTAAGTATGCTCGACATATTTATTAGATGACTGTACATTAAGACTGCACCGAGCAAACGTCGAGCGTCCAGTGGCGCCCTCATTAATATTATAGTGTTTTCTAATTAACTAAAGAATTTACTTGCAATCAGACGATACGTTTTTGTAGCGCAAGTAAAAACACAATTTTTGGGATACGTAACAAACTTTAATAACAATTACCCTTCGAGTAGAAGTAAAAGGTGGCCACTTTTTTCCGTAAAGTTGATAACTCGAAGGTGATTTGTTATTAAACTATGTGAGTTGCCCTATAAGTTGTGTTTTCATTTGTAGTATAAAAACCTACCGACCAATTTCAAGAAAATACTTTAGTTTAATAGAAAATACAATAATAGTAATGAGGGCGCCACTGTACATCCGGCGTACGCTCGGCGCAGTCTTAAATACTTTTGGTATGATAAAAATGTGTGATGTTCGTATTTCTGTATAACAGTATGCCTAGGGTTTATTTTAGGATTAGGTCAATTAGGAAAAAATTGTCCCTTGATAATATTAATTGAAATATTTACTATACATAAGCTTGTATTAAATAATAAGCGCATTGTGTTTCTTATCATCAAATTAGTAGCAGAAAATGATTTACCTGCTATTAAACAAGAAACAAGCAGAATCTGTTATCTTTGTGTATACCTACTGATAATATTTCACAGCATTACGTGCGTATCTACTTAAATTTAACTGACTTAAGTCTAAACTATATTAAAATCGAATGGAATCTTCCTGGTTCGTATCAATGTTCAATTTATAATGTATCTTAATTGACTTATAATATTTTTAAAAATTAGTTTTTTTTAATACTTCTGTAAAATGTGTCCGAAGATGAACTATGGTATTTTAAAAAATAAAACGGCTTATTACGTCATATTAATGTAACATGGACAAAACTCTGACATTAGACATTAGGAATTTAGGTTTCGTTTGTTTACTTACATACAAATTAATTTGTTAAAGTGCTTTATTATGAATTAACGAATTCCTGACTAATGAGACTAAATTTAGCTAGTAAATGCACCGGTTATTCTCTGATAACCATGTGATTGACTGGTAGAGAATGCTTTTAGGCATTAAGTCCGCAAAATTTTAATATAGCAACAATCGACCAAAATACCTAAAACCAATCAATTAACATGTTAGTTTTTTTTAAACAGTTATCAACAGGGGTTTAAAATAACAGAATTTATTCTGAACCCCATTATAACGCAATAAAGGGTTAACAGACAATAAACTATCCAGTTGTCAAAATAATTAAGATATCGTTACCAATTTGTGTTTCCGAAACCATTTTCAATTAATCAAGATGTCAGCTGTCTAAAATTTAGACCGACTAGTTTATTTGAAGTTAAGCAAATCTTGAATACTCAGCCTCAACGGGTAATTGGTTTTGAATTATTATATTATCTTTCGTTTATTATTGGATAAAGTAAAAATAAACACAGTCCCACAATGGAACACCCTATATTCTGAGACTGTACATCTTGAAATCGCAACGCAGCCGCTTTAGTGTCGATTTTACCAAACTGGAATAATAATTATTCCGAGATTAGTCTATCTTATACAAATTCGGCGTTTAATCTAGGTATAAGACCTTATTCTCGTTTGGGCGAATTTGCCTTTGACGGAAAAGCAAATACCAAGTGCAAACACCAGTGTTCGCATTGTTGTGTTCCGGTTTGGGGATAAGACAGCCGGTGAAATGACTAGCATAGAGGCATTCCATCTTAGCCTCAGGGTTGGCAACGCATCTGTAGTCTTAGGATTGCATTGCAGTTTTGTGATTGCGAATGTCTATGGGTCACAGTTTTCACTAACCATCAGGTGGCCTGTGTGCTCGTTTGTCTAATCGATGACATAAAAAAAAAAAAAAAAAAAAAAACCCAGAAGTTAAAAAAAAAAACCCAGAAGTTCTACTTTGAAACTCTTAGTTCAAAGTTATATTCCCTCACATTTACAAGTGACGAGTGAAAGGTGTGGCGCCTAAAGTTCAGAAACGTCTTATAGTGACTATACTGGGTACTCTAAGGACTCTATTTCTCTTTGTTATTATACTATCTAGTTTTTTATATCATAAACGGTAACTTTGACTCTCCGGTGTACAACATCCATCATAACGTTTTTACAACACGATCAACTAACGGTCAAGATCATAAATATTTCTACTATAGGTACATAGTCATAGTTATATTCATTTATTGCTTTATGTTGTACAATGCGATCTTTAAAATACAGTAGGTAGCTTCAACATAAACCCTGCAAGGGCACTGCAATAAGACACAATAATATACTTACATGTGTATGTTATAGAAAATCACAAAAAAAAGAAGATAAAAGTGAAAAAGTTTTTTTTAATATCATAAATATAATTTCAAAACTCATATTGTAAAAATAAACTTTCAAAACAAATACATACATTTTGTATTGCTTACACAAAAAAAACTGAGAAATTAAAAACAAATACCTGATCTGCTAAAGAAAGAAAAACAAGAAACTCCACCAATATAAAAACTGTTGTTGCACTTGAAGCAACCGTTAAATACTGACATAACCAAAAAAAAAACCATCACAAAATAACTTCCCATTTCGGAAGCCTCTTGCCCATTACGTAATCCGGATTCTCGCAGAGATCTCGGACATTATTCGCCAGCCGACGCTCGGAAACGTAAATTTCGCTATACATTTCTAACCATTCCCTCCCTTCGTATTTATGTGCGTCAGAAAAATCCCTGTTGTAAAGTCTGTTCCAAACCAGATCCTCTTTTACGATACAATTCATTCTTTTGCACGATTCAGATAAATTCAACACGTCTTTTATACGAAGATTTAGAAGTACCCTGAGAATTATATCTTTGGGGAGGCTTAGTAGGTTACCATGTTTTGATACAAACTGGTTAAATATGCAGTTTTTGATTGGAGTTATAAAATTATGAAATATCTTTGCCAATAAGTTCAATTTTCTAAAAGAATACGGTATTCCTAAGCGTGACGACGCTACAAACAATTTGACTGGCAGATAAATGGAGCAGACGTCGCAAGTATAAGGAACCAAAGCGTTAATTAAAACGCCATCAAATAAAGGAGACACCAAAAGTTTCGTAGTGTAACCATTGAAGTTGTTCAAAACGAACGTTCTCTCATATTTTTCTCCTTTCTTCTTTCTCTCTGATAGTAAATATTCTGCAACGTCGATAGCGTCTTCGTTAGCTGTTTTTATTTCAAGGAAATCGTTTTCCCTCATTAAAATAAGTAGCAGAGCAAAGAATAGGTCTCGCTTGAGCCGCTGTGGTCTGATTAACACTTCTATCAATGGCGCCAGTGTCGGGAGTTGGTCGAGCGGGAATTTTTCATTTAAAGACTGCGCTATGTGTACATGTTTCATTATTGCACGTCTGCGTTTTAATTTTCTTTATGAATCGAGAAAAGATAAAGTTGTATCTCTATTTGATGATTTTCATTAAATGTTTTGACAACATTGAAAGAGAGTATTATGACGTTACGTTTGTCAATGTTTATGTTATACAATGACGGAAATTTATAAAGAAAGAGGTTTTAGGAAAAAAGATCGAATCTGTTAGTAATTCGTTAGCAAGGTAATTAATTTAAAAAGTCGGTAAGTTGTTCAAAAAAACTACTAAGGTATGCACTATCTTTTCTAATTACTGTACATTTTTAAAAAGCCACTTTTCCAAAAGTATTTATACTCATTTAAGAATTTCGTCGCTGAAAAAACTGTGAGACTAAAACAATTTTTGCAAGTGACATCTGTTTTAGGTTTTAGGTCCTTCAACATTTGATATAAATTATAATCTTTTGACGAAATCAAATTAGTTTCTTTAGAGTCCTAGCAAAATGTATAAGTAACTGAACGTTTGTGAATTGTGTTTGTTTTAAATAATAAATTATGTATTACATTTTATATCTTACTAGCGACCTCCCTCGCTTCACTTCGATTTATACAAGTATTCTGTAACACCCGTACATAAAGCAGATTGTAAAATGTAATATTGTAAAAATTGTAAAATCGCATCAAAATCCGTTGCGTAATTTGAAAGATCCTAGCGTATACAAGAGACGGCGGGAAGCGACATTGTTTTATACAATTTAAAGATATCAACTAAAAAATCATACATACATTTAATCACGCCTGTTTCCCAGAGGGGTTGGTTGTGACCACTTCTTTCCACCTGCTACACAATCCTGACAAATCTCATTCGCTTCTTTCACGTTCATTCATTTATCAGAAATTGTTATTGATTTAACATCTTAGCCTAATTATTAATTTCTTATTTGTGCATAATGTGCTTATAGAATTATCATTTATTATTATTTGCGGGTGGTAGGACCTTGTGCAGGGTCCGTCCGGATCGCTACCACCGTCTTATCCATTAACCTACTGCCAAACAGCAGTGTTCGCATTGTTGTGTTCCGGTTTGGGGATAAGACAGCCAGTGAAATGACTAGCATAGAGGCATTCCATCTTAGTCCTCAGGGTCGGTAACGCATTTGCAGTCTTAGGATTGCATTGCAGTCTTGTGAATGCGAATGTCTATGGGTCACAGTTTCCACTTACCATCATGCGGCCTGTGTGCTCGTTTGTCTTCTCTATGCCATAAAAAAAAAACAATCTTTTAGAGTTGTAGTCAATTCTGTTACATCTGCCTACCCCACTCTGGGATTACAGGCGTGAATGTATGTATGTATGTTATTGATTAATGTGTCCTTCTAAATAAGTTTAATGTTGAACTAAACTAACATAAAAGGGACCTTTTTGTAGTTTCACTAACACCATTATTGAGTCGACACTAGTCTACCTTTATTGTACAAAGGGCGCAATTTCGGAACATTCGTAATTAAGTAAAGCGGTTGCCACAAAATGGATCACACTTTAATTATCTCAAGCGCCCATTATGACGTTCAGTGCCGCCATGTTGAAGTCGTATGTAATTCGTTATGTCCGATGTGTCAGAGGCATTGAAAATGTCGATATTCACCGCCAGTTTATGTGGAAAATTTACACAATATAGGTTCTTTAGGTCAAGGAAAAGCAATCAAGCAAAATAATTTGCTCGTACTTGTTTTGGTTGTACACACCGACAGACATTTAGGGAGCAAATTTAGGGCTCCCGTCCAAATAGAGCAATGTGCCTTTATTTCACGTAGTTTAATGTCAAAGCTACTATTAAATTTTCGTAGTAATAAACTGGTTTGCATGCCATCCCGTCGGTTTAATATTTCTAATTTCACGGGATATAAAGTAGCCTTTGCTTAATTCTGGTCCTCATTTTATTAAAACTCTGTAAATTAAATGTTAAGGTCAATATTCTACCTTAAAGACTTAATAATAGGGGATCAGAGTATACTAGAGTTGCCAGCACTATACAGGAAATAAATATCAATCTACTTTCAATATAGTTTTACAAATGGTAGGTCATGCAAAATTCATGCAAAGTTTCTAATCCACTGACGTTTCAAACTCACTAAAAGTTGTTATGGAATATACTAATAAAAAACCCCTTTTGACAAAGACTGTGGCTAAAATTTAGAATGCTCGTAATTTCACTAAAATCATTCTTAATCCCTTTTTATTGTTCTGTAGTCTGTGGTTGCATAAATACAATAAAAAAAAATTGTTTTTAGTGTACCTCCCCTTCTAAGGGATTCGTTTATGAAATATTAAACTTTAAAGCGCTAATTTTTGTGAGAGTCAAATGTCCCCCACCCCCCTTTCCTACAGACAAAACTACAAATACTAAAAATCTGACAAATATTTTATATCTTTCCAGGCAAGGACAGCATTGAAGCCAAAGCTCCGACGCCCATGCAAGAGATAGACCATGCTCTCAGAGCCTGTGCCATTGGCCGGTTCCACATCCAGCTGCTAGGAACAGCCCTGGTGGGTATGGTAGCCAGTGTCCTCGTGAGCAATACCACTGCGTACTTACTGCCGAACGCAGAATGTGACCTGAACATGAATCTGGTGCAAAAAGGCATGTTGAATGCCATGCCTTACACAGGTACTGTACTGTACGTTTTTGTTAACCTTTGTATTTATTAGGCTAGTTCACATTTGTAGCATCTTAATTGATTCAATCGTGACCTCGTAAGGCCCATGCCAAATTTGGTTGGTTGGAAAAAGAATCTTGTGTCTTTCACCTAAAGTCAAAAATCATTTTGACAGATGTCCTAAATTTAGGACATTTAAAACAAAGAGATAATTGGCAAGTAAGCAAGAAATTCCCTTTGCAAAGAAAACTAAGTGCTCACTTACGATAATTTCTAGTAGTTTTAGTACTTGCGAGGGGGTGTATTACCCACTACCCATACTGTGACACGATCAGGAAATGCCATTACCACTCGGAAAAAGAAGAACTTGGCGCTAATTATGGATTTTAACGACTTTTTACCTTTGGTCGTTTTTTTTTGCATTGGCAAACAGACAGAACAACTATCTGCGACTATTAATGGCTTTGGATTATTGTTATAGTCTAGATCAACAAGGTTTAAAATAACAGAGGCCCTTGCCAAGATGCATTACGCTAACTAGCGTTTCTATTCGTTTCGTTTTTAAACCAATCGCGTTACTGGTAGATGACGTGATACGAAAAGTCACGTGATCTACCAGTTTGGCAATGGCCTCTGAAGACCGCATCGAAATCAAAGCTACGCCTACTGCTGAATGCGATAGAAGCCGTAGCCGTATTCATACGTATATTTATTATATTCTAGTCCTTCAATCAAAAAATCTACCACCACTAAAATAAAAGTTTAATTTCACATAAAGGAATCAATGGATGATGCCCATCGTTTAAATACAATTCAAAAATTAAACCTTTTGAATCCACCTTTCAATACAAAAATCGGTGATATGCAAAAACATTTTTAACCAAAAATGTTCACGAAACTTCGCTAGGTAGGAATCAAAGTTTATCAATAGCCCTTCAGCTTTTGATATTTTGTTTGTGTTGCCCGCTTATACCGATATTGCGAGCAATTGACAATATTGATACAGTCTGAGTCACGTTCCGAGTTTCTGTAGCAGCTTGTATATTATCAAGCGAACGAATAAAAGACAAATGTCAATGGCGCTACTATCTACGTGAAAGCGTCACAGTTGTAAAGGAAATTAGTTCTATTTTGAACCACCGCGTGTCTTTTATTTGTTTGGGTATGATGATCTCTGGCCATCACGTGTCCAGGTCTTGCCCGGATAAAAGTACGAACTTCAAGGTTGTGCTAACAGGCTTTTGTATGATACTTTAGTACCTTCAAAATTCAAGATGATGCAGTTCGTCTAGTCAGTAGGTAATGTTGAAAACAGAGCTGCGGTCCTGAGGCACTACTTAGACAATCGGAGTTCTAAGTTACGTTAGCTCTATCCCCTTCGCTTGATTTAGGCTAACAGGGATGGAGCTAACGCAACTTCAAACTTCGATTTTCAAAGTAGAGCCTCTGGGTTCGATTCTCTATAAAGGTAAATGTTTTTGTAATGAGCGCTAGGACTGCATAAGTTTTTTGTCGCTGTATTTTACTTATAGTTTAGAATCACGTCGATATGTTTGAGATAGTCCCCTGATATTATTTACTTATATCTTATAAAAGTACATACATAATTTGAACGACGGCATAAAATTTAAAGATGAGTTACGGTTGTAAAATCGTTCCGCATTGACTCTTGCAGACGATGTGATATTATATATCACTAAATATTATAGGTACGCAATGCGTCAAAGGAAAACATATGTCATGTACTCCCAGTACTTTCACGCATTAAAATAACAGTTTTGTTTTATAAAAAGGTTCGTAAATGCGTCTAGACAGCTTCATAGGCTGTAAAAGCGCTTTAACTACCTCTTACTTGTATCTTTCTCCTTAAAGTAAAATACAAACCTATTTATATTTTTGTGACGTGACCTGGCATCTCAATCTGGACATTAAGTTAAAGTGCTTTTTTAAAGCAGTATTTTTTTATAAAATGTGGTGGTACGGTCTGCTTTTTAAGAAGCTGCATATTTGTGTATCTTATCGCTTTAACACCTTCGATAGATTAGTGCAGAAGTTAATACATGATGTTAAAGTGACCAAGTACGTAAGTGAGTATGTAGTAATATACATTTCAGATGTACAGTAACGATACCGTTTTCAAAAAGTGTCATATTTTATGGAGTTGAAAAACGGCTGACGAGATAGATCGTGTAAACATACATACATACCGTCTCGCCTTCATCCCAGAGTGAGGTAGGCAGAGCCAGAATTACTTACAACAAACTTGATAACATTAATGCGACAGGGTTCCATAGTGGCCCAACAATTAAAGTCCTTCATTGTACACTGACGATGGAGGTAACATTATAAAATTCAATGGCCACTTAAAATATCTCTAATGTTTCAGGGATGATGCTCTCCTCGTTAATAGCTGGTTTCCTCACGGATACGTTTGGACGCAAGCTGTTCCTGGTTACCGGGTATGGAGGCATTTTCGTCTTTACACTGATGGCTGCCAGTAGTCAGAACTACGAAGTAATGCTTACTGCCAAGTTCTTTGAAGGCGTATTGTAAGTAACCCTTGTTTATTTTTTATTAGTTCTATAATAAATTTTATCTACCTACTCTCATTTATAATAGTAAAGTTCGAATAACAAACATAATACCGATATTAAAAAAAAACACTTTATAGCATTATTTCTCTAACAAAATAATGTTATAAAGTAATTTTTTACGATACAAGTTAATCCAAAAAGTTAATGTCATCAACGAGGTTCCATATCAATTATTTTTTTATAATGGAACGCACATGCGTTTCGCGTCATTTTTACAGCATTAAAAAATGTTTTCATTCCAATTTATACTTGTCTGTGACAGCGCCCGGTTCAACGCATGCGCGGTGATGTGCTAGGTTTTGGCGCCATTCATTGAATACGTTTTGTTGTAATGTATGAGAGTAGATAAAGTAGTGTATGAAACTGCACATAACTAGATATTAAAAGACTCGTGTGATACTATTAAAAACGCGGCTCGGTTCTTAAACACACACTCGTGTTTTAATACCGCTCATTATGCAACAATTTCATAAACTACTATTTTAAAACAATATGACATTATTACAGCTGGTAAAATGAAGGCAATATGGTCGCATAGTAGGTAGCACCAGCCCTTGTATTTGCGGTCTCTAATCAGTGGACAAATTATTATGTCCTTTCTTGGATGCACACACTTGCCTATGGGTCAGATTCCACTTACCATCAGCCCCCTATTTCACCATGCTGACAATGACAGTCATGTGACAGGTGACAATTTGGTATACATTGCAAAGTTAACTCGCTCATACATAACTGCATAATAAAAGCTGCGCCTTCTGCACTGAAATGTCACCTGTCACCTGTCATTGTCAGCATGGTGAAATTTGGGGCAGGAGGTCTGTGTGTGTCACGATGCGTTACCCTGCCTGTGAAGCTAGCGGTCCCGGGTTCGATTCCCGGTATGGGCAAATATTTGTATGATGAGCGCGAGTATTTTTTTCTGTGACTTGTTTTTTTTTTTGTGTACATTATATGTATAGGTATTTATCTATACCGTTTTGTAGTACCCATGGTACAAGTGCAGAGCTTAGTTTGGGACCAGTACAATTTGTGTGAGTTTGTCTCCTAATATTATTTTTTATTTATTCGCCTTTCTCTTGCAACAAATACGCGGCTAAAGGAATGCATGTAAATAGCATTATGTCATATAAATAGCATTATTTGTTGAAAACAAATACTATTTTATAATAAATGTTATTAAATAAAGCCAAAGAAATGTTAACTTGAATTTTACCTGTCTATAGATAACGTTAAAGTGACAAAAATAGCTTTGTTTACATGTTTGCGCATCCGAACTTACTGTGAGTGTACTTTAATATCTCAAATCACTGGACGCGGAGATAACAGTTTGAAATAGTTGGTCATAGTTGGAAATTCCGAAAGCAAAATGCGACGCATTTTCAAAACTTAGAGACTTGGCCGTTTTAATAAACTCATGAGATGTCAGTCAGAAGATACGTCCAAGTAAACGTCAAGCTCAAGAAAACTGTAATTTTTGATGCATCTTGAGATGAGCCATTACAGTCGAGATTAGTATGACCCTTCAATGACTTTCAAAAGACATGGTTACTCTTTTGTCAAAGGCTGGCAACGTATTTGCGATTTCTCGTTTGATGTTTTGAGTGTCTATTAACGGCGGTGATTACTTTTTATCACGTGACCTTCTAGTTTTTTTCCCTTCTCTAGAATGCTAAAAACCAACAGGAAATAGGTATTTGCTCTTATTTTGGATGTCTTCTTTGTATTTATGGATCTTTTTTGCTTTATAAAATGCTTATAGTTGCCTCGTAGGTACCCATAATACAAGCTTAGAGCGAACTATGAAAGATCATACCCTGATGTGTATTTATATAATTATGATCTTCAGTCATAACATAAAAGGAACATAATTAATCCTACATTTTTAAAGTGTTAAAATGTAAACTTTCAAAACTTATGTGAAACGTAAACGACTAAAACCAACCAAACCTATAAATAAAGAACCTTACAGACAAACAAACAGTAAACTTTAAAAACTTTTCAAGACTCGATTCCTCTTTACCGACTTAGCCAAGAAATCGAATCTACAAAGTATGAAATACTTTATGGAGTTAACTAGACTTATCCCATTAGAGGGACATTTATGTAAATGTGCGAAGTTGAAGCGGAAAGTAATATTCAGGTCAAGGAGATACTGTGATTTGTTCTTAATCCACTTTATGAGCGATTTAAATGGAAATTTCTCTCAGCTCAATACCAATTTGGAAAGAAAAAACCGTTTTTTTTACCCAAATTTTAAGTCAAAAGGAGAGTTGTTGAATGCGTTAGTTTTTAAAAAGAACTTTTGTATTTGTGTATTTTTTTCACTTATCGAATTTAACCGAACCAGGAGGGATAGCACAAGCTGTTCGCGACTAGTTTGTCGCTCGAATCTCCCTTTCTATCTAGTCTGTAACGATAGAGACGCAATGAGCGATAAGCGAGAAAATACAACTTGTAATAGCCGTACTGCGGGCCTAGTATAGTTACGTCTATATCGCGTGTCAAATGTGGAGAACTGAATGCGTCACTCTCGTACTTATTTACGTGTCAGAAGGTGACAGATGCCTTATCCAAACTTTGTCACGCGATAAACGCAGCCATATTAAGGCCTCTGAAAGACTTTTGAGTCTTGCATAGGAATCTTAAATATAATATTCAATGGCCGCCATAAACTGTCAATAAAAACCATTAAAACGTAGACTATACAAAAACACTTCAAAAGCAATAAGTGCAGAATCTCAGCCGTGATTAGTATTTAGGTTTACAATTATTTATAATATAAACTAATAAATATCGGAGGACAATCTCATAAAAATTAACCTAGTAACCAAACTAAGCTCTAGGCTTGTACAGTGCAACCATTTTCTTAATACCGATCGGCAATCTTCGTTTTTCTATGACATACGAGTGACAAATCGCAATACAAAACAGACACATTCCAAAATAATTTGCACTTCCATTAAAAATCGTATTCCAACAGCTTCTAATTTTAAAATGCAACACTGGCTCATTTTGGATTGTGCCCGTTTTGTATTCAATGAACGAAATATACTGTCAGTTGCGAGTGCAAGCGTCATAGCGATGGCTAGCCCAACGGTAGTAAGAAGCTGGAAATACAGTACTTCGAGTATGGCTACTTAGGGAACGATAAACGTACATAGAGAGATAAATAAACTCTCCTCATTCAAATGTTTGCCCTAAACCCTAACCATGGGTTTCAATTTAACGTACTCACTATCAAGTCAAAACTCTGTCCCTCGCAGACCTCGAAAGTATACTTATACGCTCGTATTAATAAACTCATCTTGGCTGAGACGCCCGTCACAAGATACGTCAAAGTAAACGTCAAACCATTGAACACTGTCATTTTTGACACATCTCAAGACGAACATTAGAGTTGAGATTAGTTTATTAATACGACCCATAGAGTGTAAGGGACGGAGCATTCGACTTGCTAGCGACTACGGTTATAACTAGTAACTCATGGTAAGGGTACTGAACGAGAATTGAACCCGGGACTGCTAGCTTCGTAGGCAGGGTCACTATCAACTGGGTTAACCGCGTCACCAAATTATAAGTAAGGTAGTGTCATGAACGGCAACCCATAATTTTATCGAATTCTACTTCATTGATTGTTTTATTTCATCGAATATCATTTCACCGAACGCTTTCTGCTGGTTGGGTTAGGTTAGACTTGTGACTACCAGAAAAAGTAACTCATGTCATGTGGTCCGAAATCCCTTTCGATGACTGAAAACTTTGCGTAATGGTCTTTTAGAAGGAATTGCCGCATGCGTTATAGGTAGTATGCGGTTCCCCTATGGAACCCTTAATCGTCATTTGTCCCAATGCATCGTTTGTCCGAATTTTAGTTTATCCTTACCTAACAAAACCACAGATATAATTAGAAAATTGGGTGCGTATCTACTCAGATACCTTTTTAAGTCCTATTATCGGAAGTCCGAAAATGTTTGTCATACCTTTTTACATCATAATGATCACTCTTCATACTCTTCATATATTTTTTTAGTACTAACGATCGGAACTCATAATCATCTGAATTCATAACGCCAATATTAATGAAGCCGTACACTTTTCACCATTTCTTAAATATCTTACGTGTAATAAGGTAAGGTTAGGTTAGGTTAGATTTATTGGACATAACATAACCCGCCCTGGCCCCCGTCAGGGCGGGTATGCAAAGGCATTTCCCCCGGGTCAAAAAAAAAGAAAAAAAGGTTAGATTTATCTCAAAAATCTCAAAAAGTAACGATTCCTAAAAAAAATGCATTATGAATTGCGATAATTATGACTTAAAAAGTATGAAGATAAAATTATCAGGAAAAAAAATATGAAGAGTGAATATTATGAATACAAATCGGTAAGAAAACAAAAAATAGAAATAAGAATTTTATGTGAGTCAATACGGACCCTATAAAACTTGAAAAGTGACCTGACTCATGTGAAAGCTAATTTAGGGCAAATTAAAATTCAGACAAACGATGTGTTAGGACAATTTTTGTTAGGGATTCCGAGGGATAGGTACCCGTAGTACCCTATTGCACAAAACGTATTCGTTAGGCGAACAATTCAGTCACCGATTCATGAACACCCCTTATAATCGCCTTTAGGTAAGCAGGTACTGAGCATCACACATCGGCAAAGCCTCCGAGGCATAGATTACATGCCTTAATCTTATTAGGAGGACACATGGTGTTTCGAAATAGGGAATATGGTTTAAATACATCCTATAGATAGGTATAACGCTCTTGAATAGCAAATAATAATATGATAATTTAGGTAAATATTAGTTGCTAGTAGTGTGCAGGGTCCATCCAGGTGGTTACCACGATTCTTATACTTTAAATTACCAGTAAGTAAGCAGCAGTCTTCTTTTTTTGTGTTGGAATTATCAGTTTTTTTTTTCCCGAATTGAATTTTCAGAGTCGTGTTTTTTCACTGAGTCGATCGTTCCTGTTGTACTTTTCCCATTTATTTTCGAAATTAATTTGATAGTGGCTGCTTTTTCTAAGTGGTTTGTCGCTTTGGGGCTGCACTTAAACTTGAAACTATTTGAACCTAATTATAAGTGGGAAAAAAAATGTTTGGGAGATAAGCTTACGGATACAAAAATGTGCGACTGGAAAATATAACATTACAAGAAAAATGCCAATAGAATATTATAGCCATAAAACAATATTCTACTTAAAAAACGAACTTATTAATTATCAATAATTAATAAGTTCGTTTAAGTATTAGGTATTAGGATAAATGCCTTATGAATTGATTCACTAAGAATCAAAGGCATTTTGTGGTAGGTACCTACGAACACAAAAATAATGCTAGGTCTACCTTCAAATCCTTCTGTTGTTGACGTAATATCTGTTGTGTAATTAATTGTAGACATACCTGAAAAAAAAAAGATTTGTTTTAAATCACAAATCAAATTACTTTGAAAACATTTGATTACGTATTCATGTCCTAATACTGATGTGTTTGTACTAAATAAAGTTTATTCTGTTAAGTATGTAATGTAAACACTTTATTGTCCAAACAAAAGAGATAACAACTATAAAATAGACAAAAATATAACAGAGATGTTCAAAGGCAAACATATCCCTTTGAGGGATCTCATCTTCTTTCATACTTACTTAAAAGAAAAAAAACTACTAAAAAGGAGGTCAAAAGGTAAGGCACTATAGATTTGTGTCTTGTTACGTTACAACGTACTAATTTAATACGTACCCGTATCCCGTTATCGTTATGGATAATATTGCACAAAGTGGCAATTGTGACCTAACTTTGAACTTCATTGTTTTTGGTATAGGATCACTAAAATACGTGTATTTTTGTCCCCTTTATGCATGGCTAATTTATAAAATCCAAGTGTTTCACTGTAATTGTTCTGTTAAGTTGAAACCATAACTAAAACATCTGTCAAGTTTGCGATAACAGTATATAAACGTCTGCGCCATTTGCCTAAACACCGGAAGGGAGAAAATTGTTATAATTTGTGGTGTGCTTGATTTATAGAGACCAGTGGAGTGTTATTACACAGTATCAATTTCTCCTGGGTTAATGGCTACTATGAAACGTTTGCAGAATTTCCAAAATCATCCCCCATCGTAGTGTAGGACGCCCTCCAGCAAGATGGAGTGATGATTTGCGAAACGCTGCTGGCAGATGTTGGATGCGACAGGCCAATGACAGATGATGATGATGAAGATGATGATTATGATGGTGATGATTATGATGATGATGATGATGACGATGATGATAATAATGATGATGATGATGATGATGACGATGACGATGATGATGATGATAATGATGAAGAAATAGTGGTAGTAGCAGGCAACTAATTCTACGCGTGTAAAGTCAGAGGCGGCCCCTGTCGTCATTAACTGACTAATAGTCGTTAGGTAGTCATAATGTAAAGTGATCCCTTTTCCAATAATAAACTATTTAATTTTTCACCGTTTCAGTTTCGCCACCTCCTTCAGTCCAACAGTGACTTACACCTCGGAGTTCTGCCACAAGGGCATCAGGGACCGTGTGATGATGTGCCAGTCCTCCTTCGCTGCCTTTTCCCAGGTCCTCATCGCAGCCATGTCATGGGGTACACTGACACAAAACTGGTCATACAAGCTGTTCGGTGGATATATAGGTGAGAGTTCTCTATTATGATTGTTACGAAGAAATATTTTCCGATGTGTCCGCAAAATTATACGCACGGAGAGAGATCGAAGTGTGGCGAGTGAGGCGCTACTCTTTGGGCATACTTTTTAGTATATGAACGCGCCGCCTCCACTCTGACTGTGTTTGCGGCTCATTAAGACTTTCTGTCCTTCCAGAAGCACGTAACTTTGTAACGTTTTTAAGGGTTACTCGCTCACACCCGTATTTATAGACAGAATCGTTACATAAGTTACTTTTACTTAAGTAATAATTTTTTTTGACTATAAATACGAGTGTGAATAAGATTAAGTCTAGGAACACCGTTTTTAATATCCTGACGTTTACTGTGTGCCAGAAGGATGTAAGTACGTAAACGTAAATACAAATTGGAAACAAATTAATCGGCGAAACCACTTTAGAAAAGTTGACCGTGACGGTTACTTAGTAGCTGATACGTTCTGGGTACTATTTCAACAAATGTTTATTTATTTATTGAGGATTTCCAACAGATAATACATCTGACTTACGCTTATATCTATTTTAACATCTAAATCGATGCTTATCTAATTATAGGAAACCACATATTACGATAAATATAAGTATAGATGAAAAAAATTATGTTGAAAATCAAACTCACACCAATTAATCTACTCCCAAGCTAAGTTTCAGACTTATTCTACTATTAATACTAATATATATAGATAAGTACAGTGTAATAATAACATGATGATCTTTATTCAAAGCACTTGTTTACAATGCATAACTGCTTATTTCTAAACAAAAACCAAAGAGACTTGTAAATTACACGCCTGAACTAGGATGTTTCTCTATTTCAGGCATAAAAGAAAAAAATGACAACTCAGTAACTCGCATTTATTACACAAAAAACAATCCTTTCGTAGACGGAGTCACTACCACCTAGGTGACCTAGGCTAGTTAAAACAAACTGTTAATACTGAAGTTACATTCTTAAATCCATTATCCAACACTTATTGGTAGTTTGGTCCATTATATTCTTTATCAGTGAATATTACCACAGAAGGTTCCAAGGTCAAGGTCAAGGTCAAAGTTATGGTTATTAATGAATAAAATGATAGTACCACTTCATAATTTAAGCATACGTTTCAGTATTCCAAGTTGATGCCTCAGCGGTCAAATTAATTGCCCTAAAACTGTAACATATTTGATATTAACACTTCCAAGGGCAGACGGATTGTTATTTTTTTAAGTTCAAAAAAAGTAAATATTCGTATTTATTTTTTAATGCGTGCATTGTATTTACAGTTATCTTACAAAATATTAATATTACATTAAGTATTGACCACCGATGGATACCAGTAGCACAAAACCGGCAGTCATGGAGATCCTTGGGGAAGGCCTATGTGCAGGACGGTTTTCGGTCGATAATTTAGTATTAGTATTCGCTTGGATTATAATATTGCTGGTGAATTAACCTTGATTGAGAATTCTGACGTTTATTTAGTTCTACATAACTTAAATTATTTAAATTGCTCCGATTAATTTACAAATTAGAACGGCTTCTTCGTAAATACTTTGACATCAAAACGATTTTCACGGGATTTCACAGAAAACCCTTAAAAGCAATTAAAATGGGTCAAGGTGTATGTAAATTTCTATGATATTTGACGAAATTTAATTGAACTTGAACGTGAAATTCTCTTTGTTATTTTTATCCTTACCGCCGAAGATCAAAAGATTGAAACGTTTCTGTTTTGCTCTAAAGAAGGAATTATTAATAAGAAGTATTTATTTACTCGTTAAATAATAAATATTGAACATAGAAGGAGCAATTTGATTTGAAGCCTCTTTACAATTAAAATATGATCCATTAATCCATTTTAGATTATGACAAATTTATAGGTATACATTTTTGTGATAAAAAAGATCGATAAATTATGGATTTTCTTGCAATGCGGTAAAAGTGCCCGTGCGGTACTTTAATAATGACAAATGAGCCTATTAACGGTAAATTGGTTTACTTTATACACTGAGGAGCAATAATAACGGGTCAGAGTGCGTTTTTCATACAAACGAGGCTATTTTGAAGCCTTGGTTCCTTGGCGGGTGTGATTTTCTGTTATGTTTGCGCGAACCTTAAGAGAGAATTCTAGCTAGGTAGAGGAGCGGATATACAGACAGGTAGAAAGATAGACAGGCGCGAGGGGAATTTGGTTTATACTATGTTTTAGTAATATGCCTTAAAATCTCTAGTCAGAAATAACACTGAGCACCACGATTCGACGCTCGCCGTAAGCGCTATCTCGCCTATTGTGACGTAGAACGTCGATGGCGACAGTTGCAGATAAGCTCGGTTTTGTTCGCAGACTGCTGCCACGTTTACAGTTTATGCTTTTGCGGGTTCCGTCAAGTTTTTGTCTGTGGGCCCATTTCTCGTAGAATTGTGACGAAATTGTAAGAATGAACAGGATTTTTTATTTTTTTGTATCATTTAAGAGCAAAACCGTTGGTGTAGCATCGTCTATATCTCAATCCATTTATATCATAGGGTAAAGTCACCAGTTATCAGCCAGAGACCTGTAGTCAGCCTCTGTCTATACTTTTTATGAGTGGGAGGAGTATGAAATATATATTTCCCACTCTTCGCATTCATATAAGGTCGACTACACTGGTCTCTGACTGACCACTGGTGACTTTACCCTATTATACCATTTTCGTTGCGTCTTACAGTTTGACGGCGTAACCTTTTGTTTTATTTGACACGCGTAATTTATTCTTGCTCAGTCCCTTTCTTATATTTAGGAAATGGATCTTTAGGCTATACACTACGGTTTATGAAAGCAGTTTCCGAGTTTAATATTACATATTTTCTTATTTGAATTACTTATAATAACTGTAGCTTTAAAAGGAATTTATGAATCACAGATCACACTTATCATCGACGTCTTAATTCTCCATCCAGACAATGATAGTATACATTCCAGAATAAACAAGTTTGTACATCACAAACCAATGTGACCATGTTCACTGAAATGTCACCTGTCATTATCAGGGTGGTGAAATATGGGCTTGTGGCCTGTGAGCTTGTCTGCCTTCTCCAAGACAACGAAAAATAAACGGTTGCTAAGTAGAAATGTGGGAAGAAAAGTCATCAAATCAAATTTAAGGTAATCAATAACGTTACCTACCGCAAACATCAGTGTCTCAACAATCTGTATTCTACGTGGTAAAGTCATATTGCCTTTGTCATTTCATCGTATTGTTTTTAACCCGGCCGCCATTACTTTCAAGTACACAAGACCTATCATAACGATGACAATGCGATAACATGTCACAGGCAATATGGGTTTACCGCATAGAAAAGAGGCTCATAACGACAAGACAACTCTCGGGACTAAAGGCACCTTGTATTGTCGTCCATTTACATATTCAATGTTAATAGATCTGTCAAAAGCAAGATCCCTTCTAGAAATTGTCCAACCCAGAGGCTCAGGTACATGTCACTTAATTGAAATGTCTTGTAAACTTAACAATGTGAAATGATCCACGTTCACTTAGTCGTACACGTAAATTACTCGGAAGTTAGGTCTTTGTGTAGGTAAAACAAATGTGAGTTTAAACAATTAGATGCACGTGTCTGTAACAGTTAAGTTATCTCTTTAATTTTATTGTGATATATAAATTGAAAAGTACCCTACATAATTCCGAAGAGTCATAATTCCGAATTGATAAAAATTCCGAGCTTTCATAATTCCGATCGCAACTTTTTCACTTTTTGATAGAAGTCTTAACTTTTTGCTATCTCTTTAAACTATGCATTTAATTTAAAATAGCTCCTGCGAAACATAGATTTTGGAAAAATCAAATTCGCACAAATTAATATTCGGAAAAAAGTAACTCGGTACCTATTGTAAGGTTTTCCCAAATTGAAAACTAATTAAGTGTGATATATATACATATATATTTTATTGCTATCGTTGGACAAACTGGTATACGGCCTACCTGATGAAAAGTGGTTTTACCGCCGCCTATAGACATTTGCAATGCCGCAGGCGTCACCTATGTGTTGCCGGTCTCGAAGAAATTTAATGACACCCTTCTTAAAAGCCAAGTCAAGCCAAGTCTCTGCAGGAAGTTAATTCCAAATAGTACTTGTCAGGAACGTTCTAGAGAACCGGCGTAGTCGAGAGCAGTGACTCAAAGAAATCGGATTGAACATCCTGCCGGTGACAAGAAGTGACATGGCAGAATGAAGCCGATCTTTACTTTCTAAACGATAGATAAACCAGACTTTAAGAGGACTTAAAATACCACTGCATTGGATATAATTGACGTTCACATAGTAGATTCTATTGTACGAGGCGTTAACGTTTCTTCTCTATAGGTTACTTAACCTTTGTAATATGAAACTTATCTTCAGTTTTATACATTTTGAACCAAATTTGAGCGTTTTATTTTTCAGTTTCCAGTTTTTATATTTATATGAGGTTTTTAACCTGTTTTAAAATGAGAGAGCGCGTACACAGTCGAGTAGAAAGATATATATTTCAGGAGCATATTTTAATGGAATAAGGGAAAATAATGTATAAGTACATCCTTTTTGCATTCAAACGTACCTACTTACTTCACAGTGTAGCAGAGTAATGACACGTTTGAAAATAATATGGTCTGCCACCTTAAGATTTTTTCTATTTGCACATCGTTTGTTTTTATTTCAACCGACCTCAAAAAAAAAATATGTATTCTGTATACATAAAAATATGTATATTTCTACATAAAAATTGTGGCATTATTTTTAATGTGTAGAACAGTGTTGATTGTATTAAACAAAAGAAAATTAACTCCGTAATAATAAAATAACTGTCTCACATTAAGCCATAGCACCTTTGAGGACACTAGACCTAGTAGGCAGTGACCTTGCCTACGAAGCAGGCAGTCCCGGGTTGCATTCGCGGCCAGGGCTAGGGAATGCAATTTAACCGGTGAAAATAACCAGTTAAAACCGGTTATAACAGGTTATTTTGTGAATGTGGCAAATGTTTGTGAGTGTATTTTTGTGTCTGAGTTTTGGGTTTTTCTGTGTATACAGTGTGTTACCAGCACCATGGCTTTTTTAAAGTAAGTTAAAGTAACGTAGGTATACCTGTAACGTAACTATGACATTAAATAATTAAGAAAAAACATATTTTCAGGATTTGTTAAGTTTCTAACAAAATTTTAATAGCCAGCACTAAAACAAACACAGCAATTTGACAAGTTTAGTGTAAATGACACGGATACTTACGGATACTTTTATTATTATGATTTGCCCCCGCACCACGACATGGCTATGTACTAAGCAACAGCGATACAAATAACGATGAACACGAAGTACATACATGCACTACATTAAAAATTGTCAGTATCTAAGAAAAATCATTGTGAAGTTATTTTGATTATTTTTAATTGGTAATACCTTCAAACAATTGCTAAAGCAACATACTATCGGCAGTTTTAATAAATGCCTGCATGCCGGTAACACACTGTATAAGTATTTTAGTATGTTTACCATTGCCTTATAAGCCTAGATCTTAGGTTGGGACTAGACTAATTTGTGTGCAATTGTCACTCGATAAATACAAACTCCTCATTTCCAGTACTCCACACATGGAACTTCTACCTGTTCATCATGTCCTCATGGTCCCTCGTGGCCTGCCTACTCTACGGGTTATTACCAGAGAGTCCTAAATACTTAATAACACAACAGAGATACGACGAGGCGAGAGACATCTTGATTAAAATCTATGTCATGAACACAGGAAAACAGGCTGATACTTATCCGGTAAGTTAGTACAGTCGGATTTATAAAGCTTCACACTTTAGTACCTTGTCTCTTTAATGCTTTTGTCGGATTACTGTAGTAGTTGAAACATGATTTTAATATGACAAAGCAATAAAGTGCGCCGCTACTCATAACACAAGGTTGAGAGTAGGTACAATGTTATTTTCCAAATTGGGTGTAGGTTTTGTCGACTAACGATACGGTAAATAAAAGTTTGTTTACACATCAATTGCGTTTAGTTTTTTGGGATATTTGTTAGGTACCAGGGGATCTCTATTGGTAAAACGTTATGCTTTTTGTACTGTACGTAAATAAGAGCTATCATAACTCTAACGACACGATAAAGCAATTAGGTGAAATAGAGCTCCAGCTTGCGTTACCTAAAATGAAGGCTTTGCTTGAAGTAGAGAGAGAATGACTTACGGCATTAAGTTCACATTTTGTGTATTAAGTGTATTCTTTAGTGCATTAAAGACTTAATAAATAAATTATTATCAATTAAATACTCGTTTAACTTCCAAAGTCAGATTGATAAGAACTTTTTCGTCAATTCAAAAGAAAGGACCATGGGCAACTTAGTATGGAGCTTGGACCCAGAACTAACAGAGCTGAGAGTTAGGTCATTAAAAGGATCTATAAATATACTTCATTTTGTTCTATAGGCACTAAGTTGTATTCCATTGCAGAACCGAGATATTCATATTTCAGTCAGTGTGTATGTATAAATTGTATAAGGTCTATAAACGGGTTTCTCTTAATGATAGGCTACCATACCAATCATTAATCGATAGGATAAGAATATGAAAGCGATACACAGAAAATAATAAGTACTTAGGTACTAAAACAAGAGAAAGATAACAGGTGGTCTAATCGCTAAAAAGCGATCTCTTCCAGACAACCTTTAGGTACCTAGCGGAAAAAAGTTAAATTGACATGACAGAACCGAGCGTTAGACGTTTGTTATTTTATTTATTAATATAATCAGTATTTGTAGCAAGTTAATGTTATCTTATTATTCTCATTGTACATTAATAACCAAGTCATTCAAATGACCTGCAGGATGATTAAATGGCATATTCGGTGGCAACACCTTCATTATTACTACATATTTTATATTGTTTTTTACCTACCCTCCAAAATGTTAAATACCCTAGCCACAGATTCTTCATAGTTCATTTTCACTCTAAATTAAATAATGAATATCTCAGTTCTCCAATGGAATTCGACTTTGTGCCCATATAATTAAATGAAGTAGATTTAAAGACCTATTTAATAGCCCAACTCTCATGTCTGTTGGTTCTGGGTCCATTTTGACGCATGGTCATTTAATTGACACAATCGCCTTTTACATATTGTTTTAGTTTTGGCAACGCCGTATTTAATTATAAGTAAAAAGACAAAATTCAACGATCTTGTAATTTTATTTAAGTTATTTATCAACTTTATGCGAATAGACCCGACGGCAGAAAGAGAGAAGAAGTGGTACAGTCGAGGAAATTGATTCCTAAACCACTTAGGACTATGTTAGCGTAACACTGTAAATAAAATCATAAGTATCTTACGTTTTCATTTATTACGTGTTAGGCTGATCAATTGTGGCAAATAAAAAAGGGAAAATGAATTGTTTTTAAATATGTATTAGGTCCGATCGCTAATAATGATGGCCGATGCCTGACTGACAGCGCCTTTTATGTACAGCCCTCTTGAGCCTAGATTACGAACTAGTTAGGTACTACGCTTCGATAGATCTATTTAAATATTAACTAAGTTAGGTAAGTAGTTCATTACAATAATCATAGATGGCACTGCTGTTAAAGACTTAACATTACGTCACTTTGAAATAGTCAAAAGTGCTCTAGGAATCAATCTCGACTGTATAATATGATAAAAATCAGATCTCCCTTTCGAGTATTTAGCTTCTGAAACATTACACAGATTTTATTTTTACTGTAGCATTATCACGTTCCGAGTTGATCCGGCTAAAGCAGCTTGACTTTTTAATTTCCAGTGCCCCAATTTATGGAAGACAGCCAAACAGCAAGTGATAGATGAAGCTGTAGAAGGCAAGTCAGGTCTGACCCACCAGATTATGGCAGGCCTGTATAATGTCAAACCGATGTTCAAGATGCCACTGGTAGTGCCGTTGATGCTGATCTCTTCTATTGGATTCATGGTCATGGCATTGTAAGTAGGTATATATAATAGAAATTAATTTGTAAAATTTAATTTGCATTAAAAAAACAATTAAGCATAAATTTTCATTCATTGCTTCGACGCATGCAGGCGTCATACTAATTGTCACGCCGTGCCTTGAACGCGTATGTGCGTATTAAATCTATGTGAGCTTTGAAACAAAAAATGCGGCACATGAAGAAGAAAAACTTAGGCATTTTTATATTATGTACGGCAAAGAGTACGATAGTAGTATTGCTAACCGCAATATTTTTCTTGCTTCTGTTATCTTTTGCTTTAACTTCAACTCTTTACGATCTTTTGTGCATTTACGCTTATCGACACTCAGCGCAGGTTTCCTCAGACTGATTTTCCTGCACCAAAAAGTATCGGATAATGTGCTGTTAGGAAAACTGAGGTACTTTACTATGATGAGATTGATGAGTCAACGCCTTGTATAAGCCACAGACGTTTTATCAGCCTACGACACGGCATGTGTAAATACGAAAATTGCAATCAATATTTATCATCAAACAAGTTGGTACCGTAACGTGTGTACCTACGCGTCATTGATGTATTGACTTTACCAGTAAACTCAAATTATTTCTAGCGTTACACACCTATCCCACTTCGCTATTAATAACATCTTACATTTCACTTCCCAAACTTCCCGGATACATCGTATCTTGGCCAACATTGTCAAATCAGCAGCCAACCATGCAGCGCTTCCCAAGTTCGAGTCTTGCCCACGCAGACTTAAAGTTGTAGCCCGATTTTGATGCTCTAAGGATCTAATAGGTCGGAAACTATTGTCCCTACGGTTTACAGGGAAGCAGGAGTTTGTAAGATGTGGTCTAGAATACAGATTGTTCAAATGTTGGGAAGTTTGGTGAGCATTTTGTTACGGGATTTGCTAATAGACGCGGGTTTTTTGACCCGTAGTTGACTCAACAACAGTACTACTGTGTTGTGTGTGTTTGATGTGTTTCAAAATTGTACCCGCTGTATTTGGCTCTGATTTAATCAATGGTTATTCGTACGATTTATTACTAATAATGGCCGATAACCTGATTAAGAATTTGCATGATGGTGGTAGTGTTTGCGACGGGAAACGAACGATATCAATGAAACGTAAATAGAATAGAACCATGCTACCAGCCACCGCAGAGGAGATCAGGTGAATTCTTTACACGTGTTTCCGATGCTCCAGTCATCACCACGTGACCTCCAGCCAGGCTAGGCTTTCATAAATGTCCAAATTATATATTTGTTACTTTTTTTTACGCGGTGTATAATAAATAAAATAAATCAATCAATAAATATAAACAAACTAAGCTCTAAGCTTGTACTATGGGTATTAGGGAACGATATAAATACTTATATAGAGAAAATATATACATGTATTAATAAATGGAACGAACCATGACTCAGGAACAAATATTCGCGTTCATCACACAAATATTTGCCCATACTGGGAATCGAACCACTAGCATCGTAGGCGTCAATGGACAGCAGATTAACAGCATAGAACGCTGGTTTGGCATTTGGGCACAGAAACCTGAAACTTACTAATGATGTTACTATATTTCCAGATACAACGTGTACAGACTATGGTTTCCCCAGCTCTCGACGATCGTGGAGCATTACAGTGTGGAGCCGGGTCACGGCGACCTATGTGACATGCTCGATTCTTACACATTTGACCTTAGAAACAGAACGAGTATAGCTGCCGGGGAGGTCAATTATGTTTGCGTCCCGGTAAGTTTATTAATAGACAAGAATATACACGGCAAAATTAAATGACAGCTAGGGATTGCCTAAATCGATAAACTTAATTCAAATGAAACAAAATAGCAACATAATTCTATTCATTCTTTATTTTAAAAGGATTTTTTAACCTTCATTCATCGTCATATTGTTTTTACTCCTAGCAAAATCTGATCGTTTTTTTTAACAATAATAAATGGGACAGTCATGCTGAAACACATAATAAGGAAAACATAGATGATCATTGCATACTTTTAATAAAACAAATTTTTTACCAAATAAAATTAGAGCGATCACTAGTATATGGGAAAAGCATCGATAATTCGATTCGATAATCATTATAACGGGGATTTTCATCTGTTTATAATAGTTATCGAGAATAGAAAACTCGAAGAATAAAAAAAAAAAATATTTTAAAAGGACGGTGTTGGTTGTGACGGTTGTAAGCATCTATTTATTTTCTATTTTAGAGTGCTCGATTTCTTAAAACAGTTTAGCAGTTTGAGAGTGTTTTTAACACTCTCTAATACCTTATTTCACCTTCACTTCTTGCAACGTAACATTATTGTATGGTAGGTGAAAGTTTCAAACCTGACTTCGTAAGGGATATTTGTAACAACCATTACTCACGTATTAAAATGACGATGACTATACTACAAAATATAGAAGTGATATACAACACGGAGTTCAAAATAAATTCCTATTGTTATGTTATTATAACGCAAATAACGCCAAATAAAATGGGTCCATTGTAATGAAAATTAAGAATCACTTAATATTATTGTTACAATATTACATTCGTACGAAATACGTTTATCCGTTGAATAAAGCCAAAATCCGGGTCAAATATTGTTGAAATATCGAAACGGAGTTTAACATTTAATAATTCCTTTATTTGTAATTTTAATTTATAACGTCAATAAGGATTATGGCACTGTGGTAGGGTTTAATTGAAATAATTAATTGTAGTGGCTTTGAGGTTTCAGCAATTGTAATAATTACGCAAATTCGAAATCATATTCAAATCGGAATATAATAGGTACCTACTACGCGGCGCTACGGAACCCTCGGTGCGCGAGTCCAACTCGCACTTGACCGGTTTTTTTTTTATGCCATAGAGAAGACAAACGAGCACACAGGCCGCCTGATGGTAAGTGGAAACTGTGACCCATAGACATTCGCATTCACAAGACTGCAATGCAATCCAAAGACTGCAAATGCGTTGCCAACCCTGAGGACTAAGATGGAATGCCTCTATGCTAGTCATTTCACCGGCTGTCTTATCCCCAAACCGGAACACAACAATGCGAACACTGCTGTTTGGCGGTAGGTTAATAGATAAGACGGTGGTAGCGATCCGGACGGACCCTGACGATTAAAGAATATTCAATAATCAATGTTATAATAGTGCCACTCCATGCCTACCCGTAAAGTAAGAGGCGACTGGATGGGCTTGCAACCTGTCTCTAATACTTTGGTAAACATCCTAGGTTTACTGTGCAAAATGTGGTACATAGGGTATGTAGTTAATAATCCTTTTCCATCGTTTTTTGTCGGATATGTTCGTATTTATCTAGCTTTCTCAATTAGCTTCAGTACCCATCAATATGTCAACTGAGAAAGAAAGATAAATACGAAGTTATCCGACCAAAAAGGATTATTCACTACATCTGTAACAGAATTATCAACAAATACTTACAGTTGTTGATAACTCTGTGCCCACTCTGGGAATGAAGGCGTAAAGGTGTTGTCTATGTGTGTAGTTATGTCTTTAAAACTCCACCGGTTAGTCTTTTATTTTGCCCTTTAATTTGAAACAAAGAGTCCTTTCTAATCTTAATAATATTAAGGAATCTTAGCAAAAAATTGGTCGTCATAAAGCAAACTCGAATCTACATCTTTCAGGTGCATTTCCAATTAATTATGCAACCGATTCGCAATTATTTAATTAACCCGGCAACGTATCAGCAACACCTCAGTGTCTATAAGCAGCGCTATATACATTTATATTTACCTATATTTATACTCATCTTCTTTTGCGTCTACCTCTGTTACGATGTTCATTGCGTGGAAATAAATCGCTTTTAAAACCTTAGACAAAAAAGAGGGGTGCGTGTATATCTATGAATATGTGTATCTATAAATGTTTAGCACTTTAGTGCGTTGTCATAGTAAACTTCAAACAGAACATCAAATGATACCAAATTCTAAACAAGCTCAACATCTTTATTGGGTAACTGTACGTGTGTCTGTGTCTATCTGTGTGTCCGTGGCATCATGGCTCCTAAGCTACTGAACAGATTTAGAGGCAGTTTGTTTAATCTTAATGGCGCTTAGTTAGGTTTCATGAATACCAAGAGGGTCGTTCAAGAGATACCAGGGCTGAGATTCTAGGTACTAAAAACCATATCGTCTTGACCTGTTATCGTATTGTCAAAGTTTTGATAGGTCTTGTTTACTAGACAGTAATGGCCGTCGAGTTAAAAACAGGTCAAAGACGGTATGGTTTTTACCGCTTAGAATAGAGGCACAGGGGGGTTATTATGACATAGCTATGCAGTGCATTTTACGGTGAGCATAAAGGACAAAGCTATAGCAGTTATATAGCGCTGTCCTTTTCTCTCAGCGTAAACAGAATTGCAGTTATGTCATAATAACCCCACAGGTCTGAAAAAGAGGTTGCTATAATACCAACAGTTACATAATAATATACTATTATAGGTAGTTTTTGCCCGCGACTTCGGCCGCGCAGATTTCAATTATCGTTATTCCCTCGGGACCTTTAAAATTTGCCGGGATGAAAAATAGCCTTTTGTCTTTTGTGTTAAGCTATCTCCATTCCAAATTGTATCTAAATCCTTCCACCTGTTGGAGTGTGAAAGAGTAACAAACATCATACATCATCATCATTGTATTAAATTATTAATAACGATTAGTAGAATAGTAAGACTTTAATATTATTACAATAAAAATAATATCTTTATGCTTTCAGAACCTCAGCGGCACAGAAACCTATATCAACAGCATGATCCTAGGCACTGTATGCATCCTTCCCTACGTAATTACGGGATTACTAGTAAATTACGTTAGCAAGAAGTGCCTCTTGTTCTGCGCAGGAGTGATATGTGTGTGCATGACGCTATCCATAAGGTGGGCGGCGTCAAAGGCTGTTGTGGTGACGCTGTTTTCCATAGACACTGCGCTGAGTCAGACCATGATCAGTCTGCTGCAAGCTTCGACGGTTGAGGTGTTCCCGACTTCTATCAGGTGATTGTTTGGTTTTATGGGTAGACTAACCAAAAGAGAGGAGCAATTTCAGGAGGGTGATATAGCTCGGGCCGGAAGTCTGAATGTAACTTGACTGTACAAAAGCACCAATATGTATACACTACAAAGACTCAAAAATATGTTACCCGTGTGGTTGCCGGGTTAGAATAGTGCCACTCCATACCTTCCAGTGGATGTCGTAGATACGGCTAAGGGAATAAAGGCGTATAGTACTGTTAGGCGATGGGCTTGCAACCTGTCACTCTGTCACTAATACACTGGTAAACATCTTAGCCTAAAAGTGCAAAATGTGGTTACAGAATTGTTAACAAATTATTGGAGTTTTTGGTAATTCTGTAGCTCTGCCTACCCCACTCTGGGAATAAAGGCGTGAGTTTATGTATGTATGTATGTATACAACTAAACTAACTTTAATTAATAAACCTACTTTTAAATAGTTAATATATTTTGTTGTTGTTGTCCCGTATTTGGGTCATTCTCAAAATACGAGTAAATTTATCTAACCTACTTGACTCATTTTTTTTGTCATATTTTAAGTAACTGAACTAATTATTATAATAATGGTTATCTTACACTCTTTAAACATGTATATTTGCCACAGATCGGATGAGAAATAAAGAAGTTATTAAGCTTTTTAAAAAAAAGTGTCCAGGTAAATTATTTCAATGCCAGGTAGGCTAAAAACAGTCCAGGTAAATTATGAAAACGCCAGGTAGGTGTCCAAGTAAATTATTTGATGTCCAAGTAAGACTGAATTTTACGTTTTTAGGGTTCCGTACCAAAATGGTTCAAAAGGAACCCTTATGGTGAGACTTCGTTGTCTGTCTGTCTGTATATATGTCACAGCAGGTATCATATCATAAGTCGAGAACTGTCACAATTAAGTTGTTGATACTCAGTATAAACATTTTTCACTATAAGAGGTACTCACAAAAAAACCCGGGCCCATTTGATGTAAGGGCCGACTTACTCTGCAAACCCGAATATGGCCTTTCGGGAAGCAGTTTCCCTTCATATCTGATCAAATATTGATCCTAGCATAAAAGAGTACTGAATCTTTTTTGTAGAGTATTTAATGTGGGTTAATTATGTCATAGAACATTTTTTGCTATAGGCCACCGTTAACAAGTTATTTATAAAAAACTAAAAATATTGACCTTTACACCCCCTCCACCCGTTAGCTCCACCCCCACCCGTCAGTGCTTTTAGTATGTTGTTTGAAACACCATTCCCTACAAATATGCCAAAATTTGCTAATACACGAGTTATTTCCCCAAACGGGCAGTTGCTTAGGCTAAACAGGCTGTTTCTCATGAACCGTGATAGTTAGTTGAAATTTTCACAGATGATGTATTTCTGTTGCCTCTATAACAACAAATAATAAAAATAAAATTAAGTTGAAAATTAAAGAGGGGTCTAAAGACAAGACACGTGATTTTTTGTATGGTGGTACGGAACCCTTACAGTGCGGGTCCGACTCGCACTTGGCCGGTTTTTTATTTGGCGCCACACCAAATGTTTCTGATATCAAACAATACAATCGTGTAAAAGCCAAAACATAAAAATCCTCAAAATCACTGTTTCTGAGTATCTACATACATACATGTGTGTAAAATGAAGTCACATTTAAATTAATTATAGCAAAATGTATAATTTACTTGGGCATTTTCTAACCTACCTGGACGTAACTTGGGCAAATCTAATCTACCTGGACGCCAAATGCCAAAAAGTCAAAGTAAATTAGCTCCAGGTAAGTTAGAAAACACGTTGTTTATTTATTTATCACCGAAACTGAAATCAACTCAAGTAACTTACTATATTACATTCAAACTAGACTCAATACGCATGTCTTGAATAATATTAACTTTCTTTACTTGTTACGTACAAGGAGTAAATACCTGCAAGTAGATTAGATACTGCGTGGGCGAAGTTTTTTGATGGGCCGGAGAATCGATGTGGCAGGGAATACAACGCCGCTTGCGCACGTCCGTCCTCTTTGATGGTTGCCGACAACCTGACTGCTACAGGTGGGGTAAATGCGCGCTTGCAAACGGCGTTCGATTTTGGTAACGGTTGTGTTGTAGGTACATTCAAGTAAGTTAGATGTTTGTAGCGGACGCTTACCTTTTCTTTAATAACTTTTTTATTTGTTAATCAATATTAATGAAATTTAAAAGAAATATTGTTTAATGTCTGTCTTGTTAACAAAACATAAAAGGTTGCCAATTAATAAGATAGTTCTCGACTTATTCTTACTTTTAAGTTAAGAGGCAGGTGTCGGACGCTGCTGTTTTGATCAGTTTTCGTAGTTTCGTAATTTATTTCAGGTATTTTATAACTAGTTATTATAAATATTTTTAATACAACAATAAGTTTACGGCACGTACTTTAACATATAATATTTTCAAAACTCTGCAGTTATAAAGAGATACGTTCTCACAGGCGGACACGTAAAAATCACGAAAATTGAGAATGACCCATTTAACAAAATAATAAATACAAACTTAATATATGCATTAAGATAAGCACAAAATATTAGCCTTAAGCAATCAAAAAATCAAGATGATGTAACAATCAACCCACAAAGAAATTCGCGAACTTTCATTTCAAAGGCAAACTTCGGAGCTTACTTGACATTTCACGTTCTAACCTAACCTACTATTTAGTAGGAGAGCCCACGACACTAACCCTAGTTTGATAATACTACCGGATGATATAATATATAACTAGTCACGTCATTAATGGCGGAACACGAAAGAGCAATGCTGCAATTCAAAAAACCTGTCTAGTATGATAATAAGACTCCCAAGTTACTTTTATTCTTCAAAACAGGGGTAGGGTAGGACTATACTACAACGCAGTCAGTGCTGCAAACTCCCTTATACTGCCGGACAAAATTTTAACTCCAGTAAGTGAACACAAAGACCACCATATCATGGTCTCCAACTTTGTGGAGGTGTTAGAAGTTGGAGTCCAAGATATGGTGGTATTTTTTTACACTTACTGCTTTTGAATTTTGCACGGCAGTATATGTATAGGCCTAATCAGTGACAACAGCCATGATAAGAGACGCTTCGAATTTAAGTATCTAGTATTGATAGTTCTCCTCAAAAAACCGGAACTCATTTGAAAGATCATCAATTTCTGTGTAGGAAAAAGCACAGCCATAACTAAAAAAAAACGCTGTTCCAGGTTTTTCGCATTGCAGCATTTCCATATCGTGTTCACCCATTAAAGACGTTACTAAATCTATACTAATATTATAAAACTGAAGAGTTTGTTTGCTTAAACGCGCTAATCTCAAGAACTAATGGTTCGATTTGAAAAATTATTTCAGTGTTAGATAGCTCATTTATTGAGGAAGGCTATATGCTATATATCATACTCATATTAACCGAAGCGAAACGGGGTGGCTCGCTAGTATATAATATATCATCTGGTAGTATTATCGAACTAGGTTTAGTGTCATGTGCTCTTACATTATATTGCATTACATTAAATCACGCCTGTTTCCCAGAGGGGTAGGCAGGCAGAGACCACTTCTTTCCACTTGCTACGATCTTGACAAATTTCTTTCGCTTCTTCCACATTCATAATATGCTCTTAAAATATACTAAACCTTCTTCAAGTATAATAACTATAACAACTCATTGCAACCTTCTGCTATCTTTAAACCTAGAACTTCTTCAACATTATCTTTGGTTATATTACAACGCCTGAGTTTAACTCGGCACCGAGAAAGTCTATTCTAGCGCAATTGTCGTTGGCAAACACGATGAGGCTCTATTGTGGGGCGGTTGAGCTTAGCTTGGTTTTCAATGCAAATGCAAAGACGACGCATAGTTTGGTGTTAAATCTAGTCTTTGAGCGAGCTATGTTATAAACCAAGAAATGTTTCATTATTGGCCTCCTTTTTGACTTCACATCGTTCTTTATTCTGAGTAGTTATTGTGTAGTGTTTTAAATAAAGTAAGTTCAGGTAGGGTTAAAGTAGCCTACCGTAAAAATGTTCCTACTTTGCTCCCTCATGGGTAACTATGCTCCATGGTGACTTTTTCGTTTGTTACCTTATATTATAAGTCAGGTTGATGACAAATTTGCTTAAAAGAATCGATGTAAACATCCAGCTACGAAGTAAGTAGGAAGCACTTTTTACGGTACTGTGAAAGGGAAAGAGAAGCTTTTAAATCAAAACCAAAAGACTGCAGACATAAGAGTATAATGTAAAGTTTGTTTCTCGGTACTACATAGGTGTCCCAGAGTGTGCTTTTCACTTTTTATGGAAAAAACAACTTGATGTGATTACTTAAAGAAAATTACTAAAAAAAGACCAAATAGGTTTAAAAACTTCACTGATTCGTAATGATTCTAATTATGTAAGATACCACTTAAAAATTTAGAAAATAAAACATGAAATTTATCATTTTTTGAGGCATAAGGGAAAAAGACGAAAATTCAGATTAAAATGATCAATATCTCAACATACATAGGGGAACGACGCTTTTCGACTGCTCTATTAGCCCTAGGCAGGTTGACGTTCGGTTTCTGGGACACCCTGTATAGGTCAGCTCTTAGAATAGTTCGTATCCCGGAAAATTTAAAAGTAGGGAATAACGACAATTTAAATATACGCGGACAAAGTCGCGGGCAGAAATTAGTGTGACATGTGATCTCACGAAATTCTAAACCCGACATTTTAAGGTTTTTCTGACAATAAACCAGCTGTTCAGCGTTAACGGCTGTTTTAAGCGTACACATTAATATTCATCGGGCATGGGGTCCACCTAATAGGGTTATTTCCCGATCATCAGTGCATACTGATTGTCATTGAGGATGGAACGCTGGGGGAAATGGAAATTGGCCAAAATGGAGTTCTGGTCAAGACATTGTTTAAGCTTTGCAAGTAGGTTAGTAATGTTTCCACGGACATTTTTCACGTGTGGATTTATGGTTAATTTATTCTCTCAAAAATGATGCGTAAAGTTACATAAGTGTGAGTCGGACTACCGCCCTGAGGGTTGAGCACATTTGTTCATCAATATTTTACAACTTTTTTTTTTCATTATTTCTACTGGTTCTATTTTTGAGCATAGCGCTTTATGTCATGATTTGACCATTAAGAGCCATCCTGGACGAGTATGAGGTAAAACGAAGGCTCGCTTACTGGTCTTTGCAGTAAAATTACTGCCAATCTCACAAATATTGACCTAGTTCCAAGCTAAATTCGTAAATTAAAGTAAGACGCGATTTCAATCGTTTTATCACTATGAGTTTTCTATTTTGCCCTTACATCTAAGTTATTTAAAATCTGCCAAGTTCTAGTCAGTGAAAGGGACAAAGATATAGGATTAAATATGCTTGTCTCTTTCACTGAGTGGAACTTACCAGGTTTTAACAGTTTGATCTGTAACTGTATATAAATGTGATTATAAGTATTGTAACAGCTGAGTCACAATATAAATGAAGACTAAATTCTTGGCATTTAAAAAAAAACGTTCTTGCAAAAGAATGTCCGTTAATCACTTTAAACAAAAACATAATTACTAATTCAAGATGTTAATCAACTTGATTAATTACACAACCAGGAATTTTTAATAATAAACATCATGTTATTATAGCCAAAGAGTTACCGACACTGTCATTTTTACTATTTATTTTTATTTATAATTTCATGTCAGGTATGACACATGTGCAGTTCACAAACGATAAAAATGAAACCATCTCAAAAATAAATCAACTTGAACTACGCACTAAAATGTCGTAGAACGATCTACTGATAAGCGAGTAGGTTGCTATAGACAACGTTTTTAAAACAGTACTAAACCAGTTTTCACTTCAATTTCCAACTTTTTTGCAGCTTTATATTCAAAGCTCGGGAAATTAAACGTCAATCAGCTATCTTAATCTAAAACATAAATGAGTTTTGTAGCGAAGTTAGATTTTTCACCTTAAAGCTAGAGACGTGAGACTGGTCTTGGTGATACAAATAAAACAAATATTAAAATATTTTTAGTTTTAGCTTAAACAAACCATAACAATAATGAAAAATCAAACATAAAATAGAATAATAAACGGTTCAGACGTAAACTAGTAGGTACCTAACCCACAAAACGTTTAATAACCAAGCACGCTAGTATTATTTATTTTAATTAGGTTTTAACACCTACCTCTTAGCCTATAACATTATTAAGCCATTCGTAACTCCATGCAAAACAACTTTACGATTTTGGTTAAGTACTTGAAACTTATAGCTATATTACCTTCTTCATTTCATGTTGGTAATATGCAAATCAGCAGGCCTTCAGGGGCCATATTCTACCTTGGACCAACTCGTATTATTATCATATTGTTATTACTCGGCCGCATTACTGACAAGGAAATAAGAGCTATCATAACGTTGACAATACGATCACATTTCAATAGCAATGTGGTTTTATTGAGTAGAATTAGAGGCCAGCGGGCCTATTATGACCTTGTTTGTCGCTGGTGATAAAACATAATATGTCACTCTCTGACCAGTAAGTAAGTGTGAGAGCGACGGATTCTTTATACCACGTGAAAAAGGCGACCATATTACGGGCATAAAGGCCTAACATTAAAAAGTTTGTAGGATTGACGTAAGCTGATGAGAGATCCCTCGACCGCTTATGACAACTCTATACATTTGTAGTCGATAGAAAACAGTTTTTTATGGCATGGAGAAGACAAACGAGCACACAGGCCACCTGATGGAAAGTAGAAACTGTGACCCATAGACATTCGCATTCATAAGACTGCAATGCAATCCTAAGACTGCAAATGCGTTGCCAACCCTGAGGACTAAGATGGAATGCCTCTATGCTAGTCAATTCACCGTCTGTCTTATCCCCAAACCGGAACACAATAATGCGAACACTGCTGTTTGGCGGTAGGTTAATGGATAAGATGGTGGTAGCGATCCGGACGGACCCTGCACAAGGCCCTACCACTACCAACCGCAAAAATAAATAAATAAAAAATAATAAATATATATAATAATATGTTAAATGTTAGCAGCGTTTGCATTTTGACTGCGCTCTCCAGTCTAGGCCAAGATCACTGTAAACGTACGCGCGGGCCTAGTATGTCTGCGTCTATATCGCGTGTCAAATGAAGATAAAGCATCCATCACTGTTATGCTTATTTAATTTTATGTGTCAGAAGGTGACGGATGCCTTATCCAAACTTTGTCACGCGATAAACGCAGCCATATTTCGGCCCCTGGGCCTCTCATTTTTCTATCAAGACGGTAAAAAACATATCGTCTTTGACCTGTTATGGTACCGTTTTTATTACAGTCAAGTTATTTAAACGATCACTATACGATGACAAGTTAGAGACAATATGGTTATTAACGCCTAGAAAACAGGCTCTGCACATTTTAGTTATCCCGGGATGATGACGTTTGTGACATTGTGGAATTATTGATATCTCGTAAATAAAATCAAACAGTGTCGTAAGAACCCATTTATTCGATTAGTGGCATGACTTAATTTTTTTTTTCAGGACCCTAGCCGTTTCAGTGGTGATGTTGATAGGCCGTATTGGTACCCTGTTTGGAAACATCTCCTTCCCAATTCTACTGAATATGGGGTGTACAGTGCCATTCTTTGGATTTAGCGGGTTAATGATTGGTAAGAAAATCGATATTTTATACTTATAGTAGTACCAAATAATTACAATTTATCTGCCTAACCAACTTAATTGTTATTTATTGCGATTTGTGCTTCTTTTTTGTGTTTTCGTTGCTTGTTACTTTGCCCGTTTGTAAACAATAAATTATTGAACATAATTATAGGCAGTTTGTATCGCTCACTAATATTATTATTAATGTTTTCTTTTTTTTTTACAGTGGTGTCGTTTATGACACTATTCCTCCCAGCGAAGAAGACGTAGTGGAAGAATAAAGTTGTGAAATGTAAATAGTAAAAGTACCTGGTTAGTAGAACTGGTTTATGGATAAGTTAGACTTTTAAAAATACTCTATCTGTATGTTTAGTCATTGAAAATAAAAATATATTATCAAAGAAACGATAATTTAATGTGGTTTCATTAATGAAGACAACAAAACTATACAAAAACTATTTTTCCACTCGCGAACTATAAACAACTAATATTGAAAACGTTAAAGGTATCAGAATACCACCTACAGCCTCAGCGTAACAGAAGCGTGAAAACTGTTATATAATGACCGTTGCCATAGTAATAATTGTTATTTTATAACCATTATAGCATTAATATAACCATGGTTACGGTCGTTACGGATATCGGTATTGGCGTTTTGTGAACACTTGACACTCTACTTTGTACATTCAATCTTTAAAAATGTTTTAATACCCATTAAAATGACGTAAATTCAATTAAAATTAATAACATAATAATGAGTCAACCGGCAGTCTGATCGCTAAATAGCGATCTCTTTTACACAGCATTATTTATTATTTATTATGTTATTACCCTAAAAAAACTCTTCAAAAAATTAAAATCTACCAAATGTATGGTGAACTTGCGTTACATACATATAACGCGGCACGAAACCTTCAGTGTGCGAGTCCGAATCGCACTAGACAGCTTTTATATAATCCAGAAGAGTCAACTTTAAAGGATACAAAGGTAAGAAATTCTCTCATAAAAACCTCCTAGAAGCTACAGTGTTATAATACTCATAATTATACAGGTAAATTACAAGCATGCGCCCTTGTTTCCAGGAGGAAACCTTGACTATGCTCCGACTCCAGTTGTTCCCAGAATTATCCCGGCTATGCGGCAACTCGGTAACACAGTTTAAGGAAACTATGAAACTCTGTCAGTACGCCATAATTACGTTGTGGCTTTCCTTAGTTAAGGCTGGAGTTATGCTGTGAACACATGTGCCTTTTGAAGTTGGCAACATAACTCATCAGTGTTAATAAAAACTCTTAAGCAACTTTCATAAAACACACTAAGAGTGCTATTATGAAAGTACACAAGAGTGCTATTATGAAAGTGAGTTTGTATATTTCTTTAAGTATATTTGTATGTTAAGAAACATAATTCCTGTGGCTGACGTACGACATAATGATACATTAAATAATTATCAGAGCATCACGCATACAAATTTATCTAGACCCAATCTAAGCTCTAGGCTTGTAGTATGAGTACCAGACGATACTAAACATGAATGAATAGCTAAATAAATACTTCTTTACATAGAATACATCCAGGACTCAAACTTTTAAAACAAAAAAATTGCCTTGCTTGTTAGGGATTTCCTTTTAATTTATATCGTCCCTCTTTTTGGTCGAGGGTTAAATGTATACGTAGACTAGTTTTGCTTGAATGTAATACTACTTGAACATAAATTGTATGGTGTCCCCTTAGTTACATAAAATATAATCTCTATTATTTAATTTCTTCTAAATTCATTTGCTGTAATCAATCACATCGTTTGTTCAATCGTTTCTATAATCTTCACTTACTACTCGTATGTAAGTCTTAGATGCTCTAAAATTCATTGCTATACTTCCAAATTCTATAACATTAATATCCGGAAAATGCAACGAGCTAGAGAAATTGGGCAGAACCGACTCAAATAGGTTAGGTTAGTTATATTTTAGCAAACCAGCACAGCAACCAGACGCAATATTATGAATTCCTAAATCCTGCCAATTTCCAGGCTGCGAGAAAGTGGAGCTTTATGATTACTATAACTCCGTCTCTTTGACTGCCTAGAACTCAGACAGGTTTTGACAGCTCATAATTCAAATGTAAAAAGCTAAGTAAATTGCTAAAATGATTGTAACATTTTGTAGTCGTCTTGGTAAAATAACATCCGTTTTAATTAGCCCTGTGGGCACAAGCAAAGTCTAGACTTACGTTTGTGACATAATAAATGTCGGCTCTTATTAAAACTTTAAACAAAATAGGCTGAGTCGTAGTTAGTCTATATCTAAAAAGCCATCGCGTCAAGTATATGTATACATAGTTCATATTGTTAGAAGCAAAGCCTTTAGACATTTGAGACGTTTTTGGGTATATATATTATGACGTTGACTGTACAAATTACTTAAGCGACCTTGATCTAGATGAGGCGACCCGGAGGCAAGAGCCGTGGATGATTCAAAGAGGCCCGATAACTCGGGTATAGTACGTAATGTCTATAAGGTGGAGAGCAGGGTGTAGTTCAATATAAATTAACATTATTTAAGCTCTTAAATTTTCTACAATACGTGACAAATCTGTATCTGTCGTTAACATGTATCTTAATGTTCACATTAAAGTATCGGTGACAGAGTATTGATAACCGATACTTTAATGACATGTTATACAACCATAAATACATATTCAACATAGGCCCTTGTTCATCGTTTCTGAACATACTAATAGGGTAGTTAGGATATGGATGTAGATCAAGGTGCATTACTTCAAGATTCTCTTTAGCCCTAGACAATACACTTAAACCTAAAAAAAAATATTATTGAAATTTGACAAAATGTTATTCGTATGATATACATAAATAAAACAGACCGTCCGGCGGCTTACGTTAGTCCTATAGAATATTGATAACGATAATTTATTCACAATGTACAGTCAACCACTTTGATTTCTAGGCCACTTTGGACTATGTTAAAGTGACGTTGTCAACCAAAACGTAAGAGACTTCCTATGATTTGGTTTACGTCACGTTGACAAAGTCCATAGTGGCCTAGGAATCAATATGGTTGACTGTACCTATCTTGTTCAAGCCAACGGATCTATCTGTCTGTTACGTTAAATCGAAATACAATGCGTTTTGTTAGTGATTGGGTTGCAGATGATTTTTTTCGATTATGTAAACCATTCGTCTTCAACTTTTAAAGTAAACTAGAAATGCATGTGTTTCGAATTATAAATAGTTTTTTTTAATATGCCAACATTTTTTCGTGTATTTTTTATCGCATCCACTTTCTGTTGATATGTTTTTCATGTAAAGATGTCACAAAGCACACCTTTTAAGACATTAACTAATCTATTGTATGTGATATCACCGACAAATAATATGTATTAATGTACTATTTGAAAATCCCTAAGATTTAAAATGTGATGTTTACTTTTTAATGGAATCGCTCCCGCTTCCGCTTCATCTCTCGCTATTTACTCCACCACGTCACTTACCTTAAATAAGATAGCGTTAGCGCAGGTTGGAAGGATTCTCCTTTATTACAAGTCAATTGATTTGACATCAAGGAGCTAAGTCGTACCTTCATTAAGGAGATGTTCTTTGTACGCAAAGTTATACTGAGACAGCTAAAAGAAATAGAGAAAGGACTTAGTAAATAACGTTTCATAATTCTGGGGATTTAGTCTAGTATTCTCGTTCATGTATACAGGGTGAAATCTAAGTCGTGAATCAAATGATCACCTCTGTGTTCTACCCACCAATACGAACAACTTTCACTATAGGACCAACTCTGAAATCACGAAAGAAAAATCTGTTGTTTCATACATTTTGGTCAAGTACGTATTGAACTTTTCTATGAAACAGCTGATTTTTTTTTCGTGATTTCAGAGTTGGTCCCATAGTGAAAGTTGTTCATATTCGTGGATGGAACACAGAGGTGATCATTTGATCCACGACTTAGATTTCACCCTGTATACTCTTTTTTATTACGGATTAAGTCGACTTGTAGCCTTTTTGACTAGGACTTCGGAATTTAGGTACTAATTTTAGGAAACTGCGCCCTTTGGGCAAAACGGAGCCTGGTCACTGTCACTATGCTATATGTCTCTCTGTCCGTATGTAATGGGTATCTAGTTGTATACATACCTTTTATTTGGATATTTTATGTAAAAAAGTCACGAAATTTTTAATAAAAAAAAACATGTTTAAAGGTGTTTGAAGATTTGAAAGGTTTTTGAATGAAATTTATTTTGTATTTCTTGTTTTGTTTACATCATTCTGTTTTTTTTTACTTTAACTATTTTTAGTTAAATAATATGTTTTATTGTATGTTTTAGACAATCTATAACAGTAGGTACGTAAAATTCATCAATAGAATAGAATAGAATAGAATAGAAATCGTTTATTCGGTGTTAAAATAAAATGAACAAAAAATGACAAAAACATTATAAAAATAAAAGAATAATACAAACTTAGAGTAGGTACTTAATCTAAAATTAACACCGAAAAGGTTGCCACTCAGCATGGTGTCAGGCTTACTAGCCTTGACGCTGGTTTTCAGGGCCACCGGATAACAATAACGAACTGAAACCATACAAACATTAATTGGGCTCATTTTCTTGTATATCCTATCACATTTAGCAACTAAACACATGTAACTTTCACAAACAATCACAATTAGTTTATTCTCAATTTAACAGGCAATCATGAACCGTTTTCAGGGCACCAATAAAACTCTTCTACTCAGCTTACCGTGGCTTAATTGCCGAGTAAGCGGATTTTGTACTTCGCCTGTTTTTGCTTGTTGAAAATTTATGACCTTTTTTAATACTCATTGTAGCTTGTAAATTCGTGACAACTTTCATTTTAGCTAAAACCACACAAGGAATTAGTCTGCCGTATAAAAAAAAATGGTTTTACATTATGACAAGATGATGACGCATACAACTTTATAAGCTGAAGTGGAACATGTGATTTTTAATGACATACTCGTACATAAAGATTGTTTAAAAGATAAAAGATTGTGGTTTGCTGTCTAAAAGAATTCGTATACTAGTCACTTGTATCAATTTCTAAGATCAGGCTCTATAATAGTGTACGATACCACTTCAACACTACTACTGTAGAGCTTAAAGCTGTGTAAATAGTTTATAATAGAATCCGGCTTCATGAATCTTAAAAGATATCACTTTTTACATTTCAAAGGATATTAGTGAGTTGTTAGAGTACTTAGTTCTTTAGTTAATAGAAGGGTTATGCAATAGCCAATAACACTATAGCAGCTGCATTTAACTATTTTGGTTTTTAAATAGCATTACTACTGCGTGAGGTCGTATTTTGGAGTAACGGCGACAAGATAAATATCCATAAGCGCTTTTTACTTGAAGTATAATTTGTGTGAGTTATTTAAGCAGCGGTTTTATTGCTCTGTTTCATTAATAATGTTTTATTTCTTTATGTTTTGTTAAAAAGTACCTTGAAAAAACTACTCAAGTTTTATACTTTATAAATAAAAGTTAAGACGTGTACCTAAAATTTTATTTAACGTTAATCTTTCATCATAAAACTAAGTTGTTAAACTCAGCAACGAGGTAAGTATACGTTATTACATAAAGTAATGCATGCCCCACCATAAGCATGTTATTTACGACAGACTAAAAATCATATAATATTCATAAAATTTAATCGCCACCGTTACTTTTATGTACCAACAAATCAAGCGATTTCAACTTTGTTATAATGAAGGAAGGTCGAAAATTGTAAAATAATTTCAGGTCATTAAAGGGGACTTAGGGAAATTAATTCCTCTGTATACGATTTTTGGCTGAAATATTTATAATAAAGAGCTTTGAAATTAAAATTACTGGCAAGTAGAAAATGTCTCGCCGTTTCAAAAAGAAAAACCATTGTATTACGAGGATATTCTAGAAATTCAGTCATTGAGACAGTTGAGAAAATACAAAAAAAAGGTGATAAGACCAGGATCCGTCCGGATCACTTTCTTATCATTTAACCCAACGCCAAGCAACAATGTTCGCATTGTTGTGTTCCATTCAAGGGATAAGCCGATCGGTGCAATTACTAGCATAGAGATTTTCCATCTTAGTCCTCAGTGTTGGCAAAGTATTTGGCGTCTTAAGATTGAGTTCTTGCGAATGTTATTTGTGGTCTCAGATCCGACTTATCATCAGTAATTTTATTGGTCTATGTGATCTATGGCATACAAAATCTAGTAACTGCTATCACCTAGTTACTAAAATATGCAAATTTGATAGATAAGTAAGTTTAAAAGTTCAATTTACATTATGAGACTTGAAGTACAGTCGCGAACCGGGATTGTTGAGCCACTATAGAACCCTCTCACAGAAAGTCAACAGAAAACTTTGACGTAATTTCCTTTGTATGACTTGACAACGCTGTCATTATGACAGGGTTCTATGGTGGCTCAACAATCCCGGTTCGTGACTGTACATTGTAATATTTTTACGTATGAACTATTAGAGAATAAAATTCATGTCTACAAGTTCAAAATGATCTCTCTCTATTATGGCTAATACATAATTGCCTATGACATGTGATCGTGATTTTAACTTTGCGATAGCTCTTATATTATAATTGAGTAATGGCGGCCGAGTTAAAAGCAGTGCGATAGCACGTCAAAGGCAATAATGGTTTTGGTCAGTAGAAATAGAGACTCTGTTAAACGATCAAATTTATAAATAACGGGGTCCTATTAAAAAGGGTATAAGTCGACTTAACTCCTAATAATCGAACATGCATACTTGAACGGAGTATACTCGACTTAAACATTTTTTCACGTAATCTCCAGACTTATACCCTTTTTTACTAGAACCTCAGTATGACTGGAAAAAAATGTTGTCTTGTTAAGGCCCTTATAATACCTACATTGCTTTGCTGTTTTATTATCTAAGCGGCCATTTAATAAAGGCAATAACTGTAGCAACTTGGAACTTCTAGAACAGAATTAGATTTGAAGCAAGCCCAAGTTTTAGAAATGTCATCACACTTAGTCCTTTGCCGTCTTTGAAGTTAGATTAATGCTCCAGTTTGTCGCACAGTTTCAACAGAACAACTATTCTGCCGCCCTATCAAAGAAGGTAGCTCTGCTCTCCTTAGCCAATAAACCGTAACTCAGATGCAATTGTCAAAGTAGATTCAATCCTGTCCTCTTAGTAATAAGGTTGTAATTGCTAAAGGAGTTTTATTTGAGATGCGGCTATTTGGTGTAGCAGGACAGAGTTAAGTCTATGTAGTGGTCAAAGCATTCTATACTCTATTGGTTACTACATTCGATTTAAAATGCTTATACTATTACTATGCAGTTAGCCGGATTGTTTGGTTGAATGGCAGTGTCACACTAAACTCAGATTACTTGTACAGTATCCCTAAGTATACGTTGAGCACTTTGGTTCCTCATAGTAATAAAGTTTATGCTGCACCTCAAGCACACGTATTTTAACCAACTGCGTCATAAAGAGGGTCGTTTTTCCTAGTGTGTGTATTTGTTACACTCTGCTGCTTAACCCTCTTATTTATAAACGTGGGATAGGCTAGGAATAGTTTATGCCATGCTTTGTCACTTTCTGTCAAATAAAAATGTCACAGTTACAGATAAGGACAAAGCATGGCATAAACTATTCCAAGCTTATTCCACGTTTATAAGTATGTTGTAAGTCGTCTTGGTTGTACGTCTTGGTGGTGGACTGATGAAGGATATAATAATTTTAATGAAAGTTATTTTAGCTAACATTATTTGGACGTCAAGACTATTTTTTTTTAAACATTAGGCACAACAATATGTAACATGACTCTATTATAGGAGCGTAGTCTAAATACCACGCTAAGAGCGTTAGATAAGAGCGTGTCAGATATTTTTGAGCGCTAATAAAATCTTGTAAAATAAAGTAAGTTATTTTTGTAATCCAAATATAAATAAATGAATGACTGGAGCTATAGGAAGAGTAGTTCTTGGGTATCTTGGTGGTGCACTGAGAAAGGATCTGAAAATCCATCCCCAAAGGGAAAAAATTGGTAGGAGCGGAAAAACCTTCGCGTACCTCTAGTGTGTAAAACAATGTATTTTTACATTTTTTTTTTTAATTTTACCTTTACCTGTCCTTGTATGAGAATATTTTGGAATATATTTTTTCAATACATAATTAGAAAAAGTGAAAATGCTTACAAAATCATTTAAGACACTTTAATAAGAGCCACGGCGCTAGGCATGGTCTATAGGGACGCCCCTTTTATCTTAAGACAGCCTTAATCCTTTGGGAATTTTGAAAGCTTTTAACACTTCTCAAGTAGTATCAAATTACGGATTTCAGACTATTGCAAAAAAGGGGAATCGACCGTAAAAATAGATTTGGTCTCTGTTTAACCATGAGAATTGCTCAGCAATTTAGTATTCATGCATAGTACAGAGTTTTTGAGACCGGTGCACTTTATGTCCCATAGTCTCTGCCTACCCCTTTGGGAGACAGGGGGTATGTATATACCTTATTGTTACTTACTACTTTATTGTTGAAAAAACAGAAACGCTAAAGAGTTAAAAGATCCCGTCCAGTTAACCTTAAGCGATAACGACATGATTGAAAATTAAATAGCCAAACGTACAATAGTGAAGGAACTGGTTCATAATTACGTTAATAACCAACCGACAGGGCAAATTACAAATAATATGAGTGAATCTTCTGTTCCAAACTAAGATACAACTTCGCCATACAAATCCAGACTCTGAAGAGCGGTACAAACTCGCTATATTTTACACAACGTGTTTACTACATTAAAGCGTAACAAAGACATGTTTCTATTCAGAGCTAAAAGTTCCGCGGAGTCTGACTCTACAGTCCAAGTATTATAAGACCTTAATACAGCTAGACGGAGTTGTCACATTTTGTTACAGTATAAGAGGGAAAACTGGAGTTGCTGAGTTGCTTATACAGGTAAAGGAGAAACTTGAAACTTGTTTTTAACTAAGTATGTTTGTTTAATTGAAAAGATACATCTGTACAAAGTTTTAGAGGTCGTTACGCCCAATGGGCAGAAAGTGTTGAGGAATAAAAGTATTATTGAGATTATTTTGGGCTTTTGGAATTTATCATTGAACCGACGCGTAAGCATGAGAAGGTTGATGAATTAAGAGAATGTAAAAGTTTTATGTTTAGACTCGTGTACCAGGCGCTTAGTAGTCTCTGCGTATCACATTGGGAGATAGACGTGAAGGATCCATGTATCATTGATTACTGAGCCATAATAAAACCATGCTATGATAACTATTATTATTACATGGTTCTTTTGACATAGTTTAAAATGATCTATTAAAATGACATAAAATGACGTCCTCATTTTATCATTTATTCTAGTTTCATTGAAGAAAATAAAGGAAAAGTAACGTAATTAATGGTAGCTATTGAGTTTTCTGTACCAGTTTGTGAAAATACTGAATAGGATTCTCAAGATATTTTCTTGCATAGTGCTTGTACCAATTTCAATACAGTCAAAAAAAACTTGCTTATACAGTCACTTGACATTATTTTCATTAGATTTTTACTCCCGAAAAATCTTTTTTTTTTATTAGGTTCGCAAACTGGACATTACAGCATTGTGACTTATAAATAGAGGTAAACAAACAAGTTTGGCTGCATGGCCTTGTAGGTGCGAACACAACATGCACACGAGTAATCGCCCTCAATACTAAACTTAGAGATAACAAAATAAATTAAGAAATTATAACAAAATAAAATAAAACAAAATTTACAGTCTAATAACAAAGTAGTTGGTTAGGTACTTATAATTTAGAAAAGATAAATTGTTTAATGTCTTTAACCGATGCACTGAAGATGTCTAGCTCTTGGCAACCATCGTTGTAGGTTGCACACATGCGGAACAGTGGTGAGTGACGGCTGTAGTTAGTGCGACATGGCGGGAGACTAAAGGTTTTACGGTTATGCAGGCGGCTACTAATTCGTGGTATAGAAAACTTTACTTTGTCCAACCTCCAAACTGAAACGTGAATTCCTTAGCAATCAAATTCAGGTTTTCTTCCCAATAAATAATTTTGAACCTTCACCTCCTAATTAGCATGTCAGGTGCAAGGGGTGCTCGCAAATTAAATAATTCCTCTTATTAATTAAGCGAACCTTCTTTTGTTCGTGCTACCATTGTTTCAATTTAAAACCGTGGCCTAAAACTTTTCGAGATTTGCCAAATTTTCTTTTGTTTCAAAGCATGGCGAAGTTCGGGACAAAAGGTGAAAATGGATTGTTATTATAAAAGATTTTAGATCGGTCTAAATGGATCTAATAATGTTTCAAAATTTATAAAATAAACAAATGTCTTTGGTTTGGAAATAAATTATTCCTTGTTGGTTGAACTGAGCATTAACTAGTAAGTAAGTAAATAAAATATTCAATCTGATTCTACGAAATTAATTAATGTATAGATAAAATTCTAGGCATGCTGCATGTGAATTTGTACGCCCCAAGGCACCTCATAGTGATACATACAATCAATGTAACATCTTAACTTACCTATGTTGAACAAATAAATATTTGAATTTGAATTTGAATTTGAAAAATTTGAAAATATATATTTGGGGGCAATTTAGCACAGTTGAAATATATTCTGAGTTTGTACTATGAGTACTAGACAACGATAAACATAGTTATTATGTTGAAAAATAAATACATAATTGCATAGAAAACACCCCAAACTCAGAAATAAATACTTGCGCATACACCAAAATACTTTCCTATACCTACGTAAAAACTTATTTAATTTTGTATTTTTATTTATTTCAATGTCAGGCTAAAAATTAGTGAACAACATGTGTTTATAATAGTCATCTAAAATAGGGTAACTAAATCCTGTTATCAAAACTGGTCATGAAACTTTTTTTTAAGGTTAAGGGTAGGCAATCAGGCCACTTGATGGTAAGTGGCACCTGAAAACAATGCACTAAGGACGCGCTTGCGCATGGTGGTGTGAAAGCAGTGAACCATCCCTGAGGGCCCAGACAAGATGCACTACGCTAGCAAGCGTTTCTCTTCGTTTAGTTTTTAAACCAATCGCGACACTGGTAGATGACGTGATACGAAAAGTCACGTGATGTGCCAGTGACGCGATTGGTTTAAAAACTAAACGAATAGAAACGATAGAGCTATCGTTAACTTTAGCGTAATGCATCTTGACTGGGCCCTCTGACCCGCTACAGAAACGAGGCTTTCACCGCATTGTTGTACTGGACACGGAGGGCTCCATGAGCGAAGCCGAATAAGGATATCGAATTATTTTCTCAAATCCGAGCGCAGAAGGGTCGATGAACGAACTTGATGAATTGACAGCCCAGAGACGGCGAGCGGAAAAGGGTCTGCTTCTATTAATAAGATAATAATTAAAGAATGCCAAGAATAATTTATGACTTGGTTCATTGAATACGTACTGATTCTATTCAATTATTGAATAGGATCGTTACGTTGTTTGTTCACGACGGGGCTAAAACTTTGCTGAGATTCAATGTGACGTAATCAAATAATCAAGGTGTTTGAAAATAGAATTGGTTTTCCTTTTTTAATATTAACCATAAAGTATCCTAACCTACTTACACCAATCAGAATCATTTACTTTTTGTATTCCGACGCAATTCCGGGATTAGACTACCGCTGATAACTGGGTGTATTGCAAAAATATTGTACATAGTTAAGGGCTCAATTAGAAAATCCTTATCAATCCTTAACGAAAATTTGTCATAATTATAATCATATGGATAATTTTTGTTACACAAAGGAAAAACAATGGAAGAAAGTTAACGTTGTCTCAATTAAGTCCTTAACTATGTACAATATTTTTGCAATTCACCCAACTAACGTTGAGGCATTTAATTTTAGTCCTTAGGGTTGCCAACGCATTTGTGGTCTTCGGATTGCAGTCTTAAGATTGTAGTTTTATAAATGCTAGGGTCTATAGGTCATGCAGCGTGTGCGGCTAGCTTCTCCGTGATTTAAAAAAGAGTATTGATATAGAAGCAATAACAAAACGAAAACGAATTCTATTTTCAAATATGTGTGTTCGATTACGTCATTGAAAACTGTTCAACAAACTAGCACAGCTATGCACAAACACACATCGCGGCATGTTAAACGAATCCCAGATGACGACGCGATAAAATTCCATAAATGTTCACTGTACCCCAATAAATTGCCCTCCATTTTCGATCTACGCAGAATAAAGCACATCAAATCAATAGCATAGGAAGGCGACATGTCAACGTCTGCATGTCAAGTCTCGCGTGCCCCCGGATACAAATCTGTCAATTTACATAACAAACCTATGTAAAAAATAAACTCGCTTGCGAACATTCTAGAACGCAACGCCAGCGAATCAAAAGCTACTGCAGCGTTGAGTTTTGATGTGATCAGGGATCTTATAAACTAGTTGGTATATAACGCGGGTTTATAGAACACAATATGACAGGGTAAGTAGGAAATATGTAGGGATGGATGGGAAAGGGTCCTTATTAAGGGTGTTGGCTGGATACAGGATGATATTCGGTCTGCGAGGCAAACTGGCCGTGAATTTCCACCGTGCTCCGGCCGGAATTTATGAGAGGAATGGAAATGAGATGGTTCATAGTAAATTAAGTGAAACTATGTTATATGAACAAATATTGTAAGATTGTTGAACTGCTATCGTTATATTTTAACAATACCAATACGCATAAAAAAATAAACCTAGGAACTTAAATTTTGGGGAAAATATCCCTTGATTACTCCAGGGGTGAACAAAAAAAAGATTTATTGAAAACCAAGCTACGTCATGCAATAATATGCGAGCAATTACTCTACGTAGGTATACAAAATCACGGGCGCTCTTTAATCTATAATAATTTCAAAAAAAACAGAAACTTTATTGAAATCTTACAGATTTAAGAAATATAAATTAATAGGTATCTAAATAAGAAGTCATAACTTGGTATTAATATAATTATTATTGTAGCCTAGAAAAACATGTTTTGGCCGAATGATCATTGTTACTCTGAAATAAACAATTTGTCCAGTCACCAGCAATAATAACACCTACATATCTGACACAGAGCGTGTCTGATATTTATATTTATTTATTTATTTATTTATTTGATTTTTTATTTTTGATCGCAATGTTAGATAAATATAACTGGAACTATACCTACCTACACCCAGGAGTAAATAATATAACGGGTCAGAGTGCGTTTTTGCGCTAGGGGATGCTTTTAGTGAAATATGATGATTGATACCCGGAGCATCGATACAGGACTTCCAGAGTGCCTAGGCCGGGTGGCCTGCTGGAACTGATTGAATCTGCGGCTAACGCCGGAATTGTGCATGTTCAAAAGAACATCTAAAATGGCAATAAAATGTAAGGAAATCCAAATGCTGGTCCAAACTCTCTCGCTGTGGTGTTAATTGATTGTGCGATCAGTTAGATATCTTAAGAACTCTTGACGTCCTCTATTGCACCTCGAAGTATGCACAATTACACCTCACTCAAAACAACCCCTGGCTAGGAACTAAGGCTTCGAAAATAGCCTCGTTCATGAAAAATGCACGCACCCATGCGGCCTAACGCACTCGCAACCTCAATTGGCTTCAAAGCGGAACAATTGTTTTCATTTCATAATGCAGACAAGCCTTTGATTTTCAAAATGATAACAATTGCGATTGCGAGTGCGTTAAGCAAATAGCCCCTCCGTTATGTTTGCTCCTTAATGTATTCTATGCCCGTTAAAAATAACAAATCTCAACCTAACCGTCCACATAACAAATTAACCTCATTAACCACCGAACACCTTCAAAAGCAATTCCTACAACTTCTAACAAACTAAAACTCCTGATCGAGAATAACTATTGGGTTCTTAATATTGTTCATTCGCGATCGAGTCAAGAAAGTGTTTCCTTGTACCCTTACCATGAGCGTACTCACTAACGAGTCGAATGCTCTGTCCCTCGCAGACCTCGCGTTATTCTCATAGAGTACGAGGGATAGTACTTGTAACTCGTGGTAAGGGAACTAAAGGCCGTCAGGGGAGATCTCCGGTCCGCAATCACTACCCTGTTGTGGCCGGGGAAGTGATATTTAACATTAGAAAAGATATATCAGCATCTCCGATGGTAGAAGCTAAGTGGATTTCGTTTGCGTTTTCCTTCTATGGTGCTGGTAATACATGGTGCTGTTTATTAATTATTTATTTTTGTGGGACACGGGATGTTCATAATGATGTATTTGAGTATTTATTTTGAATAATGAATTAATGTTGAAAGTATTATTCTGTGGAAAGTCTGCCGTTGTATGATTTTCAGAGCTATTTAAATTTTTGTTTTTAAAAATTTATTCGTGTAAAAAGTAAAAACAATATTGAAAAGGTTGCGACTTGTGTAATAAATGAATAAACATTTTGTTAAAATGTTTGTGTGAAACTACACTCACCATAAACCCGTATTTTTGGCTCAGAAATCAAAGGAAGCACTTACCGATAAACGAAATAGAACCATAGAATATTCTTGTAAATATAAACCTAGAGATATTCAAGATACACCACACGCAAGCAAAGAAAAATATTCCCGAAGAAAACCAGCCCGTACTTGATACAATAAAATGTCAACCAAAGTACGTTCCGCCATCTTGAGTTGAATAAGAAAAATAACCGGCAAATAAATAAAACATGAGTGGTGGGTTCATTTATATCTTACACTGCACTGTCCACATATTCTGTTTGGGGAAAAATTATGTTTGTGAAGACCTAATAGGAAATACGTTGGATAATGGTGCCACATTTCTGAGGTTGACCTCCGCGTGATTTATTGAGGAAATAAATCATAATCTCCATTATTTTTTACATCTAACGAGTATTTTGGATACAATAAATATTTTTTAATACATAGCCATGTACAACCAACAAGATATTTTCTGAGAAAAATTGGCAATATGATCCCATTCTACTCAAGAATGCTGCTTTTTATGTGATGGTTGCCATTTAAGTTTTAATTTTGTCTTACTTTTCATCACGTTAAACTCTGTTTTACCAAGCTATACTAACTAAATATAAATCACGACCGACTCGGCTCCATAATCATTATTCACACCACATCCTACATGTTTTACAACACGAAAATCAAGGTAATGTTTCACATCCATTACGCGTTCGGTAAATTACAACAATTCTGTATAGCAAGCACAGGTGCGTGACTGCGTTTGTCACCCTCGTAAAAAACACCTAAGGACGTGAAAATACGTCCCCCAAGAGTCGATACGCACGACTGTTACGTACTTTTGGTCGATTCCGTGAAGCGAAACTGGCACTAAACTAAAAACAACACCCCAGGTTGTTAACGGCGGTTAATAATTTGGAACGTGGTTCGTTTGAAAAAGGTACACGTTTATTTGCGGCCAGAAAGTTATTTTCGCATGGTCAATGTTTCAAATGTATAGGTATGTTTGAGTTTGCTACAGCTTTGTTAATTACGTTTAAGGTTTTTCATGAATATGTTAACTTAGAGAATTAGCGGTAGGTCCCACATTAATAAATAAATATTATCAGGATAGTAAAGGCAGCCTTCTGATTCACCTAAATGCTTTAATAATTAATTGAGTAGGGTTATGTTAACATTGCTAAAACGATCAAATGTCTATTAAGTGCAATTTCAGCTGACAAATTGTTAGACATAAATAATAATTTACACGATTTCGGTACCTAACAGCCATTGAACAAAACGTAAATATAGTACCATATCATTATCTTAGTAAACTCACTGACATATAAATCGCTCAAGTCTGTACAATATAGCGGTAGTACTTGCATTAACAGGAAACACAGCTGTCTTTCTCAAGAAGGGTTCTTTAATATTTATCATTCCTACAAATATTTATTATGAAGATGTCTATCTGCTTTTAGACGTTTTCTATAAAAATATTCTTGGAAGTTCAACTTAGGGGAATTTAAAATGATGTTATAATATTTATACTTTGAAAAGATAATGTGGACTAAAAGAATAAAAAGGGCATGCTTCGATGGTTTGATCATTTGAAAAGTATGGATGAAAGAAGATTGACGAAAGAGATATACAGAGCGAAAGTGAATGGAAGGGTCGGAAGGGGCCGCCTTAGGGGTACTTTTTCGAATCAAACCGGAGGTATACTGGAAAAAGGGTCGAATCTTAAGCTCCCGAAACCGACGTGCGCGCATGACTCGATGTATGAATGTGGAAAAAGGGAAAGAGATTTGTCAGGAAAGGAGTCTCTGCCTACCCCTCTGGGAAACAGCCGTGATGTAATGTATGTATGTATATTTAGTTAATTAACTACGTATACCTTGTAAAAAGCATTTACCACTACTTCAATTTTATGTAAGCTTAACTTATAACAAACCCGCCAATAATTTTGCAAACAAAATAGCCAAGCTTGCTACATTTTAACAAACAAAACGCTACTTATGCATACTCTAGCAAATTCCTAGGTTGCTAAAACTTAATATTCTAAACCGCACTGTACCAAGTTAACGTCAGGGTTTAAACGTTGCGATTCTTTTGCGGAATTCTGAAGCAATTCCATGCATGTCCCGCATGTCGGGTCCCGGTGGTATACAGCTCTATGTAGCTGTTAATCCATTTGCGAAGTAAGCAACGCATTTGGAGCACCCTTTGTTTGGCGCTCACTGGCGACTGGTTAGTTAACGTTCTATGCTGCCCTCTTACGGAAAAAACACACATATACTATATGAATTGTATTGCACTTCCAACCTTATTACAACCTATGAGAGTTTAATATGCTTCTATGATTTAATTGGACTTGTGCCTTTTCTTCGTAAGAGGGCAGTGTGGTAGAGCCGTTTTACAGCGGACACCAGTTAGTAGTATGGGTTAGGAGTAGTATAGTTAAAGAATGTTATAAATCTGGTTTTGAATTTTTAGTGCATTTTTCATAAAAAGTAGTTACAAAATGCATTTTTTTACGAACGATTTATTAGCGATTTAAATTACTGTTAATATTGTTAATCAATTTGCATCGTAAGCAATACATTTATTATGTACTTGTAGATTTTTTAATAATATTTTTTACAAATTCTTGAACTTGCTTTTATGTTAAGGAATGTATTCATGAACTAAAAGGTTTTACTATACAAATTCCAAATAGCGTTTTCGCGTTAAAGCATTTTATAGCATTGAGCACTTTTGGTTAGAATAACAGGCTTTCAAAACACTTAGACGAAAGTGCGTGGTTACAAAAATAACATTTAGTTAGCAAGTAAGTAAATGCGATTTGGAAAATTACGGAGCATGAAAAAGGTGTCTAGCAAGTACAAGATATTTCACATACAAAAGAGTTGTAAGAATATATCATTTCAGTTTCTCGACACAAAATATCCAGACAAATTGCTTAGAAAAACACTAAAATACGTAAGAAAATATGTTACCAAACGCTGAAACCCTTGTCTAGATTTTATATAAATAGTGCTTGTAGTTTTTATCCTACTAATATTATAAATACGAATGTTTGTGTGTGTGTGTGAATGTTAGTTGGTTACTCCTTCACGCTGCAATAACTGGACTGATTTGGATGAAATTTTAAATGGATTTTATACTCTGGATTAACGCATAGGCTACTTTTCGTCCGGGCTTAGTGTAGTAGTTTTTGAAATAAATTTACAAGGATTTTGAATTTAATTATAAAAAAAATAAAAAAATATAAAAGACATTAATTCAGTAAGTAGGCCGTACGGGCACTTTTACACGTAAAGAATCTACCAGCGCTTCCCGAGAGGAGACACTGCTGAGAAGAAACGCCGCAAGAAACTCAGTAGTCAGTCATTTTTTAAACATATTACAATGGTACTACTTAATCTAGCATTATATAAAGCAATAAATATTAAATTCAATATAATATCAAATAACATGCGTAGATCAGCAGTATTGGTAAAACAATAAACTTTTTTAACGTATTTTCATTTTTATTGTATCGTAAAGCCGTTAAAACATACAAGCATAAAATTACGTATGATTATACTTATTACAAACACTAAAGAAAAACGTCAAATATTAAAAAAAAAAAGACGTGTGCGTCAGGCTAGCGCTGACCCGATTCGATGTCGAATTCATATTTAGAACATAATAATACCTATTTCGCAGCGGTGCGAAACCCTCGGTGTGGGAGTCCGATTCGGACTTCACCGTTTTTTTTTTACATTCACGCATGGTCCAATATTTGTTAAATCATTATTTCTTCTGCTTCACTTAAGTATAGCAATTATCTTTTTTCACAACTGACTGACTTCAGAGCCTTTTAGTTGAACTATTTAGAAATGAAACATGCTCGTAATTATTTTGTACTTTTTCTTTCAGACACGTTTTTAATGCCAGTTTACCTTTAAAAAAAAAATCTAACGAATGTTCTGCTCAAATAAATATTTTGGTTTTACATGAAATCAAACAGCATAGAATCAAAGTGTTTTTATTTTATATTAAACTTGATCTTTTTTGTCTAACTGTTAAATCATAATTATGTATGTCTTCTTCTTATTTTGGCCGTGTACCTATATATTTTTTTTTGTTGAAATATTTTTTATTGGGTAAAATGATAGGTTTGAATTAGTCTTTCTACAATAGATACTTATCTCATAGTTTAACAATTACACATTACCTAAATGGGTTAACAATAAACCTCTCACTAGGGCTAGCCTGTGTCGCGAGATTCATTTCTCAAGAAACAGTTTATACTTGTTTACATATTTTATGAAACAACTTGGGGGTAGACGCAGAACGCGAAGAAATCAAGTAAGCAAGTATATATAATACACATAGGTACTATAATGTTCACTTTTTTAAAGAACTTTTTCTATTAACATAGGTACATCAGAAATTTTACTTTTCGATGTAACTTACAACAGTTTAATTAATATGGCTACCTACTGGTTTTGCAAAGGCTGTAAATATCAAACTGCAAACGTAAACAGTGTGTCCCGGGATAAAGTGCACAGCGAATAGGGATAACTAGATGCAATTTCACCGACAAAAAAAAACTTAAGTCGTTTTGTTGCTCTTTATTATTTTTTTAGAATAGTGCCACTCCATGTCTTCCCGTGGATGTCGTAAGAGACGGCTAAGGGAATAAAGGCGTATAGTACTGTTAGGTGATGGGCTTGCAACCTGTCACTAATACACTGGTAAACATCTTAGCCTAAGTGTGCAAAATGTGGTTACAGAATTATCAAAAAGTTTTTAGAGTTGTTGGTAATTCTGTAGCTCTGCCTACCCCACTCTGGGAATAAAGGCGTGAGTTTATGTATGTATGTATTATTTTTTATTTAAAACATTTTATTACTCCCGGGGGCCTAATATGGTTGCGTTTATTGCGTGACATGATATGGATAAAACATCCGTCACTTTCTGACACGTTTAGTGCGAGGGTGACGGATGATTTATCCACATTTTGGCACGCTAACGCCTGGCCTGCAGAGTTTAATAAAAAAAATCTTACAATGAAATCTCAATTAAAAAAAAAACAACAGTAATATTATAAAGCGTTTTACTTTCTCAATGTAAAGCTCTTGCATTTTCTACCGTAACTGCAAAGATTTAAAGTCTCGCGTCTTGTTATCGACGAGATGTCAATAAATAAAATGACATTGTCGCCTGAAGAAAGCTTAGTGACGTTTGTGATAAATGAAATTGGGGTAAGAAGCGACAGGTACGATAAAAGTTGAAGAAATATAGAAATTCATAAACAGGGTGTTGTTTTCGTTACAAAATTGTGTCTATCGACGACGAATTGTTATTTTACCGTTGACATTGCGTTGCTCACCACGCTCGTAGAAACTTTTAAGGAGTTGCTTCTTCAAAAACACTTGAATATTTTTAATACTTTTTGATAAGACAACTAGAGCTTGCAATAGAGATAGATATTATTATATCTTAGTTAAAGCCTGAGGTTGGCAACGTATTTGCAGTTTTTGCAGATGACTGTGAATGTCCATGGGTCTTAGGTCTCATTTCCTACCACATAGCCTTTGTGCTCGTATGCCTTTTTACAGATTTGATTTGTGTGGTAGTGACGTGCCAGCAGTGGTTCGAACAGCCAATAAATCAAAACTGGAAGTTTAAAAGCGTAAACCCACTTGCGCTGGGCACTCGAATTAATTCAGGCAATCGTATAAGTAAATAGTTTTTTATGGATTTCAGTCATTTGTTTTGAGCGATGTACAAATTGTGTACATAACTTGTCTTAGTTCATGATGTCATGATTGCATTTTCCTCACCATAGTTATTCTTGACTGAACGAAAAATTTAAGTAACATACAACGTTCAGTGTTATACCACGGAGAACTGACTGACTGAAGAGAAGTGCACTACACACACTTTTTCGAAATCACCGTGTAACTAAACACATGTTTGTAAAACAAGCAAAGTAAGTACCATAACATAACACTTAAAATAATGTCCCTGCCTGGTAGTAAAAATTCAACACCCCGTAGCTCAGTTAGTTTTCCCTTGGTCTTTTCCTTATTGGTGTAGTGCTCGTATTTCGACAATGATACTGCAAACCACGTAACTAAAAAAATCTGTAAGTCGCAAAACGTACCTTACTGACTTTGTTGCTAAGGTTTATTTTGTATCTTATTTAATTTGTTACTTACGCGGTATTGCAGTATCACCGACGATTTGTTGATTTTAATAAAAACAGTTATAAAGTATACAGGTTTAAATATTAAGATATTAAATACTGCTTTATTTTATTTGACAAAACAAAATGTGACAATAATGACACTAATAAGAAGGTTTTAAAAGAGCTGTATTTTAAAATCAACTTTAATACAACATTTATGAACTTGAAATAAAACTAGCAAAATTTTTGAGTTGATACTGCGCCGTATGCATATATTTCAGAATTTTTTGGTGAATTTTCCACTAAAACTGAAAGAGATAGTATCCAAAAACCTAATGAAATCGATTGAACTAAGTGAGATCGTTATCCGTTTCCATTATCCAAATATTTTCAACCAATCAACTCAATTGTACAAATTTCTCCAATCGTCCAATAATCACCAAAAAAACTGACTCAATCAAACACGCATAATAATCGAATTCCGATTCAATTCCAGCGGCCATATTGCGGCGGCCATTTTAATTGCACGCGATCTCGTACCTGCCGCACAATGTCCGTATCTATACCTCATTCGTCGACTGAATTCGTTTTTCAAACCCCGACCTCAAGGGACGCATTTTTTTCACAGCCAAGCCACGGGCCATGGCAAAGCTGTGGTTATTTGACAGCGTATTCGTTTGAATTTTTAATTCCAACTTTGTTATGTAAATTGGCATTTGTTTGGAACAAGAACTGGATATAATGGGGTCAAATGGAAAGGTTTCGGTTGTTGCTGTTTTTTGTCAGTTATTTAACGCACCTAGAAGTAATACTTTGGTATTTGTGTATTATGCGTGTGTTGTCTGGATACAGCTGGAAAAACGAACGCCGTTTTAATTCGGCCGGTATTCTTTACACAGAATTGGAGATACGACTACACGATACGCTCGCATGTCTGTCACAAACGGAGCTGGCTGAAAATCAGCGCTGCAGGTATATAACACAGCATTATACTGAGCCAGTGTCCAATTCACTGCCGCGAACACACACTCACTACTCTTTTTATTGCTATTTCTGTTTTTACTTTTTTTTGTTTTCTGTGTGTAGTGAATAAATATATTTTTCTTTTCTTTTTTCTTTTAAATATAATGTTTAAGTATTATGTATATTATAAAAAAAAGTTAAGAAATAAAACAAAACGTTTCAATTATTACCAATCAGAATTAACAACGATGCGTTCTTTGACATTTCTACATGCAGGTGTTTCATTTCATCACTACCTGACCAAAATGAGTGTTTAGAAATTGACGTCTATATCTTTAAGCATGTCTGTGTTTATGTCTGTAGCTTTGTATCTCTCAAACAGATGAACTGATTTTAATGCAGGTTTAAATGGTTATTTTAATTGAAATGGTTATTTGTTAGGATTGATTAAATTTGGTAACAGGGCGTGATATTAATGTGTTTAATCTATTTTAAAGTTACAATACATCCATAAACAGAAAAACCGAAAAAAATATCAAATATAATATGCTAGCACCACTTTCACACCCGCTTAATAATATACAACTATAAGTACCAAAACGTATGCATAACCTAAAATCAGATCCTACTTTAATATCATAAAAAACGGAACCCTCCATACACGTGTTCGACTCGTATTCATCTGTTTTAAGAAACGCTCCGACTAAACTATCCCTCCCAAGCTCCAACCTTATCCCTACTTACCTTTTCTTTCTTTGCCCTGCGTTCATCCCGTCACGTTGAGTTCATATAACTCCGTGGAAAGTGGGTAGACTCAACCGTTCCCTGTGACGATTAACGTCCTACGTGCCTGGTTCCACCCAGGGGGTTCAAAGGAGGGCGTTTTGCATAAAAAAGGGAGCTTTACCTGTATTTGTGCTTATGACTAACGTTGTAATAGTGCTTGTTTGGTTCAGACTGTGTTTAATTGGTGAGTTTTTTTTTTTTTTTTTTTTTTTCAAAACTTAGTTACTTTATGTTGGAGCTTTGTAATGTAACATTAAAAGCATTATTACATACATACATAAACTCACGCCTGTATTCCCAGAGTGGGGTAGGCAGAGCTACAGAATTACCAACAACTCTAAAAACTTGTTGATAATTCTGTAACCACATTTTGCACACTTAGGCTAAGACGTTTACCAGTGTATTAGTGACAGGTTGCAAGCCCATCGCCTAACAGTACGCCTTTTTTCCCTAAAGCTCTATTGTAATTGTAAAATGTACATACATACAAACATTAAATCACGCCTGTTTCCCAGAGGGGTAAGCAGAGACCACTTTTTTCCACTTGCTACGATCTTGACAAATTTCTTTCGCTTCTTCCACATTCATGCATCGATCCATGCACGCATGTCGGTTTCAGGTACTTAAGATTCGGCCCTTTCCCAGTAATTCTCCGATTTGACTCGAAAAAACACGTCTAGGTCGGCCCCTTTAGACCCGTCCACTCACTTTCGATCTGGATATTAAAATAAATAAGTTCAAATAGAAATAGAAATATTTTTTGTTTCACTGTGTACACATGATTAGGCTTAGTATGGTTGCGTCGATATTGCGCGTCAAATGTTGATAAAGCATCCGTCACTCTTGTACTTACGAGTATATTACGTGTCAGAAGGCGACGGATGCCTTATCCAAACTTTGTCACGGGATAAACGCAGCCATATTAAGTAGGGCCCCAGGTATACAATATAATTGAAACAAAAGTTAGGTTTAAGCTATGCGCAAATAATTGGGTTTGTATTTGAGCGATGGGGACCAGGAGCACACCGTATTTTTAAAGATTTCATTGTCAAAGCACCTGATCGACGCATCCCGTGACAAAAATGCTGGCCTGTACTTTGCACAAAGATTAAGCATTGCCATTCAATGTGGCAATGCTGCCAGCATTTTAGGAACAATGCCCACTGGTAGCGGTTTGTTAAGGGTTTGTTAGATTAGTGTAGTTTTAAGTAAGTTTGTAAGTTCTTTCGTTTGTTTGTTTTCTATTATAATACATGTATAATAAAGAATAATTACCCTTCTTAACTGTGTAACTATTTAATAGATCGTTTTATTCGCCTTAACTATCGCCAACTACATTAAAGCCCGAAAAAGTTATTTGCAAACGAAAATTACGAAAATTCGGGATTAGATCAACTCAGTATTACTTTTTTTAATTTCGAAAGCTGTTTAGTGCAGAATGTTACGTATTATTCTTTGAAATCCTTCAAATTACTTAAATCTTACCGGATTTCCGAGAAATACCTATAGTAAATCACGAGAAGAAACAAAATTCGTAGATAATTAAAAACTCAGAATCCGTAGCTCGTTCCCGGAATTGAGTTAGTCGCCGCACGTATAATATAATAAGGAGTTCTACCATTTTTCATAATTCCGCCGCTGGCTGCCTCCGCCATAATTTACATTCTTCCTGAACCTGAGTGTTTCAACTTCTGAAGTATCCGCTACAATTCTAGTCTTTCATTTGTTTTTGTTCAAATTAGATGGAAAATATAAATGAGAAAGTTAAAACTGGTTAATGTATGTATGTAAATTCTTTATTGCACAATTACAAGACATGTTTGCATCAATATAAATAATGTACATAGGCGAACTTATCCCGTATGGGATCTCTTTCAGTTAACCTTGGAGTAGAATAAGCAAGGACAATGCCGAAGGATAGACAAATTAACAAAATTTCAGGAAATAAGAAATAGTACATACGACAGACAAACAGGAAGAAAATAAAATAATTATCTTCTTTACATACAAAGTTTTTTTTTATTTTATATTATTTTTAATTATTATTATTAGATAAATTAAAACTGGTTAAGTGTGAATCGGACGCGCGGACCGAGGATTTTGGATTTATTTTGTATGCAATTTTTTTTATTTTAACTTATTTTAGGCCTTTTTAGGGTTCCGTACCAAAATGGTGAAAAAGGAACCCTTATGGTGAGATTTCTTAGTCTGTCTGTATGTCGCAGCAGGGTTTCTGGGCAACTACAAATGCTATCAATTTGAAACTTGGCATAATTGTACCTACAGCTTGCATGCGCGCATCAGATTCAGATTCAGATTCAGATTTTATTACTCAATATAACACAGTATAAATTACATTACATGTCAAATTATATGCAGTTACATTGAGATCTGGTCTTAATTAAAAAAAAATGAAATTACTTTAATAAATAAATGAAAAGGGGTTTAGAATGGGGGGTAGAAAAATGAAATTGGTTTGATTATATAACATTTTAATATTTTGGATTTTCTGTGATGCATTTTATGATTTATAGCCTAAAATGTGCAAAAGTTGACCGTTCCGTACCTTCTATCCCTTTCTCTTCTAAGTTTAATAAGTAATAAAAAAAAAAAAAACCTGACGTATAGATAATTACTTATATATTACGGGTAAAATAAAATAAAGGGTTCATTATTTACAGTTTTAGAGAAATAACACAGAAACTTTGAAAATTGGATTTAAAATTTAGGCTTTTCAAAATGAACCTTATTCCATTAACAATAAAGTTCATTCGTTTTTTTTACGGTTAGCAAGCATATTATCTTAAACACGGAACCCTCGGAGCGCGAGTCCGGCTCATACATGACCGTTTTTTAAAAGATCTTTTCATTTTATGTTAATTTCTCGTTGTATTGATAGGTAGGTAAATTCGTCGTTGATACTGCAAAACCGCGTAACCACCAAATTTATAACAGAGTAAAATTAACCTTAATGTTTTAGATAAAAGGTGCATTTTGCTCCTTATTAAAAATGTTACTTACGCAGTTTTGCAGTTTCACCGACACAATGATTTAGTTTTGTCTGTAAAGTATGAACATGATTTTATGTGATTTTTGGCTAGTTAACTTGTGTTTTTTTTTGTTCTGATATGTGAAAGGTGATGCTGTTTTAAAGTATGTATTATTTAATCATTAAACCAAATAGAACAATATAATAGCATTATCTGCTAAAATAACCAATGTAATTATTCTAATCACTGAAAAGGAATTAATAACAAACGGTGCATAAAATTAGGAATTAATGGGTTTGTGGTGTGCGGTTATTGGTTACAGGTTCAACCATTAAATTGTTTATTAGTAGCATTTCATTTTAATACGAAATGAACTTAACACGATTATTTATATCACGGAATTTTAAAATGTTGATAAATGCTTTTTATGTATTTTTTACATGGTGACAAGAGCGAAAAACGTCTTTCAAGTTGCCGTACTGCACATATTTAGAGGTATACACAAAAAGAGAGGTATAAGTTTAACGTATTATTTATGTGTGTATGTGTATCTGTACGTCCGTGTATTTGTGAATAGGTCTTTGGCATCGTACCTATCATACGGATGGACCAAATCGAACTCAGTTCTTTTTTAATAAAGTCATTATATCGGTTGATTTAAAAACAAACAATACAGTACGCTGTAAATATACAAATATGTTTATTTAGTTAAGATTGGTATTCAACAAGCCAAATAGAGCAGCGCCAAGCCAAAATCGATCCGTGAACGTCAAAACTGTAGCATTTAAAAGTACTTGGCGCGGTCCGTTGGATTTCCAACGAGAAATTCGAAATTCAAACGTTGGAAAACGCCACGCCTCCGCGCCAAGTCAAATGTCGTCGCCGTGAATGCGTTCTCTGGCTGCCTTTTTTTATCAGTCTGGTCCATGATGTCACAGCGTTGAGTCCTGGCGTGGCGCACCCGTGAATACGGTTAAAATATTACGCCCATCCAGTTGCAAACACTCCATCTGTCGCCGAGACAAACGGCGCGTCCGTGAATACCCAGCTTATAAGTAAGATGTGTGAGCACGTTTTCAAGTGGCTATAGTTCGACAGTTCATCGTTAGAGCACACATCAGCAATCTTTCTGAAGGTTTTTAATTCATCTTAGATTTTACACAGTTACTTGACGTGTACCCTAGATGGTTAAGATACCCAACTAGGTATCTAGCAAACTCAATTTCTATCTAAGGTACACGTCAAAAATCATCCAGCGTTTCCCAAGAGTAGACCACTGTCGAGAAAAAGCGCCGCGAGAAACTTAACCATCAGTCTGCAATATGACGTTCCATTTTATTACACAACATAACATAACTTATATGTTTTCATATCGTTTCGTTTTGCTAATAAACACTGGATAAAGAAAGTTATTTTAGATTATAAAAGTTATGTTTCATAATTCGTTAAGCTTTAGAGTATTAATGACACGTTTAAATTCTTAAATATTAAATTAAAAGGAGGAGATAATAATGATATTAAATATCAAAGAGACAGAGAGAGATAAATGTTAAGATAATTAGTTATTACACAACCACTTAACCCAAAAATGCCTAATCGAATTATTTTTTTAATTCATTAGACACGTTTCAGCCCACAGGAAGATTTATTTACTCTGTGACATTAAGCCTGGACACACTGAAAAGGTTTCAAATGAAGAACAAAGAGACTTTCCTAATTGCCCGGTGGATCGAGCCCGTCATTGTTAGAGTTTAAATGGATTAACTTTAAATTATATTTTTTTAACTTAGTTTAAGTTTGCGTTAATTTAGTTTTAATTGAGTTTTTTGTGCATTAGAATCTTTTGAGTTGTGAAAAGTTTAGAACGAAGGAAAAATAACAAAACGAAATCGATTTAACCTTGAATTAACACACTTTTTTATATGAGATGAAAGCAAACCTCTATTGTTACAGTTGGGAAACAGCAGAAAAGAGCTATCATAAACTTGTCAATTTTATTACATGTCAAAAGTAATATCGTTATGGTTTTATTGAGTACACTGTACTTCATTTATTCTTGTTTAATTTTATTTTATTTTAAAGACAGAAATATTTTTTATATCACAATCCGGAAAAAATACAGGTCATGATTACTGGCACCAATAACACTGGAAACCCAAGAAGCGTTGTCAGTCCGTTGCCGACCTTTTAGGGAAATGAAACTCTTTTCTTAAAAGCGCACAGCCTGCGTGTGATAAGTGTGTCAGTTTTAATTTAAAAAAAAAACTCGATTTACAAAAGTGCATGACTTCGGAGTTAAAGTGGTACAGTCAAGTTCATAACTATACTACGAAGTTAAAGCCGGCGATATTAGTATTTTGTTATTCAGAATTATGCCAAATGAATGTTATGCGTTATAGCAGTTATGTCAAGTATACTATTATGCTAAAGTATAATGCGGATAAAAATGTTTCTGCGATAACTGTTATGCGAAGTTCATTTCGTACTATCGATATTATGCAAGACTAGCGACCCGCCCTTGCTTCGCTTTGGTTTATGTGAGTATGATATATAGCCTATAGCCTACCTTAATAAATGGGCTATCTAACACTGAAATATTCTTTCAAATTAGACCAGTAGTTCCTGAGATTAGCGCGTTTATCAAACAAACAAACAAACAAACTCTTCAGCTTTCAATTATTAGTATAGATAAACGAAACCTTATCTAAAGATTGGTTTATTTACATAATTAGTCAATTAATAGCTGTTATACTAAGAATGCATAGATGGCAGAAATTATCAAGGAAGCATTAATTTATTGTTAACCTTTAAAGTAATTAAACGAACATTATACTTATTCGCGGAAAGGTCAAAAGAGCGTCGTAAATACTAACTAAGGTATTTATAAAATTATATTGGGTAAATATATTTTGCGAAAGCTATTTTAAGACTGTTTCACGTTATGAGTTACGCAATTTACTTTCGAATAATAAAGCCACATTTTGTTGGTAATTGTTGGTAGTTTTTGGATTTGGTTGCGGGGAATTGATCGCGTAAAAGAATTATTATGAACGTTAAGAGATTTAAATACAAATATTATGAAAATATCGCGAGAGTTCAAGAATATACACACCTTCGGAGAAGTACCTAATCAGTGGGGCTAGACAAGTTGCCATCGTTCACGAACGCTAGCGTTAGGTGATCACTGGCGACATGTGTTGTCATTGAAAAATGTATGGGAATGACGTAAGTCACGTGATATATCACTCGTTACAACTGACACGCTGAAAAGTGATCACTATCACTCGCGCTAGTGATAGGTTTGACGACTACGGTCGATACGCGGTACTATTTTGACACAAAGGCTAGACAAGTTGCCCTTTTGACAGGTCGAATAGAACACGAGCACCTATCGCCATGTCGACCTTCTAGATCAAAACAGTATGAACCCAAAATCCTTGCTAGTTTGGTTTTAAGTTCAAAGGAGTTGAATTAAAGTTGATTTTAATATGCATTGTATTTTGAGTTACTACTATTTTAATCTAGCAGTGCGATATAAACGTCGGTATCTAAGGGCGGTATCTAAGGACGGCCGTAACGACCAAGAAACTGTCAACTGAGTCCGTGTCATCACTGTCATCATTGCCTCGCGGTCGCATAAAATATATTGTTTGAACATTGATTTCTTATTAAAAATGCTTCAGCTGAGACTTACATATACGCTGCTCACAACAGTACGAGCTTATCCAGGCGCCGACCCAGAGAAATCTCTCGTGCGAGCCTGGAGGCCGCGGACTGGATGCATGAAATGCTGTTCAGGAACATTTTACGTTAAGCAAGGTCTCATTTAGAGTTCTTTGCAGCCTTTTGCGTTCCCTGACTTCGTTGAGGAGATTGAAGGAGGTTCTCTTTGAACTGAAGGTAAGCATCATTTTGATTTTAACATGTAGAAGTTGGTATGTGCATTATATAAACAATACCTACAATGAAACCTGTCAGTACCAATAAAGATATTTATTACGATTATTTCAGGTACTGTGTGCTTTGTTGTGAGCTTTCTGGCGACAAGGTCGGATCAGAGGATCACGGGGTATCTAACCAATTAACGCAACGGACCGCTGCTAGTAGATGCATCCGTGAAGTGGGGGATGCTCTCAACAACGACACAGTCTTGAAGAGGAGGATCGTCTTCCTACAATCGGATGAAGCTAGGTCTCGTATAAGACAAGAGTAAGTTATGACATATATTTAATAAAAGTATTGGATGTTTCATTCCCTGAATATGTGTAATGTTTTTTATTCACGAGGTCCCGCCCAAGGTTTAAATTAACCGAGGGAGCGTTTTTTCTTTCATTGAAAACTCTTTATTTATATTATATATATTATAATAGTAGTATGGTTTTCGGAAAAAAATAGTACTTAGTTACTTATAGCGAGGTCAAATAAGTATACCTAACCGATATCATACAATTTATTGATAAAATAACTTTTGTGTGTTTTAGGCAACTAAGAAAATCCTTCAGAGGGCTGGTTGACGATGCCGGATGTCCATATACTATTATCAACCCCTTGTCGCAGAATTACACACTCCGGTGTTTAATTTTTACACGGAGCCTGCAGCCTGTATGGAAGGAGTATCTCAACTTCCATTCAATGTCTCAAAGGTCGCCCTCTAGGTTATATTGTAGTGCGGAGCAGTCCTTTTATAATTGGAGCCAAATCCAGGATGAGCCCTACTAATTAGAGGCAGGATTATACTTAATTGTTTGGTGAAATGAGTTTGAATTACTATTAATTTATTATGTTTAAAACCTCATACAAAAAAATGCTATGAATCAAAAAAATATTGATTTCAAGTATTAAACGTTCAAAACAAAATCGAAGTACATTATTTTAGTAAAGTTTCATTGCTCGATGTTACACTGGTGGCCATATAATTAGGAACCGAACGCTTGCGTTTTTCTCGTAAGATATAATACAATTATGACTTAAATTTTGACCACCAATCAAAATTTTCTTGACCAATTTTATTTTTAGTTTTCACTTATCATTATATAATAATCTAAGGTTTAAATGTATGTACAGTTTGTCGCTGCTAAAATCGAATATTTCATCAATTAACGAATTATAATTATTATTATTCAGTGAACGATGGCAACTTGTCTAGCCCCACAGAAGTGAAAACAAAATAGCTTCAGCAGAAAAATAGGTTTTGATGACGTGAAATTCGATAAAATTGTACATTCGTTTTTTTTAATCGTTGATGAAACAAGAAAAGTCCTAAGTAAGTCAAAGAAAAGTCTAACTTCAAATACACCTTATATCTATTTTATTATTTATATAGATTGGGTTAGGTTAGAACTTTACTGTGATCTAATAATTAAAAAATACTTTAAATGAAACAAAAAAATCAGACTTTCAGACTAATGTAATGTTTTCCTACCTTTTTATGTTGCTCATAGTAAAAAAAAAACCAACAAAAAACATAAGTAGATAAAATGTAATAAAAAACCAATGGATCTTATATTATCATATTGCTTCTACGTCAGGTACGTAACCGGAAAAAAGTTGTCTACAAAGTAAAAAGTACAAATTTATCATTTGTATTTGACATTGCTGACTGTACAAGTAATGTCAGAGCCATTAAAATAAAACCTTACTACCCCTAACATCCCAACGTTCTAAATTCAAACGATTCCCAAAAAGGACCACCGCCATTTTGTGCAAGGTCAAAGACTTTCAACCGTTCGTATCTAATTAAAAACTCGACCTCTTTAAAGAAGGATCAGAGAATCCCAACGTTTTGTAATTAATTAATATTTAGGAATAAAATAAAGTAAATAAACAAAACGATGTTTAATTTGCTCAGATATTAGGCGGAACAGCTTTGAGGTTAAGCTCGTCTGTTGATTTGGAATTGTCTGTAAGTGGATCAAAGTTAATTACATTTGGGATTATTGAAACCACTAAAAGATTAATTAGCACCAAAATGAACTAAAACTAAAACTAAATTCTTGGAAAAACAAAAAAACGGTAATTACCTACTGGGAGTTATCGTTGAATAGGTATTTAAAAATCATTGTTAAGTCATTTTCATAATTTTTAATTTTTAATGATCATTAAAAATTTATAACGATTTAAATTTGGCTAACAATAGCCGGGTTTTTTAAAGCTTGCTTTTTGTTAGACTTGTTAGTATGTAATGGAAAAATATTACTCATACGTATGAGCTATACGGTGTGGCTGAAACTTGAACTATAGACAGAGCCTAGGCTATTAATTATCGATGAATAGTGACATTTCGGTAAAGTAAATTTTACCGTGTATAATTATATACAATCATTACGACTAGTTAAATACATAATTACACCATATTTTATTTGGCCTTGAACTTGGTTCACCTTGACAGCGTGATGAACCATACATTTTTTGACAGAATATTTGATTCAAGGTCATAATTAATCAAGGCAACAGTTTTGACTTACGACGGATTTATGTGAATTTAAAATTGAAATAAATATATTTTATGACTAAGATTGAAGAAGAGATTAAAAAAATGGGACTGAAATCAATTATCAAGGGGCGGACCAGGAACAAACTACATAAAACCATTAATCTCTCCGTTTTAGACCACAATTCAAATATTACCCACGCAATAAACCCAAAGCCACGAAAACCGAATAAAACTCCCGTAAAAACCGTACGAATTTCATCAAAGTACAATACCATATCTGATATCTGGATAGTACATAATGTGGCTCGAATAGTGAGATAAATCACCCCCCTTCTCACATTAAGGGGGGAATGAAGGAAGCATATCTGGCAGAAAGGTGTGGAGGATATAGGACGAATAACGTGGTTATATTTTATCCTTGTAACGTAGATTACCTTCGAAATAATCTTTGTGCCTAGCCGTCATAAGATTCTGGATGAAGGCAGAGAAAACCTTTGTATTTTAGTATCACGGATTTAGAGGTAGAAACTCGAAATGAAAGGTTTGAGTTATGTAAACTGTATGGATGACGTCATAACATCGTGGACCATTGAGTATATTCTGCGGCAGAATTGAACAAAACCTGGGCTTCTATTATACTCGAGAACACTATATAAGGATAAAGATAAAGAGACATTTATTCGCAACAATACAAAACCACATTAGGTAGGTACATAGATACAAAAACAACAAGACACAGAGAAACAGTTGCGAAACGGTCCTAACTCAGCATTCGCTAGTCGTAAAGCCACTGGTCTTCCGTTGGAACCGCTTAGTGAAGAGACGGAAAGTGTAACGCAAAATAACGTAAAATGATCAAGGATCAAAATTGCAATAATTTGTACGAGATTATATCGTTTTTGACCTGTTATCATATTGTTTCTAAGTAAATAAATAAGAGCTATTATTGTAAAGTTGACAAAACTATTCGGGAATCTCTATCTTTTTTTTGTGAAGAAACCACAGATTCACGGTTTGTTTTTTTTACTTGTAGTATACGATTTCGTGTATCTTTCACTGACATTTAGCTATTTGATATGTTCATGCATTTTACAATCGCTCAAAGATTAACTGGAAGAGATCCTTTTAAGGCATAATTTCGCCTTTGTAAATAACTATCACAAATACACAAGTAACTACTTAGTGTACAACGGGGAGCTTAATTTCAGTACAAGACAATAATTGTCTTATTTTATGTTTGTTATTTTCCTATTTGTACAATAAAGTATATGACAAACATACATAACATACAAGGCTGCCTTTTGCCCATGATTCTAGGTAACTTAACCTCGTAAAGCCCACGTTAAAAGTTAGTTCGAAAAATAATCTTGTGTCAGTTAACAATAAAGGCTATAGGTTAAATAAACGATCTCTCTCTCTCTCCATTTAAGAGCCATGCTCTTGTCGGTGGAGCAATCGCCAACCGCTCCGGTCCTCTGACAACTGCTTGACTTTCTGGTACGACCCAACCTTAACCTTCTCTTTTATCTGCTCAAAGTAATTTCTTCTTGGTCTTCCTCTGCCTCTCTTTCCCTCTAACTTCCCTTCTATGATGTTTCTAAGGAAAAAGTCGTGTCGTAGCAGGTGTCCTATCATTAAACTGACGATAAGCTGGGGATAAGCTGGACGGAAAAAATTACAAATGACCGAGTGCTGAATATAATAAATGAAAATAGGAATTTACTAGGAACAATAGAAAATAGAAGAGGAATAAACGATATAGGTTTTGATTTCCTAGCGAGTATTAGAAAATGCGGCAGTAAAAAGCTGTACTCGTATAATTATAGCATAAGAGGAAGTGGTAACCATAGGTTTGACTTCGTTGTCTAATTTTAGTTTTAACTTTATCCATGGTATAGGCATATTTGTATATTATATTTAAAATACTAATCTAAAATATTTAACCACATTTGTTTCATCTATCGAAGAGTACGCTGAAACCAAATATTTGTTAAATTTTTACCAATTTTTATTCCGACCATTCCGTGTAACAGTCCGGTCCGAATATATTGCAAACTAAATGAAAATATGAAATAAATTTTGAAGACAACCGGCGTAGTAGCATTTACGATACACGAATTTGTTTCCATTTTGTAGTACAATAAAGTATTTTATTACTTGTATTCAATTCAAACTGTTTCGCTTGAGTTTTATTATTATTTAATTGATTTATTAACCGTTTTTTGTTACATAATAAAAAAATAATAAAAGTAGGTACCTAATGTAGCATTTTTAATTGCCATGTAATGTTACATTTTTCATTTTATTTCATTAGAGTACCTAATTAAAATATCTTAATATTCAAATTAAGGCCATTTAGGGTAAAGTCACCAGTGGTCAGCCAGAGACTTGTAGTCGGCCTCTGCCTATACTTTGTATTAGTGGGAAGAGTACGAACGATATATTTCTCACTCTTCGTACTCATATAAGGTCGACTACTGGTCTCTGGCTGACTATTTACTGGTGACTTTACCCTATTCATATTTTTCAATAGGTTGCTAGAGTTGCTACTAGTTGAATAATAGTTGCTACTCAACTAAATAGGGAATATTTATGACTTTTTTCATAGCTTTAATAAAATCTGATTCATGTAACAAACATTTGAGAGTTTTTTTTTAACAGCTATAAAAGGTTTTATCCTATCTTTTTCTAGCAAAACAGAATTTAACATGGAGTTTATATGGCTGACCTGTTATAGATATGACGTCACAGTTCATAGCGGATCTCTTTGTTTAATTGCTGTGTAATTTGTTAAAAATGCTTGTATTATCCATATTTGTTCTAAGAAATGCAATTTAAAAATCTCAAGACTTCAATCTTACGATGGCCATCTCAAGACCGCAATCTTACGATGGCAATCTCAAGAGTGCAATATTACGATAGCAATCTCAAGATTGCAATTTAGAAAATTCATACATACATACATACATACCGTCACGCCTTCATCCCAGAGTGGGGTAGGCAGAGCCACAGAACTACCAACAACTCTAACAGCCAGTTGTTAATTCTGTAACCACACTTTGCACAAACAGGCTAAGATGTACGAGTATATCATGTGTATATTAGTGACAGGTTGCAAGCCCATCGCCTAAAAATACTACAAGCCTTTAATCCCTTAGTCGTCTCTTACGACTTCCACAGGAAGGTATGGAGTGGTACTATTCTATTCTGCCGGCAACCACACGGAATAAAATATTTATGCATAAAATATACCCAATTACGCAAGTAGTCTGTACCAGCCTTAAAGATTTACCAAATATTCCAATACGGATCATCATAAGGAAGCAAGTTCAAAGCAAAATGCCGTGTTGAGTTAAGTTTTTATGTTTTCCCTTCCTCTTAATAGTTGTGTTAGGAGTTTTATTGCCCAAGTTTTATCTAAATCTGTTTACCCGGGCCGTATTGATTTTGATAACCCTTTTGCCTCCTCGTATTTTGAGATGGAATATGTGTTACAATGTAATTGGTTATTTTCTTTGTATAAGATAATTTAAGTAGCTGGTTTGTATGGGTGCGACTGAAATTCATTTATATCATTATATATAGACATTTTCCAGAGATAGGTTGCATAGATTGTACACTTCTTTTTTCTTTGTAGTTCGGCAATCTTTGTTTTTATATGAAATACGAGTGACAGATATACTGTCAGTGGCGAGAGTTAGAGTGATAGCAATATGCGATAGCCAGCTGAACTCTATGAAGAAGCTGGAAGTAGGTGCTGTAGGTATTTAAAAAGTACTGAATTTAAGCTTCCCGTGGTACACTAAGTAGTTAGGTACTAAGGACTACAATAAGTAGTTACATAAAAATAAGCTTATTTATAAACATAAATGGGAACAAATAGTAACAAACCTGTCTTATATAATTACATACATACATTAAATCACGCCTGTTTCCCAGAGGGGTCGCCGCCGCTGTGAGACTCATATTCCTTTTAATTTGTGTAATCGGCACTAAGGAACGACATACATACATTAAATCACGCCTGTTTCCCAGAGGGGTAGGCAGAGACCACTTCTTTCCATTTGCTACGATCTTGACAAATTTTTTTCGCTTCTTACACATTCATACATCGAGTCATGCACGCACGTCGGTTTCGGGTACTTATTTTCCAGTATTTCTCCGATTTTACTCGAAAAAGTACGCCTAAGGCGGCCCCTTCCGACCCATGCACCCACTTTTGACATGTATATCTCTTTCATCCGTCCTTTCCAAATGACCGAACCATCAAAGCACGCCCTATATAATTATCCTTAAAATTTAAATTTAATTTTTTTTGGTCTATTTTCCTTGGTTTTTTTTTATTTCATTGGTTAGTCCGTTACTTTATTAGGTAGTTGACAAGAAAAAGTAGTCTTCATTGTTTAATCGTTTACACACAAGACCTATAACTTTGGACTGTCACGAGCTCACGAGATACTTAATAATTAACACTCAATACTCATCGTTAAACAAATATTTTTTTTATTGTTTGCGGACCCAAAATGCCCTAAGTGTTAGGGGACATGGTGTACAAAATGTATAATTCTAACTTTCCACTGACAATTAAACTAGCTTAATTTATTACTATTTTTTACTGCGGTATATCACACAGGCTGTATATTAACACTAGAAATTGACACTCTTCGCACAACAAAAATCGTCGTATTCCATGACGTTACCATACACTTTCTCTTTTATACAACTATAGCCTGGTTAAGGAGCAAGAAGGACCACATTGCAATATCGATAAATCATTCAATTCTAGTCACGCAACCGAGGGTCCGTACTCAAGTAAGGGGAGCTAACGATCTGTTCACAGCAACTCGCCGATTGTGAAAGGTCAGTAATTAATTAAGTGAACACTTCCTAAGGCCCTCTTGAGAGTACATAATGTTTGTTCAACATGTACATTTTGGATCAATACAAATGACTAACATAATTAAAATATAATATTTTATAATTTTGAGATGACTAGCATAGCATTCCATCTTAGTCCTCAGGGTTGGCAACGCATTTGCAGTCTTAGGATTGCATCGCAGTCCTGTGAATGCGAATGTCTATGGGTCACTGTTTCCACTTACCATCAGGTGGCCTGTGTGCTCGTTTGTCTTCTCTATGACATAAAAAAAAAATACATGAGTAAAATCATTATTCACTAACTTTCCATTGCCGCATTATGAACTGGCGTATCTTGACAAGTTCCGGAAAGGGAAAAGGACAGTTATAGCAGTTGGCTTTGTCTTTTTTGTTGACTAGAATTTGGCTAGTTTGAATAGCTTATTTTGTTTAATTGAAATGTCGTAATAAAAATTACACATTTTTAGAACTATGTTATAGTTAAATAATTTTTGATGATGAGAAAAGCAACTTCACTACATAGTATAAAACAAAGTCGCTTCCCGCTGTCTGTCCCTATGTATGCTTAGATCTTTAAAACTACGCAACGGATTTTGATGCGGTTTTTTTTAGCAGACAGAGTGATTCAAGAGGAAGGTTTTTATTTATAATACATTTTGTTTTATATACGGGTGTTATAGAAAACTCAAATAAACCGAAGCGAAGCGAGGGCGGGTCGCTAGTAATTTATAAGACATTCAATTTTGTCCAAAGAAGTGGAAATAAAAATAGGTTGGAAGTAAAAAAAACCGAGCACAGGGTCATAATATTTTCATATCGGTTGTTCTGCCTACCCCACTCTGGGATTACAGGCGTATTATGATATTATAGGTATTATGATAATGGAATTATAAATTTTATTACTGTATCATAAGTAGTAGTTTTTATTTCCTGTCTTTATGTCTTTAAAATTGTACCTAATTTTCGACTAGCATGACCTGTATGAGGTTTGTTTATTCATCTTTTTAATCTATGAAGACAAAGACACCGACAACCGCGAAAATACCTATGCTTGTCATGCGAATGGCAAGTAAATTCGGTTTAAAGATCTTTATTTCTCAAAAGAATAACAAAAATTCACTTATTTGAGAAAGAAATATTACATTCATGAACTATAAAAATTCTAGTGAGCTTAAACATTGATACAATCGCAAAATTATAAAGTTACAATTGGCGGATATGATTATTAAAGTATACAAAACCAGTTTACTAAGTAAGGGAGCGGGTTTCGCTAAAACTAACCTTGACATTAACAAGAAGTTTCGAAGAGGCTCATTGACGTCACGGGAGACCGAAGAGCTGGCAGTTTCCTCGCTCAACGTATAAGTTTAACCATCCAGCGAGGAAATGCTGCCAGCATCTTTGGTACAATGCCGCAGGGGCCATTCTTAGATTTAATGTTTTAGTTAATTTATATATTTAGAGTTAGTTTTATTTAATTTTAGTTTTATTTTTCAGTTACTGTGTTTTGTTGTATTTTTTTATGTTATTATAAAAATAATTCATTACATTAATTGTAAGGGGAACTAAGGATCTAGTTACAGCAAACGCCGAATTAATTTAACACTTCCTAATACTCTCTTGAGAGTACAATAATGTTAGTTTAACATGTAAATTTCGCACCAATAGATGAATCATCATTTTGAATTCATTTTCCGGCAGCCGTATTACATTTATAACCCGTAGGGAGAAGCAATGAATGGGTAAAAGTTAAGTATATTTACGTTATTGAGTAATTTATTAAATTATCATTTGACACGAGAAAAATGAAATTAGCCTTTAAGCTCAGTGAAAGTGAAAGTAAGATTAAAACTTTTTGTTTATAATTTGTTAGCAATAATAAAAAGATTTGATTTATCTGACAACCACACATTTGCTAGAGAATTCGGTGGCTGTTTAGCCGACATCCATTGCTTCACTAGCACCATCTGTATTCGATCTATTCTGTACTATTATAATAACAGAGTTTTTGTATTACACGTATCTTGTATAGTATGATGTTCTTGTATATTATAAGTGTTTTGTATAAAAAAAAAACTACATACAAAAAATACAAACACTGAAATTAAGTTTCATTTACTTCTCCTGTTCATATAATTGTACGTTAGTAAAAAATACAAAAAGGTCTTAAGTTTTTAAGGGGTTGGAAGACGAAGGTCAAAGCGAACGTTCCACGATGAGATCGGGGACATATTATTAAAAGGCCTGGAGTACCCTGAACCGTCGCACGTGTATGAAGAGACATTATGAGTGTGAAGGAAGAGAGGGAAGTTGGTCTGGATTGTAGTAAGTGGAAGGAAGTGGTATCTGCCTAACCCTACGGGGAAGAGGCGTGATTGTTATGTATGTATAGTAAACTTACATGAGTTTGAAATTACACTACATTGGAACAATAATCATCTCAAATCCTAAACATCTAAGAACTGTTTGCTCTGTCAGTATATGAAAAAGGATTTAATTTATGTATAAATTTCTAATAACTAGCTACTTATGTACTGTAAAATGACGTGTAAATTTATATTTATCAATAAAAAAATCAATCAATCAATCAATACATGAACAAGACATTTTAACCGACCCCAGCGTGTTGCCGGGTAAGAATAGTGCCACTCCATGTCCTCCCGTGGATGTTGTAAGAGACGACTAAGGGAATAAAGGCTGTGTATTACTGTTAGGCGATGGGCTTGCAACCTGTCACTAAACATCTTAGCCTAATTGTGCAAAATGTGATTACAGAATTATCAACGTGTTTTTAGAGTTGCTAGTAATTCTGTAGCTCTGCCTACCTCACTCTGGGAATAAAGGCGTGAGCTTGTGTGTATGTAAGTATGTGCATTTCAACCGATCCATTATTAACAAAACTTCTTATTTTTGTTTTGGCCAACTTTCTATGTACGAAAACTAACGAGATAAACAACATATGTTATGCATTAAACGTGCCTCGTTGTTCATTTTTGTTTACGACTCTACCAAAATGTATTCAATCTGTCTTTACGTAGTCCTTGCAAAAGAATCTTTGTCTAAAATAACCTAGATACGACTTTTACTTTTCAACATGGCGGCTCAAACTTCTAGCTATTCATTGCTTCTCCCGACAAGTTATAGACAAAGGTAATATACGCCGTTCTTTTGTGCTATGTAGGCTACTCGTACAAGGTCTTGGAAATACTAGGTTTTCTAAAGCTATTGTGAACCTTTGTTGATAGAATGTAACGTAACGGAACCAGTAATGGACATTGGACCAATTATGGACACTGATTCTTATTTTACAGAAGATTATAAGGGTTTTAAGGGTTATTCATTTGTTTTGCAACACTCAAATCATAACCGTATGATCTTTGAATTAAGAGTTAAGTGTCCATCATTGGTGCCTTCAGCTAACAATGGTGTCATTAGGTACGTTACGATATGCGAAAAATATTTCCTTTAAGAAATGCTTGTTTAACACTTTTGATCTTTGTCATAAAAAACTTAAGATAACATTTAAAAACATAACCACGGTTTTCTGACGAAGTGGTTAGTGACTTTGACTACAAACATAGCGGATCGGGGTAAATAATTTGTGTGTTGAGCGTGAGTATCTGTTCCTCTGAGCATTGGATTCTTTTTATACATAAAGTATATTTTTTCTCTTATACTAACATACATTATAAGTATACTAACTGGTATTAAGTAGGTTATTTTCACGTTTTAAGCTATCTCCATACCAAATTTCATTGAAATTGCTCCAGTGGTTTAGCCGTGAAAGAGTAACAAATAGACGAAGTAACTTTTTCAGTCAAAGTTAATAAATTTATTACATGTCACTACACAAAACAACAGATGGAACAAAATACAGAGATAGTGACGCAAAAAGTGCGTGTAGATAATAAAATCCAGCCGCTAACAAAGTAAATACAACAAAGACCCTGGAACAATCAATAAAACTGCTCATCCCCTTCCAGCACAGCAAAACCTAACTTCTATTTGTCCAAGGCATAACTCATTACGTCATCCGATCGCGAACTGAGTCGGTAAACAAGAGGTTTATTCCGTAAAAGTAACAATACAAGTCCTACCTACTCGTGTCATTAGCGCAGTATAAACAACACAGTGGCACATCTTCAAACTGGTTTACCCTTGATTCACCAACACTCATTATACAACGTGTTACAAAATACCCCGTAAAAAATATAATAAATTATCAAAGCCAAAAATATTGTGAACCCTAGTAAGCTGTCATGTCAGGAAACCGGGGTTAGCATAGATTATTTTAACAGAGAGGCCTACGTACCAATTTAATAATCTTTCAACTTAAATGGGTTTAAAACCATATCCCGACGAGCGAGGTTGTGCATTGAACAAGGCAGAGCTCACTTTGAGCCGTTCCTGTAATTTTGACGTTCTTTACGAAAAAGTAAATGCTAGTTTAGGTTTCTTCGTAAGTAGTTTAGGTCTTTTAAAATCTTCCAAAACTCGACTTGTAATATCTATCTAATCGAATTCTGTACATTTTGTTAGTATATCTCTTATTCGTTTCACGAATTAGGTAAAAATGTACATAAACAATCTGCGTAGTTTACTCTTTAATTTTACTGAAATAGGGTTTTCACATCAATGAAACCAATAATGGTTTTATTTTTTTTGCCGGTAAGTCATGCGGTGATAGTACGGTTCTCAAATATTGTAAATGGACTTATTATAAGGTACCATTTAACCCCCTTTCGGCTTTATGTGTATTTTTGTAACACGTTGTATAGAACGTATCATCATCATCATCATCAGCCCACACTAGTCCACTGCTGGACATAGGCCTCTCCCATTGCACGCCAACGAGCACGATTCGTGGCCACTCTCATCCAGCTCTTGCCAGCCACCTCGCGAAGATCGTCACTCCACCTAGTCTGACACAACAACGTATATCTTTGCAGAATTTTCGTTTCATAAAAAGTTATTTTGTGCTGAACCGTGTTATGTTCAGGTCATCTTAAATATTGTTACTACTTTAGAAAAAAACTCGTATCTGATATTTTAAGTTATATGAGTTTGAACTTAATTCTCATCACGTTTTAGTTTAAAATCGTACGTCACGAGATATGACATACGAGATTTTTTCAAAGTAACTGCGATATGATTGTAAATAGGTTAGGTAGGTTAGACTTGTAACCATCACAAGATAACCTGAAATCGACTCGGCCTCAGCCGAATAAAGCTTTCTATGAAACAAAAATTCTACGAAGTGATACTTTCTACGAATTAAATGTCGGTGAACCAAGGGGATACCCTTCGGACTATTGAAGCACATCGTGCGACTTGTGTGTGTGCGCGTCTTAAACGCGACACAAGCAAAATTGTGAGTCGTGTTTAGGCACTGATAAGACGGAGATGTAAATTTTCCGCGTTCGCCTTAATATTTGCGCCGCATTTGTGCGTACGTGCTTAAAGATGCCGAAAGGGGCTTACCTTACGTAACTAAGAGTTGTTTAGCTTCAACGATAATTGTATTATAGATGATTATGAAATAATATTATTATAATTAACCTCCTTATTCATAAATGCACAGTTAACCTATTTATGTAAAAGTGTTCTTTGTCTCGTTCTGTCAACATTTACCCTATTACTTATAAACGTGGAATAAGCTTAGAATAGTTTATGCCATGCTTTGTCCTTATCTGTAATTGTGACATTTGCATCTGACAGAAGGTGACAAAGCATTGCATAAACTATTCCAAGCTTATTTCACGTTTATAAGTAAAGGGGTAAGAGTCAAAATGACATAAAAACAGAGCATATTTAAAGCACACTTTAGTTAGTACGTCATTATGAATATACGTATTTATGCGATGAAATACAATACAATACAATACAATACAAAACACTTTATTGTATACCAAACAAAAACATTACAGAGAAACAGCACAATTAAAAACACCACAGGTAAACAAACAGGTGAAATTGTAGTTAATAACTATTAAAATTAAAACTACCAAATAATAATGAATGGCCAGTATAATATGCGGCTTTTTTGAAAGGCTCATTCCATTTAATAGGCGAGTCACTATATGCCATTTCAAATAACGTAATTAGCATTGGTCAGGCAGGCATCATAGTTTCATCAATAGCCTAAATGCACCAATCCATATAATTTCACCCGGATATAGCCTATTATTAATGTTCCCATCCTTTATAAATAGTCCTACGAGTACACTAACCTGTAAATGTTCATTCGAGCATAAGTTTCCTAAAGGGCTTCTGTGTGTTGGCTTTGACTCCACGTACAATAAGGGAAACTAAAAGACGTACCTTTTCGCTCTTGTCACAATGTGAATAAGACATAATATGGTATGTCTTTCAGTTTTCCATACTGTACGCCAGTTAGGTATGGGACTCCTAAAGTTTCATGATTGGTAAAATAATCAGCCTTGCATACCCAAACATGCTTAGGTAACAAAGGCTCCTCTAAAATGTAAGAGATGAACTACTTTTATATATTTGCTTTGTAGATAGTTTCGTACGTAACAAACCTATTACGTGTTTCGTCCCTTAAAGTTATTTGTCATTAGGGTTGCGTCTCACATATTGGGTAGACCTTAATGTTATTAGAAATAAAAAATTGCTTTGTTTGTCAGCTGATATTAGCCAGTTATGTTATTGTAAGTATAAGAACACGGACTTTTAGTTTTTCTAAAGGTTTCACAGAGTTTCGGGTATCACTCAGCCTGACAGTCTAAAGACTGCAGGTGACCTGTTAGTTTGTGCTGCTCTTAATTGCTCTTTGAAAATATTTGACAGTGTTCTACTACTACTGTACAGCATGAAACCCTCACAGGTGTGTCTTTTAAGTTAGGCTTAAACCTTTGAATGAATAGGCTTAAAAAAGGCCTCCAAGGATATTGCCATATTGTCCAGTATATTAAAATATTTATTAAATAATTTTGTATAACTAGTTTTAGCGGCGAGCGACACCCCTGGCCATTAAATGCACCCCCTAGGGTAAGTTTTAATTCAGTTACGCCCAACAGATAATCAGTTTTGAACGAAAGAGTCTCAAATTGTATTTGTTATTTCGTCGTGTATTTAAGTAATTAGTTAATGTTTGTTATTGTTTGTTTTGGGTAGAAATTTCAATATGTCATACTTTAAATGTTTTGCATGTTAAAAATTAGGTTATACTAAGATCTTTTGCAACGTGTGGATAAGCCAAACAATATAAGGAATACACGCCTTAAATTCTCAAAGTCCGATTTTATAATAAATAGTTTAAAATTATTTAAAAAGTTATCATTTTTATTTAAATTAATTTGAAAAGTTTAGGTACATACCAGGAACCATTTGGTAAGTAAAATTCAAAACAATGTAATTTTATATCGTATGGAGTTATTGTAGGGTATGTCTCTAATTTTACACATTAATTTTTTTACTGGTGTTAATTTTATTAAAGTTTAAAATTGTAACAATCGCCAAACAAAAACTATGAACCTACACTATATGACGTCACACATAGGAAATTATTTAGGTTTTCTTCTCTCTAAAGAGTTCTTATTTCAAATATTTTCACACCATGAACAGTTTAGAAACACATTTTCATCACTGGCCAGCATTCAAATTTCGAAAATGGAATGTCATTCTTTGACGTCGGTTCAAACGACCCAATGTCCGCTCCAGCCATATTCTATCAATATTCAGCGCGATATGAACTTTTCAATCAGCTGCTCACCGAATAACGACCTCATGTCAAAGGAAAAATGGCGGCTGAAAATGTCTAACTAGGAAAAACCATTTCAAATTAATCCGGACTGGTGACGAATACTAAATAATTTAAGTTAAATTAGTATCCATTACAGATTATTTTTTGTTAGTGTCCAAGAAAATAAAACAAGTATTGAAATCGACAATAAAGATAGTGACATCACAAGTCAGATCAAATCCTAATAAGTTACAGACAGTTAAAGGGACAAAGATATATTAATCCTATACCAGAAGAAAAAACGATGAAGAAAGATTGTATTAACTAATCAAAGACCCATATATTATACAAATTATTCAAGAAAAAAGTGAGGTAACAGTGGTAGCATGTAATGTGTGCACTCGTGGCCAGACCTTTATAACGTTATTAATAATATCGTTATCATAACGTTATATTTCGTTAGTGCTCAAAATTCCGTTTAAATTTATCGATATTTTTTCATAACGTTATGCTACACCGTAACTGAAATCCTAATAACGTTATACTTAAATAACGTTATAACAAAATAATAACGTTATGCAACTTATGAACTACGCGCTGTTGCCGCTCCTCAGGTAGGCATTTTGCGTAACTGGCCGACTGGCGCGTGCATCGGCGCTGGATTCATGCATTGCGCGACGTTGCCAGATATAACCATTTTCTTGTCGTCTTTTCTGCCTACCGTCCAGGGGTGTTATTCTCTCAACAAATTGTCTGTAAGTAGGTATGAATATTTGGATACAAGCCTCGTCGCCGCGTTGGGTATTTTATAAGGGCTAAGTAGTTGGGGTTTTTTAGGGTTCCGTAGTCAAACTAGGAACCCTTATAGTTTCGCCATGTCCGTCCGTCCGTCCGTCCCCAGTCTAGCTCAGAGACTCATAGTACTAGAAAGCTGTAATTTGGCATGAATGTACATATCAGTCACGCCAACAAAGTGGTAAAATAAAATTTAATTTTTTTTTTTTAATGCACTCCCTTCACGTAACGTGGGGATGCCTTTTTTTTCTTGCTTACCCCATAGTGTGGGGTGTCGTTGGATAGGTCTTTCAAAAATATTGTGGGTTTGTGTAGACAATTTTTCGATTAAGGAATCCGTTTATGAAATATTAAGCTTTAAAGCGCTATTTTTTGTTAGAGTCAAGTGTCCCCCCCCCCCCCCCCTACAGCCAAAACTACAAATACTAAAAATCTGAAAAAAATCTTCAACGAAAGCGCATATTTTATAACGAATTTTAAAGGAAAATTATCACGGCTAAGTAGACATGATTAGTTCCTGAGATACAGGCGACTAAAGTGTTTATACCTATCAAAATCGCCTATGATAACTGATAGAAAAATTGTTAACGGGGGGGGGGGGGGCTGCACGCGCGGGGGGAGTCGAACAAGTAACAAATCGAGCGACAGCCGCGCTCATTAGCGCGAGCACCTAGATGCTGTTCGGACGTGCCCCGAAATGCTACCTACAAGTTTGCGATTTGCGATCTGAAAGTTTACAAATAAACGATTAGATTATTGATTTGAGTCGAGTATCGTTTGGAAAACTTAAAATTCTATTTACTGGCCCTTGTTTTTTTTTCAATTTCTATTAATTACTTTATTATTAATTACTTTATTATTTCTTTTATTGTAATTTAAAGTCCGTTTGAAGCAGTTTAGATACCTAACTACCTACATAGGTAGGTATACTGATCTCACACTTAAAAGATTGGCTCTTGTTTGAGATATTATATAAGAATTTATAAGAAAAATAATCATTACTTAGTAGACTTAATTAGTTCCTGAGACCTACTAAAAATCATCTAAGACAGCGCCAAATAACTTTAAATACAAAATTGGTTCATACATGTTGATTTTTGAGATAGTTTTTTGTGTTTGTCGTTACGGCTTCGGAACCCTACACTCAGCATGGTCCGACATGCTCTTGCCCGGATTTTATATTATTTAGTTTACTTAGCGGTCCCCCGATGTGTCGACGCTTGAATCAAAATATTAATACCTACTTATAATTACACATAAAATAGGGCCAAACTCCTTATTTTTTACTTTTTAGAGGTTTTCCTTTACAAACTATTTTGAGTCGGGGGTTTTTTAACTTTTTCAAATTAACAATATGACTTTAGCTCGCAACGTGTCTCTAAACACATGAAATGAATAATAGGGGGCAAATCACTACATAGTATAAAACAAAGTCGCTTCCCGCTGTCTGTCCCTATGTATGCTTAGATCTTTAAAACTACGCAACGGATTTTGATGCGGTTTTTTTTAAAAGATAGAGTGATTCAAGAGGAAGGTTTATATGTATAATAAATGTTTTTTTTATGAACGGGTGTTACAGAAAACTCATATAAACCGAAGCGAAGCGAGGGCGGGTCGCTAGTAAGTAATAAATAAAAAGAGGGGTGTTAGTTTATAACGGGCATCATAGCTTCCAAACGGATGAACCGTTTTGGATGCGGTTCTTTTTACTCACACTCACACTCACTCACACTCACACTCACACTCACTCACACTCACACTCACACTCACACTCTCACTCACTCACTCACACTCACACTCTTACTCACTCACACTCACACACTCACACTCACACTCACACTCTCACTCACTCACACTCACACTCTCACTCACTCACACTCACACTCACTCACACTCGCTCACACTCACTCACTCACTCACTCACTCACTCACTCACTCACTCACACTCACTCACACGCACACTCACACTCACACTTACACGTCAAACTTATAACACCCCTCTTTTTTGCGTCGGGGGTTAAAAACAACGGACGGTCGAACGTGCATTTTCAATTTAGCAGCATGTTTTCTGCCGATGGATCGAACGTATAAGGCAGCTTAATTTAAAAACTACGCTGCTAAATTGAAAATGCACGCGCTAAAATATGTTGTGTTCGCACTGACGGGACTACTTAAACTCGACGCTTGGACATTCACTCGTCCGTCCGTCCGACCGTCGTTGTTCAGAGAATCACTACCCAGTACAGTTAAAACATCGGTACAAAGCAGGCAACGGCAACGGCAAGGCAAAATAATGTCATGCGCCATAAGCCGCAGCCGCACGAAGCGCGGGAGTGAGTGAAATTGAGTGTAAGAAAGAGATGGTCTATAACGTTATTATAGCGCTAACCGAAGTATCGATATAAGTATAGCGTTTTGTTTGATAACGTTATAATGAATACCGCTACAAGTATGACGTCAAATAACGTTATAGTATAACGTTATGAACCATAACGTTACACGAAAATAACGGTTATTAAAGGTCTGCTCGTGGCAGTGAAACGGACATTGGCTCAGCAACATACTGAGGTGTCAGATACCGACAGCGCTCATTTTCGGCCAGCACCGGCAGTACTAGATGAAAATCGGCAGATTTTACTAAATCGAAATTTTGCAAGTTTCAATATGCTTAGCTTAGTTTAGCTAGTTTAGCTAGTTTAGCTAGCTATGCTTAGTTTGCAAAAGGCTATCATTGTTTTATGATTTGGAAACAAATCACACCAAAAAAATCCTGGTTTTAAACCTAGACAAAAAATATATTCTTTATGTATTACATAGCTCGAATCCGCGACATCTCTGAGAACATTATGTTCTTAATCATTACCAAAACTTCCACAAAGGAAACTAAACTTTAGTTAAAAGATTTAAGCCTGAAGGTCCTCTGCGTTCTCGATTCGCAAACTCCACAGATTCAAAAGTTTGAACGGAAATCTCTCGGAGTTATTACAGAAATGCGACGCAAGAGAAATTTTTACTTCCTTCCTGTGAAACTAATAGGGAGAGTTTCACTAAATTTGTTTTTAGTTTAATTGTAGGATTGAAAAGGAAACGGCCAGGCTTTGAGATGGTATAAATTTAATACACTCAGCGGCACGGAATTTAACCCAAATATATAACTTCGATTTTTTTGTATGTTCTACTCATTTTATTTAATGACAATCAATCCCACATGGTGCATGGTTATTGACAATAACTTTTCTTTGTCTATATCCCCTATATTTCTTTTGTTTTTTAATAAAAAGTCAACGGATTACTACCAAATAAATCCCACTAATATTATATGTACATGCGAAAGTTTGTGTGTGAGTTTGTTTTTTACTCCTTTACGCTCCAACGGCTGGGCGGATTTAATTCAAATTTGGAATGGACATAGCTTACACCTTAGATTAACACATAAGCTACTTTTCATCCTGGGAAAATTAATGAAGGTCTTAGAATAACGATAGTAGAAGCACGCGGACAATTTCACTGCGTAACAATTATGCGCACGCGCCGAACCGACTATTTTTTTCTGAATGTTAGAAGTCTACTATGTAGGTATTTAAGTACCTATATGTCTCTGTATAGGTAAACCTAGAACTTAATGTGGGACTGGGTCAATTTTGGGTATATCACTATAATAATATAATGACCTCATCTAGACAACGTTTAAATTAAGAAACGTCAAAAAATATGTCGTTTTATTAGGATATTTTTTTTTACCGTATCTTCAATATTTATTACACAATACATACACAGATGCATAAACAATTTATTAAGGTTAAAGGGAGCCAAGTTCTTTATAGCGTAAATTATTTCCAAACTATTAGACTTTTTTTCATTAGCTTTTTCCTGTTACACCATAAAAAATCGTTTCAGACGAACACCGTGTCGTGTGCGCGTCAATTTTGATGTGAATATTTGATGTGTTGACATTCCTACTTCGGTCAAAGGCCGCAGCTTGCAAACATTAACAGTAACTAAATTAACCACATGGACTATTCGTCGTCGTCGACTAAAGGATGCATAGAGGGCGCTACTAGCGTTTATATTCAACTATATTTTTTTACTCAACGGCTACAAACTGAGCGTGTATAGGATAAAAACGCTCAGTTTTAAATGACAGTTCAAACAGTTCAGATTTTTATGTTAGTATCTTAATAATAATTTATATGACTAGTACATAATGAAGCTTATTAAGATACGAGTTTCAAGGTTAGAGCGCGAGCTTGCGAGCCCGGTTTACCCCAAACTCGTCCAGCAATTCTTAACTTCACGGCCTCTGCAGTAATGTACTATTTTTTACATTTAATGCCGTTAGGTGGGCGAAAGAGTTTCTAAGAAAAAATGATTTAATATATACTTCTAGCACACTCAGAAGAAAGGCCATTCAAGAATGGGTTTATAATTGCCAATAAAACTGATTGTTACTGAACTTTATCCATTGAAATCATACTTTTAAAGTGTGGCCCAGGGGACGTCACCATGGCAACAAGGTACAAAGAAAAGTTGATTGGCCCAGGTATACCCACTCGTAAAAATAAAACTTGCCTCAAAGTATTGAAACACACACTTATGGCCGACAAGTAAATCACGCTTTCAAAGCCACCTTACTTGTGGTAACTTTGCAATCTAGTATGGATTAAGTTTCATAATCAGGCCTGTCCAAACCAGCCGCAAGTTCGCAACCTGCTGATCCCCACCTTGGCGTAAACAGATTTTAAACGCTTAACAAGCCCTTTGGAGCCACAAGAAGCAAATTACAGCAGGTTTGAACAGGCGCTAATAATTACAATGTCAGATTCAAATTTAGAATTCAAATTCAATTATTTCATTCGATTTATGAACAATAAAGCTATTTTAGTTGAAGTATCCATTGTCAATTTGAATGATAAGGCGAAAGCATATTTTAAGCATACTTTAACCTATTATACGTTCAAGGGTAAGAAGGGTAGTGTTTTATGGACACGACGGTATACAACACGTTAGTCAAATTAATGATTTACGATTGCGTTAATGTATAAAAAAGTAGTTTAATCGTAGATTGAATACAGTATACTACTCGCATAATACATTACAATACTCGTGAAGAATCCACTTTCAAGTGGCCAATGGTGGCACAATGTTAAATCCATACTTCCATACAAATGCAAAAATAATAATATAATAAATGTAAAATAATTGTGTGTGTGTATGTGTAATGTGTAATATTATAAAATATGCAAAAGTGTGTCTATTTGTCTGTTACCTCTTCACGCTTAAACCGCTGAACCGATTTAGGTGAAATTTGGTGCAAAGATAGTTTGAATACTGGGAAAGGATATAGGATAGTTTTTTTCCCGAAATTTTACCCGAAGGGGGAGAAATAGAGGGTAAAATTTTGTATGGAGCTACTATAATAAACGAGTTCCACGCGGACGGAGTTGCGGGCAGAAGTTAGTATGAAGATAAAAGAGACATTTAAGCCAATGCGGATTATACAAAGTCTAAAATTTCAACGACAATTGTAACAATTTCTAATAGAATGAGCAGAAAAGGTAACTTATTAACATTTTTTAACAAACGTTTTTCCATTTCTGTAAACAATAACTGCAAAAAGAACAAAAGTTTTCTAAAAGTTCTTACTCTTATAAAACGCGAACTGGAAAAACCACGATTCGAGTGAAAATTAAATTGTTTATTACTTTGCGTGAAAAATATTGTTTTTTGTTGAACTCTAGCAGCGAAGTGATACTTACTCAAAATGCTTAACCAGCTTAAATTTACATTTTAATCATCTTTTAAATGCAAAATAAACCTTGCAAATTTTACATATTTTACCAACGCAATATGTTACTTTACCCTTACCATGAGCTACAATTAACGTACTCGCTATAGCGAGTCAGTTCACAGACCTCGCAGTATTCTTATAGAGTGCCAGGGATAGAACATTCGACTCGCTAGCGAGTACGGTAATTGTAACTCATGGTAATTGGTAGGGGTATAGGAGAAGACGACGACGACACAATTAACTTCTAAATAATAAATAGGCACTGACAATACGTACGTAAAAACAAGCTTAACTATTTGCGTTCGCAAATGTATAAAAAGATAGCTCTAACTAAACATATTTTAATAACACAAAAAAACCCTGAGTTTAAATTCTATTTTCAATGTACGGTCACGAGCGTTAATTTGGGACCCATTTCTAGAAAAATATGCTTGAAACCTTAATGTCGTAGAATGGCACATTGATTTTGGACCTAAGGTAAGAACTAAATTTAAATTCGTGACTGTACGTAACTTAGACATTCCATACACAACTATTTTGTGAACGTTCCTAAAACTATTCGTAAGTAAAAATCTGTGTAAACCCTCAGTACAGTTAGAATCCCGTCATATTGTGTACAGTTGCCGTTTTTGCCCCTATTAACGAAGCGAAGTAGGATTATTCACTACTCAAACGAGAACAAGAAATTTAATTAGTCTCTGCATAATTACTTGGTGCTGACACTAGTAAATTGCTATTCATTATTCGCTGGTAAATTAATTTGAATTGTTAGTTGACACGTTTATTAACAAATCTAGTCAGAGCCATTTTGTAAAGCATGTAATGGAGTATTTTGTAAATTTTCTAGCTTTATATAAACACTAGCGACCCGCCCTCGCTTTGTTTCTGTTTATGTGAGTATGATATATAGCATATAGCCTTCCTAGATATATGGGCTATCTAACACTGAAATCTTTTTTCAAATCGGACAAGTAGTTCCTGAGATTAACGCGATCAAGCAAACAAACAAACAAACTCTTCAGCTTTGTAATATTAGTATATATTAAAATCTATACTTCTATCCTAATTACAAAGAGATTAATTTTGTGTCTTTCTTTGTAATTTAGCCTCATATTTATCCTTGACTGTTAAAAGGCTATTTTGTTTAGCAAAATCACAGCAAAGCAAAGAGATTCGCTACTAAAAAACTAAATACTTTTGAAATATGAATATCCTTAACGATATTGTTCCAAATCGTACATTGGATCCATCAACTATAAAGCTAATATCTTACTAAAGTTGATACTCATATTACGTACCTAATTGTAAACTTTGAAATATGTTATTAATGTTTCTGGAAATTAATTATTCAAGATATTTAAAGCAATTTGTTGATGGTTGTGATCATCACTTGCGAACCTAAATTGTCAGAACATCAATATAATAAGGCAAAATATACTTATAGTATTTTAAGAAGGTTTATTATTGAAGTCTGTTTATAGACCGGGTATGATAAGAAACCTGCACAATGCCAAAAAGTAACAACTAAACGTTTAAAGGCAGTATTTCAGGTTAGATCAAGGCCAAGGTAGAAATGATAAGAAAACATCAGATTATGGCTGTTAAAGACGTCTGAACTAAGCGCTATTTTTCATGAAAAAAGCCTGAAATGTTGGAATCATTTTGAATTTTCGTGTATGTGTAGAAATCTTTGTAAACGTTGCGTATGTAAAAAGATGTCTGGCTTTTATCTGACATGAAATAAATCACGATGCCTTTAAATCTGACAGCTAAGATATCTAGCAATCAGAGTAACGCAAGGTTAAAGATTTTTTGTGAGCTTTAATAAGTAAAAATTTTGGGTAATTTTTGCGTGATTCTTAAATGTAAAAAATATGTTTTTATTTGAGAAATTTCAGTGGTCTGTAAGTTATATACTTTAATGCATAGAAAACGAATGAATCTCTGTTCCGTTGTTACGCGATAAGAGCTCGAGAGGTGGGTCGATGGATTTTAATGATTTCTTATTTTTGGTCGAAGTTATCAGGACAAGCTTTTTATTAAAAACATTTATTTTAGTTATATATCGCCTATTTAGATTAGACAATCGAGAAACGAGATGGCTTGTATAATACTAAAAATATCCACAAAACTTTTAATGTTATTCATACAATTAATCGTGCCTTATTTTGCCAGTTTCTTGCCTCATATCCAGATTCAGTTATACATAAGTAGTTTGTAACAAGCAAAATACCAGAAAATGCTTAATTGACTAATGGAAACAACAAAAAACTATTCAAAACGCAGGTCATCTTTTGTAATTTTCTTATTCACCAAGTTAAATAATGACAGCACTAGAAATAATGATATTACATTAAAAAAAACTTTTGTACAACTGGATAACCTGAACAGATCTTTACTTTTACCCTTAAGCATTACGAAATGCTATCAAAATGCTTGAACTTCTTCACCTAAATTAAAAACAGCCTTCTGTAGGCCGTGGTTCCGTGCCCTTTGAATAATGAGACCTGCCACTTTAGTTTCGGGTTTACAAGCGGAATTATTTATAGAACCTGTCAGTGCTCGCTGACATCTGAGGGTGTAAGGTCACGTTCACATGGCGGTCAATTCTCGAGCATTAATTTGCAAGCGTTCATGAACGAGCACGCTGGAAAATAAATGCACGCGAATCGAGCATTCGTTTGTAAACATAATGTTTGTAGTTAGCATATTAACTGATCGAAGTTCCTGTTTGCGTGCCGTGTAATCAGTTGACTTAGCGTTGTATGTTAACTATAATAGTAGTTAAGTCAAACTACAATTGCTTCTTTTTTCAAACGTTTTTTTTTATCTTACTTTTAAATTGCAATTCAGAAACTAGGAGCTCGCATGTCCAGTTAAAAACTTTCAATTTGCGTCATTTTTATTTTTATTTAGCATATTGAAATTGGTATTAATTACATACGGTAACGCTAATAACTATGTTCAGTAATCAGCGTTCTATTGATTTAAATGACCATATTATCTAAATCTACTTAGAAATACATTAAATTAATAAGAATTGCCAATAAATTGGTAATAATTTCAGACGTAAGTTAGATTCATACAAAATGAACCCTCTTGAATGAATATAACCACTTGTCTTATAGTTGGCTGAAAGAATTCCAATGTAGACGCGCCCTTACGTGAACTTTTAGTTCGGTAACTGATTATCTTTAAAAGGCTGAAGCATACTTGAATATTATAAATGAACCTGAATTATTGACTTTGTAAACAGTTTCTGATTTGTTTGATGTCCAAAGTAAAGGTAAAGTTTCATTAATGAGATTTTTTGTGTTGGGATAAATGAATACTCAATAAAGCGTTAATAACGACATTGAAAAGGTACACTGGCGAGGAGAATTAACTGGTCACTTTATAAAATAAAACGTGACTCGATTATTTTGCTGGTTATAGTTTTTTTATATCGCACATGGATCACATTAACGTCACTATACGAAATTGACTTATATTAAGTTAACAATATCATCTACTCTGTAGACCTCACTTCTTCGCCAAAGCAGCCGTGCGCATTACGTCAACAATAAATTGGCTGCTTGGTTCGAACGTGCCAGGAAGATTAGAAAAAAAATCGACACAAACATTAAAAAAACTTTATTTCTGTCGCTATTCTACGTTACAACAATACTTCAATACCTAGAAGTATACTGATACCTAATACTATACCTATTAGTGATCAGATTCGTGATGTACTGAATAAGGGCCAAATCATACGCACCCGAAACTGACGTACTTGCATACAGAGATAAATATAGAAGAAGCCTAAGTTGTATGTTTAGACCAATGCAGCTGGTGTTCCATAGTCTTTGCTTACCCAATTTCCCAATTGGGCTATAGGATAGGCTTAAAGGTATGTATGTATGTACCTCAATGTCAGTACGTCTAATTTTACCGACGTCAACACAATACAAACAATTTAGTACTCTTAATTGAATTCCACATACAACTAAACTAAAAATATATGATATCCAAAAGCCATTTCTAAAAATTATGCATATGTTAATGACTAATGTTATGAAAAGAAAATATTGGTATTTTTTTGTTTATCTATACTTCTATGTATTCTAATATTATAAATAGGTAAAGTGTGTGACGTCGTAAGGGGATACCGACTTTAAAAATTCTTTTACCAATAGAAAGCCACGTTATTTCTGAGTGTCATAAGCTATTTATATTAACCCATTTACATAGGCTACGTTTTGTTTCTGTGCGGGCGGAGTCGCGGGCAACAGCTATATTTAAATAAGAACCTTTAAAAAAGATAAAAGATAGGTAAAAGATACCCGTGTAACCACACCGGTATCTTTTACCTATCTTTTAGCCGGATTAGAATAGTGCCACTCCAAGTCTTCCCGTGGATGTCGTTAAAGCCGACTAAGGTAATAAAGGCGTGTAGTAAGTACTGTTAGGCGATGGGCTTGCAACCTGTCACTGGTAAACATCTTTGCCTAAGTGTGCAAAATGTGGTTACAGAATAATCAAAAAGTTTTTAGAGTTGTTGGAAATTCTGTAGTTCTGCCTACCCCACTCTGGGAATAAAGGCGTGAGTTTATGTATGTGTATGTATGTATGTAGATAAAATATGTTTTTTCAATAAGTAGGCCGCACGGATACTTTTACACGTCAACAATCTACCAGCGCTTCGCAAGAAACCACTGCTGAGATGCAACGCCGCAAGAAACTCAACAGTCAGTAGTTTTTAAAAAAATATACAATTGTAAAACGTAACCTAGCATTATACAAAACAATGAATATAACATACAATAAGAAGTAAGTAAATAAATTCACGCGTAGTTGAACAGGAAAATGTGTCAAAGCTCAGGATTTTCACCAGAACTAATTAGTAGTAAGAGAAAAATAAAAATTATAAAAAATAAACTTAACGATGATGGTGCAAGACAACTACAAAAAAAAAGTTTCGATACAATAAATTAAACATTAAAAGTTTACACTTATCTAGACTCTTAAAGTCTGTTTAATTATATCCACAATAGCATCAATAATAACATTAAGTTATTACCGTAAGCTGCCAAAATCCGATTTAGCCATCTACCTCCACTAAAAATAAATGCAACGTTGTAATTGTTTATTCCGTGCCAGACTTTGTTATTGCCTTACGAAATTGGCTCCGTGTGGAGTTTTTGGTCTGATTGCAGTAATACGTACAGTCACGATATATTAAGCTTAGAACTATTTTTAGGATAGATACTTTATCAGGCTTGTGTTGGTCACATTTTTTACATACTTAATGACAATAACACTAAAAATTATTTATCACCCAAAAGATTTCATATTCCTTAAGGCTAATTTACAGCGGATCCTAAAATAAGGCTGAGACTGTTCCTACCTTCAAAACAGAGAATTAATAATCCATTTCATTTCAAATTGATAAGTGTTTTGAAATAAAATAAAATAATAAACAATGTACTTATTCGATATATATTTATAAACATGAAGGTTTATCTGTATGTCCTTTATAGAATCGTAAACTATGCATTTGATCATGTGACGATTTTCAGCAAAGTGTTGTGCATGAGTCTACTAAGGTTTCTGAGTTCGTACGATCAACTATGCATTTATGTCTTTCCTTCAAATTTATTTTAGTTAGTGGCATAGTAACGCGCGCAGGGTACAGCTAGTAATATTATAAATATATGATAACAAGTTTTTACATTGTAAACTACTCTATTAATGCTAAGGGATCTTAAGTTCGAAAAACTTTTGTCCGCCGTTTCGTTTGTCTGAATTTTCGTTTGTTCGAACCCCTTACATTTTCCTGGATTGTTATAAAACTAACTTAACCTAACCTGCAAGTTCTGTAGGTATATCTCTTTAAATATGATTTTCGGACAAAAGAAAATTCGGAAAAACAAAACAGCGCATTAAAGTTTTTCGAAACATGGATGCTCTACCCTAAGGGAGAATAAACTGGTCCTTCGTATCACAAAGTAAATTTTAGACATGCCTAAAAAACTGTAGTAAACGAATTACTTAACGGTTAACTGATTAAATAAACTAAGTTTAAAACAGATAGAGTTAGAACGGCAGGGTTAGAAAGTCGTAGAACGTAAAAAAATTGTAAAATTACACTATGTCAGTTAGTATTTGTCAAACGTACAACTGGGCAAGCTGCCAAGCCATATCTCGATCAGAGGTATTATGAGGTGCCAACCTAACACGCTCTAAGCAATGAAGGGGATAGAGATATGTAATTGCTATAGCGTTGTCTCTTTTACTGCCCGGAATTATTCAGGTTTGGATAATACGTAATACGAGTAAAGCTGTCATCTAGGTAAACAGTGAACACTCCGGGTATTGTAATGTTTCAAGTCAATATTGACTTTGGTAAAGTTAATTATTAACCTATTAGGTAGTAATTTGCTTTTGCTCGTGACTTTGTCCACGTAGAAGTAGTTGTTTGTTATTTCCACTCGAACTGTAAGATTCTTCGATACCGTACTAATATCCTACTGATATTATAAATGCGAAAGTTTGTGTGTGTGTGTTCGTGTGTGTGTTTGTTATTCTGCTTGCAGCTTATACCCTGGATTAACACATAATATGCTACTTTTCATTCCGAAAAATTAAACAGTTCCCAAGGGAATGACTATAGTCAAAAATTACGCGTACGTAGTCGCGGTTAGAAGCTAGTTATAAATAAAAAAGTGTGGTCGTTTGGACGTTTGTTACTCAATCACGCTTCAAGCACTGAACAGATCAGAATTAAACTTTGCACACTAATTAAATGTTAGGTCCTAAAATAGAATATAGAATAGTTTTTGTTGCAAAAAAAAATATAGTTCCCGAGGGAACAGCGATAAACGACTTCTACGCTGACAAAATCGCAGGCAAAAACTGTATAAAATAATTATGACTGTCTAAGGGGTTTTTATACCGCCCATAAACTTCTGAGACAAAGGGTAGCCGGGAGACAAGTTATATAACTATGTCAAATTTAAAGTTATTAGCAAGGGGCGGAATTTTCATAGCAAAAAACATCATAAGCCTATCTGTCCGCGGTTTGAATATAGGAACCGGCCATAAGCGGTGCCTGACGACAAATCCATTAAGACTGGAGGGGTCATTCTGTTTCCGGGTTCTTTTCTCATCTCAGCTTGTTCGAACGGCTCGTGTGAAAACTCAGCCTCACCGTGTATTCCACTGCTGCGTCAACCAGCAGACGAGGACGAGACCAAGCGCGCTTGGGCGGAGTGGTTTCCTCCGCCGAGTAACGTCATTAGAAGCGACTACTTGAACTATGAAAGTTTGTCGTGAGTTATGCAACGCAGTTGCAAAATTAATGGTAAGCTGATAGATAACGCCAAACCTCACTACTTCGCCGTTTGCCCATCAATTAAGAGTTCCTTGGTCTTCCATAATTGACTAATTGTATGACATAGGTTTAGACATTTTTAGCGTTCCAACCTATATAACATCAAGAGGGATTGACCATTGTGTTTTATCGACTATCGATGATTAGTTGTCACTTAGCATGACATGTTTTACGTAGTAAAATTAGACCTGTAACTGGGAGGCCTTTGCCCTGCAGTAGGACACTCTATAGAGTACGAAAAAAAAATTACCTCTGTAATTAAAGGTTAACAAAATAATAAATTAATAAAACAATAACTAGTTTTATTTTGTTACAATTTAAATATAAAACCAAAACGGAAGTGATAACAGCATCATGTACTTATTATATTTTCATCATCTTGTCTGTAGTAATAAAGAATCGTCATTATTTTCTCTACATTGTCGTCATTTAAAATGGACCTGTTTTCATTATAGATCCATTTAATTTATACACAGGAGCACAATTGTGTACCTAGTACCTACTAGATAATTCTGTTTGTTTTGGTTTTGTTCACTCCTACCTAGTAAAATAGATAACTGGAATAGTCGATAAAACATAATGGTCAATCCCTCTTGACGTTTGATTTTTGCTATGAAAATTCCGCCCCTTGGTTATTAGCTTTTATAGTTTCAGAGAACAACTGCTGTGACATCCATATAGACAGACAACGAAGTCTCACTATAGGTATAAGGGTTCTTTTTTTACGGATTTTTGTACGAAATGCCAAAAACGAAAGTACTAACTAACACCCTTTTCTCAAGCGAGATGCTATTCCACTACAAATTTGTCCCATTTATCGTTACACAAGGCCAGCCTATGTCCATTTTAAGCTTTTCAAGACGTCGTATGTCAACGACTTAAGCACATTTTGTGCCGAAATTTTTCTTTTTCTACACCATTTTGTTCAAAAATTGAAGTAAGTCACTGATTTTGTAAAGTTGATGCTTACAGCCTGCCTTAATAATAAATTATTGTGTTTTTAAATTCGTCCCACAAGCAGTTCTCTTTCTTGTATATAAGTAGAAAGGTTTTATTCTTTGAATTCAACTAGTTCATATTTTACGAGTAGTCATACTCGTTTTGAACAAAGGAATAAAGGCTGTGTAGTACTGTTAGGTGATGGGCTTGCAACCTGTCACTGGTAAACATCTTAGCCTAATTGTGAAAAATGTGGTTACAGAATTATTAACAAGTTTTTAGAGTTGTTAGTAATTCTGTAGCTCTGCCTACCTCTGGGAATAAAGGCGTGAGTTTATGTACGTATGTAAGTATTTAGCGAAAAAGAACCAGCTATTTCGGGGTAAACATTATGATACAAAGTTGTTTTGATATCTAGGAGTATGGATAACAGAGGTCTTTGTCAAGATGCACTACACTAACTAGCGTTTTTATTCATTTCGTTTTTAAACCAATCGCGTCACTGGTAGATCACGTGATACGAAAAGTCATTTGACTTCTGGGTATTATAAAGATAAGTCCTAAGGATACTTAGTCATTATAAATCATAAGCTTAAAAAAATTATGAGTATGCTAGTTTCCCGTTGCGTTTTAGTTCATAACTTCAAACATACATACATAAACTCACGCCTTTATTCCCAGAGTGAGGTAGGCAGAGCTACAGAATTACCAACAACTCTAAAAACTTGTTGATAATTCTGTAACCACATTTAGCACACTTAGGCTAAGAGGTTTACCAGTGTATTAGTGACGCCTAGCAGTACTTTACGCCTTTATTTCCTTAGTCGTCTCATACGACATCCACGGAAAGACATGGAATGGCACTATTTTAATCATACATTAAAAGATAAATAATAATAACGCTGACAATAAACTGAGCTTCAACACATCGGATCCGAAGGACCACTATTTCCAATCGACATCTAAACCACTTTACTATACGATATCCACTTTGCTTTAACGCCACAGCAGTTATGCGACCGTTTTGAACACTCGGCAACGCGAAATTCGCTTATGATAGGTATTTGAGAATCCACAAGCTGAGCACTTCATGTCAGCTGCCAGCTTTGTACGTGGAATCCTTAGAGGTAAGCATCCTTTGTGTTATAAGACGAAATGCGGATAAAATTTTGAAAATGGGTACTTGGACGAACTATCACTACATAGTATAAAACAAAGTCGCTTCCCGCTGGCTGTCTCTCCCTATGTATGCTTAGCTTTTTAAAACGCAACGGATTTTAATGCGTTTTTTTAAATGTATAAAGTGATTCAAGAGTAAGGCTTTTTGCATAATACTTAAATTCCGTTTTATGTACAGCTTTTACAGTAAACTCACATAAATATTACTGACGCTCAGAAAAGCCACTACCCTAAATCAGTGTAATGCAGCTCAAGGGCACTAGACAAGATATATTCGTTGTTTGTTATCGTTATCCAACATACTATAGCATTGACAGCTGTCACATACGTCACGCGCTTATGTCAATAGGGAATATGCATGAATTTTTAAATCACATTTCTCTACAAAATATTTAAAATACCGTAAAATAGATCACGAAATAAATCAGCGATGTGGCTCCGTGCTACAGCACCACGCTGAGCTGGCACACCGTTTCGGCTACTTTTTTTTTTTTTTTAGTTAACTTAAATAGTTAAGTTTTTTTTTTGGTTTTTGTCTTTTAATAGCCGAATAAATTATTTTAATATTATTATTATTATTTAATTCAAATTCAAATCGGCCAAGAAAAACGGATGATACAAGCATTTTTAATTGCTAATTAGAAAGCAATTAAACAGAGAGATCCGATATGCACAGTGACGTCATGAAAGAGGTCGGTCATATTATTATAATCCCATGTATATATTTATATTTATGTTAAATTCCGTTTTACTAGAACGAGATAGGAACAAAATTTTGGTTCGCTTTTATCTTAGTTAATTTATAGCATGTCGACTCCATATACTTATCTCTTAAGTTTTACCGTGATATGAAAACTCCGAACCCTACTTACGATTTTCAAACTGTAAAGCCCGTCCCCTTGACGTTTCACAGTGGCCTCAAAGTATTTCAATCAAGTTGGGTCCCTCCCAAAATATTGAAAATGCTAGATAAACGCGAGACCAAACCTTTATAACATGTAGAAGTGAGTTTGCCACAAGTTCTGTGATAGATTTGATTTAATATAAATTGATAAATTACTGTTTGTGTTCGCGGCTTAACTTGGCCACTTATACTAACGCCATTGAGATGACATGTATAAAGCCAACAAGTTTTAGTTTCGGAAATTAATAGCCAGAAAAATTCTGGAATTAGTTATTTTTTTACTTTGAACATGATAAACATGGTATATACAACAAATTATATATAACAAATAATATTATTTATATCATATAACTACATACCTACTACATACATAGAAAAAATCACGCTTGTATCCTAAATATGATAACGATGATAATCTTAAAAAATACACTTATATCTCTAAATAAGTATGTTTAACGTTGTCTAGTACACATAGTACAGTCGGTCAAGAAAGTGAAACAGTTTTGACAAAAAAATCTGTAATATCTTATTATCGCTAAGGTTGACACTTGTTACTGTTATAATATTATTGCAAGGGAACCGAACTGGTATCATGATGTGCAACTGAACTTCAACCATAGGGTGTTAGACCACATTTTTGGCCACTATACAGGCCTATAGCTTAGCCAAACTAAGCTAGGTTTACTGTAAGCTTGTCTTTTTCTCTCATTTATTCATTATCATTTGATTTATTTATTAAGAAGCCTAACTAAGTGCCCATTCGCAATGCTTGCACGTACATAATTAAGTATCTAGACTCAGATATCTGGGCTGGTGTAGTTGTAGACTTAAACTGAGAGCTGGAAACACGTACGACCTTTAAAATATCTGGCAAGACATTACACTAGCTAAGTAAGGTGACATGGGCGCATTTCTCTAAAGTTGGCAACGATTCAAAAAGCTACTTGGGTTAAAAAAATTGTGAACTTTAGGATTATGTGTTTGGTTTGGGTGTCCCTCAGAATCCTAAGCAACAATTTTGTCCTAACATATCGTTTGTCCGAATTTTCATTTGCAATAAATTAGTTTTCAGATGAGTAGGCAACTTTTTATGGAGCTAAGTTGCCACAGACAAACATTCATATGCAGATGCAAATTTTCATCACCCCGTTTTTAGGGTTCCGTACCCAAAGGGTGAAAACGGAATAATACTAGAAATAGAATAAAAAAATATTTAAGTGGGGCTCCCTTACAACAAACGTGATTTTTTTGCCGTTTTTTGCTGTTAAGTATCTAATGTTGTAAATATAATGGTACGGAACTCTTTGTTCGTTAGTCTGACTCGCACTTGCCCGGTTTTTTTAAAACAGTAGATGAAAACAAGGAAAAAAATGTTACTTACATACATACATACATTAAATCACGCATGTTTCCCAGAGGGGTAGGCAGAGACCACTTATTTCCATTTGCTACGATTTTGACAAATTTCTTTTGCTTCTTCCACATTCATACATCGAGTCATGCACTCACGTCGGTTTCGGGTACTTAAGATTCGGCCCTTTTCCAGTATTTCTCCGATTTGACTCGAAAATGTACGCCTAGGGTAGCCCCTTCCGACCCGTTCACTCACTTTCGATCTGTATATCTCTTTCGTCAATCTTCTTTCATCCATCCTTTTTAAATGTTACTTACAAAATATGTTAATTTCTTTGAAAAACGGTCAATATTTAAATACGGGACTGTTACACAATATTAAATGCTTTCATGCAAATTACTTAAGGATACGTCACTTCCCGGTAAACAAACTTAAAATATACCCATCAAGCCTGTTACGGAGTAATATGATTTCTATGATTACGTTACACTTTGCCATTACCCTTACCATGAGTTACAATTAACGAACTTGCTGGCGAGTCGAAGCTCGGTCCCTCGCAGACCTCGCAAGTATTCTTATAGAGTGCAAGAGACAGTGCGTTCGACTCGCTAGCGAGTACGGTAGTTGTAACTTATAGTAAGGGTTCAGAGTTTTTAATAAGAAAATAAACTTTATTAGAAGCCCTAGGGCACAAGAGAGCAATAAAATTAAGCTACTAGACTTGGCCTAGTGATTACTAGCGAAGCCTGGAGGCAGTAGTCTCGTGGGGTTAGTTAAGAGGTAATTATGAATTAATTATAATTTCATGGGCAGGTGTAACAGGGAATAAAATTGTTGAAAAAATATTGTGTCATATTTACACGGGTTTTAAGTTATATTAATAGATATAGTATTTAAAAAAGTATATTTAAAAGTACAAGACTTAAGTGGTTTGGTTATTACAAGATTATAAAAAAAACAACTGTTAGTGTAAACTTTAACTTACTGAACGTTCCAGCCAAACGTTACGAATTTATATTTGGAACAGAAAATCAGTGTTACGTTGAAATCAAATATGGCGGAGTCTCATTGCCTCTTTTATCCACTTAAAATAAACAAAATGTTCTTGACCCCTGTTAATTTTAACTTCACGTCGACATTGACAATGCATTGATCAAAAACTATTAGTTAGGTACATGTAAAAAAAAACACGAAAAGGTGTTGTTACAATTAAAAATATTTGTCACATCGTGTATTTACGAGTATGTAAAACATTAGAAGATCTTTTAAATTTGTAAACAGAAAGTAAATATAGTTATATCAAAATTATAAATCAAAGATGGCGCAGGTGGCAAACCGATACGTGATACCACGGGTAACATCATGTCCCTTGTAAAGGGAGATTGGCTCGCCGTATTGGATTTCGGATGACAACCTTTGACTTACGACCTGGAAAATTAATAATAGGAAAAAGTGATACGTCATTTTCATGAATTGTCAGTTACAAATTAGATACGTTATAAAAGGATTTGGAAAAAATGGCGGTTGTTACAATCAATGTTAAAACCAATTATGAAAAATATCATATTAAGTTAGAAGTACCTACCCTATGATCTATGATCGGAATATTCCTAGCAATTCTAAAATCGCAAAATTAATCCCACATATTTAGAAGTATCTTCAAATATACAAAATAAAAGTAAACATTACCTACTTTTATGTTTATATTTTAATCTCAAAATCTAACAAGCAATAGTCCCGAATTCAGATTGATTTAGGTAACATTCATAGATCTACCACACAATTTAATCTAGACCAAAGCACAATAGCGGTTTGTAATTAAGCTACGTCATTAGTGACGTCATCAAGGTCAGTAGTATCGTTACAATGATCCAGGGGATTCGATGCCCTTTCACTTGACATTTCAATATTGATAGTAATTGACAGGCGTTTAAGTTATTTGACTTTTAAAATGTTTATAACCCCTGAGAATAGTTGCAAGGAAATGTATTAAGGATATATTTTACCAGGGGTGGAAAACCTTTTATTTTTTGTCAAGTTGCATACTGCGTAATTAAATGTGTTTAATTCTTAAAGAAACTATATTAATGTTTTTTGTGTCAAAACTAAACATCACAAAGTAATGTGTATCGAAACTAAGATTAACTTCACGAACGCGTAAAAGGGTTTACACAGTCTAAGCCCTGAGTGCTTCTGTTTTTTTAACCTCAAACATGCTTAATTCTATTCTACTTAAGAAGGCTTACCAAATCAACTTAAGAAGTAAAGGTCGGTGAAGTTCAATCTGACCAAGTACTAGTAAACTTTAATCGAAGATTACTGTATACAATTTTGTCGTTTAATCTCGCATTAAATCCTTATTCCAATTTGTTTTATTACGGCTTATGTTAACTAAGCACCATTAATGTAAGCAGTTTTGGGTATTTTTTTTGTGCTCCTTATTGCTTAAGTAAAGTTGATTGTGTAGAAAAAAAAAATTATTAAAAAAAACTTTAATGTTGAGGTGATATTTAAAATTGCAACGTATACAATGTATTTGGCTCAATTATTCGGTTTCAAAATATTTAAAAATGCATTCCAACGAGTATTCGGGTATTAATATTCACCCCGAATATAAAGAACGATTTCACAGTCACAGTTAACAAAATAAATTTATCAACCTAGGGAACACCTTAAAATTCCGAATTACTTTTTTCTGAATATCCGTTTGTCCGAATGTCATTTTTCGGAAATATATCGAGGGGTCACGGGCTATTTGTATTAAGCGACATTTTTGGAACTTTACAGGAGAGCATTATCAAAGTTTCATTTTCCGAAAAAAAATCATAACAAAAAAGGTATCAATATTTTTACAAAAAAGTGTACTAGGTTATTTTCCATATCTAAATCCGCGCAATTTAGCCTAGTTGTCATTTTTTTAAAGTTGTTTTTACCAAAAATAAAGGTTGCTTGATACAAAATGACCTCGAATCACTTTTATTTAGAAACAGGCTAATTGATTGAAGCGCCATAAAATGAACATTTTAGGTTCAGGAAAAAGGATTTAAGCGATACTAGGGTGTTGTGCTTGTGTAAAGCTAAATGTATTAACAACCATCGCGATATTAAAATAGAATCAGGAAAGTCCGCTTAAGCACCTGAAGTATAATAAAGGAGATGCAGATCATAATGATTTATGTAGCACTTTACACTAAAAGTAAACTGTTTGAAGTGACAGTAAAACTGTGTGTATAATTAAGATTGGCGGATAGAACAAAATTATTTTGCAGTATTTTAAGGTCTGTCGGAGTGATTGATTTGAATGAAATTTTAAATTGAAATCAAAAATTCTATAAATCAAAAAACTTGTTGCTTTATTGTAATATTAACCTAATAAACAACATTTTGGGCTAAAGCTTAAAGCTTGTTCCAACAATAAGTTTCATAAATCTTGGATACCTATAGAATAGAATATAAAGTTAATGAACGATTAAGTTGCTCCTTAGTATAATTATATTAGATTCCCCATAATATGAAATCTTTACTAATGGACAACTTAATCTTTCATTTACCGAACGAGTGCGGCCATAATACAGTATGTAAATGAACGAAAGGCAAAGAATTAAACCCGTCAATAATTAGGCGAGAAAAATGGATGTGGTACCTAATTTAATGAAATCAGGAAACTTTTTACTGACAGTGTAAAAAAATAATAATAATCTAATAAAAATGTAACTCCCTGTCTCATTTGTTTACAATCTTATCAGTGACAACAACGTAAACGTCATAATGTCAGTTAAAGTATAAAGGTGTGTGCACATTCACGTATTAAATGCGACGCAGTTCTATGTGTCGTCCGCCGTTATGGACACACCTCTGCGATGATAATTATTGTCATGAACCCTTCTCATCAAACTAGGATTTTCTCTAATACGGCGTTTGATTTTCTCGAAAGCTTAAACTTTTCTGAATTCCATTTCTTCGCGAGTACTTGATTCTTTTTTGAACACCAACTGTTTCACCCAACCCCAAAAGAAATAATGAAGCGGAGTGAGATCCGGCGAACGCGGAGCCCAAGGGATTGGTGCGAACCGCCCGATCCATTGGTTTCTAAACATGTCGTTTAACCTGTTCCGTATTCGAATCGCGATATGAGGAGGAGCACCGTCATGTTGGAACCATGTCTGTACGTTGTGACTGAGAGGTAAGCTATCAACATAGCGACTGAGAGGTCTGTTAAGCACTTGGAGATACTGCTCAGCGTTTGTTGTGCCAATTATGAACACTGGCCCAATGATATCGTTGTCTCTTATACCGGCCCATACATTTATTGACCACCTGGTTTTATGAGACAGTTCGCGACCCACGTGTGGATTTCGAACTCTTGGAGCCCAATGATGGACAACCCGTCGATTCCACATAGTATTCCTTGTAAAGAGGCTCTCATCACCCCAAATAACTTTTCTTAAAAAGTGAGGATCTTCTCTTTTTTTTCTAACGCCCAATTAGCATACTCAACCCGTCTGGGATAATCGTCAGGTTTCAACGCTTGAACCTTAGTTACCTGAACCTGGTTGGTTTTGAAAATGATCCAATACCTGTTCTTCCCGCGTAACATGAACACGTTGAGGACCACCTGAGTTCACAGGCACCGGCCGATCATTATTTCGCAGCCGTGTAATGGCATTAACGATGACACGAGCTTTTTTGCCTTTACTTGGTTGCCTTCTTGTAGGATATCTCTCGGAGTACAAGCGGAGGGCTGCATTCCCATTGCCCCTGCACTCTCCGCACGCAAAGGATCATGTCCATTATCTCAACCGCAGTAAAATTTAAAGGCATTATTATTGCAATTACGATTTAAATTTATGTGACGAAAGTGAAGGATGTCAAATATCAAATTGAAAGAAAATACAATTTATTGGTAGCCTAGCCTTTTTGTTATGAAAAAAAAACAATCTGTCGTTCTATGGTTTGAGACAATTATGACAGAGCAAAAATGTCAGAGACGGTGTTTATTAGTCTTTATTTTATTTTTATTTGGTCTATGACTGGCTGTTATTCTGAAAACATCTGTCCATTTTTTTTTTGTAAATGATTTTATCGTTCATTTTGATTCGCAAATCCAGGGCAGTTTTGTGGGACAACTTGTAACATTGATGAAGAACTTGCATTAAATAAAATAACAGTGAAAATATGGTTCCAAATGAGTAAGCGGTCAAGATCACACCAAGCCATTGAACTGCATGCCCGCCATCTTCAAGGGTCATAACGACTATGACTGGAAGACTTCGACGACAGGACAGGATTCACCGTACAACGTTGCTTTTAAATATACTTGACATTGGCAAAATTACGTTATTATATAGACGCCATTAAATAAATAAATAATAATAGATCAATTTGTTCTACTGGCCAATCAGTTTCTACGCCGAGCAACAGCTTTGCAACTGCTGCAACTGCCAGAATACGTCATCGGCAGTTAGGTAATGGTCACTGATGTTATTAAGCTCGTTAACCGACTGATGAGAAAGAGGTTAAGTTATTACAATTAGTAAAATTACAAACAATTGTTAACAGAGTCTCTTTAAATTTAATATAAGTAGGAACATTTTTTAAACACATGGAGCCCCTTTGGCTTTGTACAGTATGAAATACACTGGCCCGCAAAACTAAGTATTACACTTTTTTTTTTTTTTTCTAATCTATGGAAGTTAGAGATTTAAAATAAAACACTTTTATAGCAAATTTTATCAGCTTTCTTTCCAACTATTGTCAACTAAGTTGTGTGATACTTAGTTTTGCAGGCTAGTGTAGTATAAAAATTGAAATTCTCAGTCTTCACAGTCCACATAAAACGAAACATAAAATCATTTTGTACATTATAATAATCTCACAATCTTGCAACAAAGAAAGACTCTTTTTAAAATTATAACAATTAAGTAGGTAACAAAACAATTAACTTTGATTAAGGAAAACTAAACAAAGAAGAATTATTTTTACAATAAAAAGTAAAAATAATTCTTCTGTAATAACATAAAATAAACCTTATTTACTTCTCCTTTTAGATCTGTTTTTTATTTTTTTAAATAGTTAGGCTATTTAAAAAAATAAAAAACTTATTTAAATAAAAAAATAAGTAATATGAGGGAGTTTTTCAAAAAAAATTACGATTTTTTTTTCCAGAATTCGTTTTTTTTTTCGTTTTTCTTACTCAGAATCGTTGATACTATCGATCCTCGTACAAGAAAAAAAGTGTCCCAAATTTTACAATGAAAGTTTGTTCTTCCAGTGCGTCACGACCATTAGATACCTAATATAAATAAAAAGTTGAAGGCAACTGAAGCGCCGCGGGGGGCACGCGCTGTGCTTATACTAACGCGGTTCAAAGGCGCCGGCGCCGAAAACACTTTGTATTAGCCGACAGCGGGTAAAAGATTCATACAAAATGTTGACTGTCATAACGAACATAGCTTTCCTAAATTCGGTACAGGAAAAATGTTTTAATTTACACCACTTACATTTTCGATATGTCTGATGCGACAGATGATTATTAAATTAGTCCAAAACAAAGAGTTTAACCACCAAGTAAAAATAATTTGCATTAAAAATCAAAATGTTTAAAGCGCCTATGCGTATTGATATGGGTGGATGGATAAATGTTTGAAGCGACATCAAGTATCGATTTCAGGTGCAGGCTAAGTGTTTGAAGCGACATCAAGGATGGATTTCAAGTGCAGGCTAAATGTTTGAAGCGACATCAAGGATGGATTTCAGGTGCAGGCTAAATGTTTGAAGCGACATCAAGGACAGATTTCAGGTGCAAGCATAACGATTTAAACGCCCTATAATACGTAGTGTATGTCAGGAAAAACCGCTTAAGTCAAAATTACAAAATGTCTTGTCTGTATGAAGTCCATCTTTTCTATAATTGAATAAAATTTGTGTCGCATCAATCACATCAGACTCAAACTAGGCCTTAATTTACTCATGTTTCAAGCGACACAAAAGTGCTCAGATCGCATCGAAACCGGGCTCAAACGACGCAGAAAAATCTGGCGATTCCAAATATGTATATAACTCAATATCGGCCAGAATGTCGCTTAATACAAATAGCCCGTGAACCCTCGATATGTTACATTGGAGCTATTTTAGATTAAAACAATTTAATTTAAAAAAGGCTAAGCCTTCTATCAAAAAGTTGCGTTCGGAATGTTGATAATTCGCAATTTTGATAAATTCGGAATTATGTATTGTACACACGATGTAGGTCATTTATTTGTTCAGGCATTATTTCCAAATAACGTTCAGTAATAATAATATAGTGAACCATATAATAACTTGCTGAAACACGATATTTAGGTAACTTGTGCATATTTTTCCGAGAACGGAAGGGGCTTAGAAACGGAACGAGGTAAACCTCTAAATTGCTTTTTAATTGCATTTTTTAATACGCATTTACAACGGAAAATAACGAACTATAAAAAGAAACAGAAACACTTAATGTGAGTAAACGCGTAATTGAGAGATAAAAAAAACAACGATAAAAATTGTAATAGAAATTAAATACGTAGACACACATACATACATACATAAGCTCACGCCTTTATTCCCAGAGAATGGGGTAGGCAGAGCTACAGAATTTCCAACAACTTGTTGATAATTCTGTAACCACATTGTGCACTCTTAGGCTAAGATGTTTACCAGTGTATTAGTGACAGGTTGCAAGCCCATCGCCTAACAGTACTACACAGCCTTTATTCCCTTAGTAGGCTAATACGACCTCCACGGGAAAACACGGAGTGGCACTATTCTAATCCGGCAACCACACATAAAATAGGATACATAAATATAATATAAGTATGAAAAGTAGATACGACAGTCAGTCTTAGATCAGGAACAAGAGTCAAGGCAATACTTCTTCAACCTAGATTTAAGTGAAGCAATAGACTCCCTTTTGTACTTTGCCACAAAATTGAATTATAGTACTAATCCGTCAAAGGTGTTAAGGTGACAAGGTACAAAATTATGCAGCTAACTATGAGGTTGACTGTGGTTGGGTGTGGTTGGTTGACTTACAGAAACGCACGTCAAACTTAAGTTTAATATAAGTGAGCTACACTATCTCAAACATTTATAAAGGCTTAACTATGCTTGCATTTGTCAACAAGTTGGAATTTAAAACTATTTTCGTTTAACGTTTTAGTCTCACAGTTTTAATAAAAGCAAAGTTTACCTTTAAGCTGATTCTTGTCATAAAGTTTAAAATGTTATTTTAATTGGAATTTAATTTTACAAATACATATTATTTCTTAAAATGAAGATGTTTTTTTTGTAATTTATGAGAGCTAAATAAAAACACTGATGCTTCGCAGTAGGTTAAAAAATGCAACGTTTTATTAATACTATTATTTTATCTTACAGATGGACCCTTTCGGATACACTTCGACCTATTAGGATCTTTTGTGGAATTACCCTCTTACACACTCAGTTGTGCGAATGTGCAGATTTTCTCACGATGTTTTTCCTTCACCGCAAGAGCATCAGATGAGATGCACTTAAGTTAGAAAAACTCATTGGTACACGGTTACCGCGTGGGTTCGAACTCGGTACCTCACGATCACGAGTCGATCCTCTATGCCACTAGGCCACCGACGCTCTCTATTATTATTAATACCGTTAATATTTTTAACGTTGATCATTACTTCAAATCTTCAATCATCAAATCTTTGCATAATATCTTAAGGAGCCTAAAATAAGTGGAATTACTTACTATGAATACATACATAAACTCACGCCTTTATTCCCAGAGTGGGGTAGGCAGAGCTACAGAATTACCAACAACTCTAAAAACTTGTTAATAATTCTGTTACCACATTTTGCACTTTTAGGCTAAGATGTTTAACAGTGTATTAATGACAGGTTGCAAGCCCATCGCCTAACAGTACTGTACTATGAATATTTCCAAATAAACCCAATTTCCATAAATCTTTTATATCCCCGATCACAATACATCAAATAAACAGAATTTGTCTCTAAGCATTTTTAATTTAACGGCGAGGCATTTGCTCTATAACGGTCATAAAAGGAAAACGCTGGTAATACGGATATTGCATGGATTTTTTAAATCTCATTTCTTAACAAAATATATTTTGATTAGCGACCCGCCCTCGCTTCGCTTCGGTTTATATGAGTTTTCTGTAACACCAGTACATAAAATAAAAAAAATATTATACATATAAACCTTCCTCTTGAATCACTCTATCTTTTAAAACAAACCACATAAAATTCCGTTGCGTAGTTTTTAAGATCTAAGCATACATAGGGACAGACAGCGGGAAGCGACTTTGGTTTATACTATGTAGTGATTATACTGTAAGAGATCAACAGACAAATTTGTATGATGGGTAGGGAGTTCCTATATCGATAAATTTAATTATCGATGCTTTTTCCATATACTAGTGATCGGCCTCAACATTGTATGTATATTTTTGTAAGTATTGTTCTGAAGACGAGTATGAAGTTCAAACATCATATTAAAAAAAAAATGCCCCAATCACCTTCACAGAAATTGAAAAGTCATTTAGCCACTTGAAATGGATTTACCATCTCGTGAAGATAGGAGACTGGATGAGGAAAGCTCTAGATCGAAAGAGCGAGCGTGAGCGTGAGCTGGCGTGCTTTGAAAGAGAACGGCACTCAGCATTGGACAGTGATAGGTTGAAGAGAGAGAGAGAGAGAGAAAGATTATCAACATTACGAAGGACACGTAGGTACTGCAAAACAAAATCTGAAGCACAGCAACAAATTACTTCGTAATGTATTCACAAATTGTAGTATCTTTACCCTAATGTAACCTTACAAAAGGAGGTTTAAAAAACGATGCACTACTTAAGTATTATTTAAATTTAAGTTAAGGATTGTCAAACTGGTAAACATCTTAGCCTTAGTGTGCAAAATGTGGTTACAGAATTATCAACAAGTTTTTAGAGTTGATGGTAATTCTGTAGCTCTGCCTACCCCACTCTGGGAATAAAGGCGTGAGTTTGTGTGTGTGTGTGTGTGTGTGTGTGTGTGTGTGTGTGTGGATTTTCAAACAACTGTGATATAAGTATACTAAGACTGGCGGATCCCACAGTCAAACAGTGAAAACAGTTTTGAGGGAAGTCGTTTTACAACTACGTTTGTTAACATGTTATAATAAATAAAAAATCGAAAAAATTACTGATAAAAATACAATAACATGTCAAAAACAATGTGGTTTTACCGAGTATAATAGAACCCTAGTCCAATTCTAAACAAAACTAAACTAAATCAAAGTTATAGTAAGATTGTACGGCAGCATTATCTAACGGTTGTCTACGTCGTAGCGGCGCTATGGTCGTAGCACCACTACGAATTGTCGTAGAGCACTCGAAGTACGTTAGTTGAAGTGGCATGCTATAAATCGAGTTCAATCTAGTAAATTGCTGACTGAGCGAGTTTCTAGTTCAAATGGTATATCGTTATGTGCAGTCAGCTGCAATGTGCTATAAATTGGTTGCCGCAATAAATAAAATATTTGAGTTTAAAAGTTATTGGCCAGTAACATTTTTTATTAAATTCTTATTTTACCTAGTTAGACCCACCTAATCTTATTTCAAGGTAATAAAGTTCAATTACGTTTGTTCGATAATACCATGTTCATTATTTGAAACTATAGGAAAATAAATTTTATTTTTTTTGCAAATCAGTTCAAATGAAATGGCCTTGATTTTGTACATTACATTGTAAACTGGACCTTATGAAAAAGCAGGAAAATTATTTATGTTCAATATCATGTTATAAAATGTTGTCGATCCATGTTATATCGCTATGTTCAAAGGAAAATGACAAAGCGTAATGATAGGTTTAGAAGACGATTAGTTTCAAAATACGATACAATTTAAAATATCCTGATCGATCGGTTTCAGTGAACGTACACAAATCGAAACTCTTAGTTTATCCAAAATTCTTGTATCTTTGACACATTAACAGAAAGTCTATGTTATCGTTATCATAGATTGGGATTGACCAAAAAAAATTACTAAAGAATAGGAAATTTTAAGACACCTATTTCATTAATTTTGTATTTGACCTAATAGTTTTGTTTTAATATCTTTATTTATTTAGCAGACATTTTATGGATGACATGATTATTTTAAATTTGGGATGGAATTTTATACTAAATTACAACAATTAAATGATATCCAGTGAAAAAAAGTGTTGTAATAGTGTATTAAAACATACGATTTCAAGCGGTTTTCGCCTAACCCGTAAGATACACCTAGGAGGGCTTCAAACCCTATTCCTCGAAATGGTTTTCGAATTGAAGTAATTATAAAAATATGAAGAATCCCAATTAGGTGATATTCGTACCTTGTCATTTTAGTCATTAATACATTTTATATCAGGCCCTGCTTTCTCGGCGGTAAAAACGATATTGTTATTGACCTGTTATCGTTTTGTCAACGTTCTGGTAGTAAATAAGAGCTATCGTAACGTTAACCATGCGGTAACATGCCAAAGGATATATGGTTTTACCCAGTAAAATAGAAGCCCTGATTAGAACATTGCAACTGTCAAGTTTGGAATTCGGTCCGTATCCTACGATCACGAGTCGGCACCCTTAGGCATTTAGGCCACCGATGCTCAAACCTTAAGCTAAAAGAAAATATTAAAAACATAATTCTGAGGCTCTATTTTACTTTATAGAAGCTTTAAGTCTACATCTCGTTAGGACTAGGTAGCAAATACGAACAGATCTGACTACATCGCTTTGTGCCTTGATCGCAATACGACCAGATCGCATTAATACAACATTTAAAAAAGTCCAGGTTGCAAAATGACCACTTCGTTTGTGTTATTAGGTATGCACGAAGGGTTAATTGCCCAGGAATAGGAGCTCCGCCATGCGGGGCTCCGTTGACATTGCTAAGACAGACATAAGATGAAAAAGACAATTTGGTAATTTAGTGAGTCAGAGTCTTTGAGATGTAGTTGTAAAGCAATTTGGTCGTAATACGATTTAGGCACAAAGCGATGTAGTCAAATCGAGATGTAGCCACAAAAAGTTTTGGATGAAAGGTTTTTATTCCTATTTTATTTGATAATACTATAATTTTGACATGTTATTTACACACATTTCCTTGACAGTAATTATAATGGAGATAAAATTAAACAATATCATATTATATCATGTTCTTATGGACTATTGCCTCGGACTTGTGCATAGACTTTATTATATATATATATATATTCTTTAGTTCTTAATTATCTTGAGATTCATATCAACTAAATTCCTATATTTATTTTGTATTGATTGTGGCTATAAAATTGTTTGTATTTCCTTTTATGGTTTTTTAGGTCTTATTGTGCTCATACCCATCCTTTCTATAATTGTGATGTGACTGTTTGTAACCTGAATAAATAAATAAATAAATATCATATCAAAAGCAGTATGGTTTTATCGAATAGAATAGAGCCTCACACACATTAAAGTACTACCAGTCCAATAGAACCCTGACCCACCATAGAACAGTGTCACAATAACATTAGAAAACGATTTTTTCGACACTCCTTTCCACTTGGATCAGAACGTCAGTGTGACACAGTTCTACACAGGGTGTGGGTAATTTGGGCTGATAGTTGGTAAATTATTATTGACTGTAAATGGAATGTTTAAACACGTTTTTAAGCAAACAAAACGAGAATATAAACTTGTGATATAGACGAGACAATGTCAGATAGAGGAACTTAGTAGAATTATTAATGTTCTTTTTTTAACTCTTTAATTCTAAAGTTTAATTCAAGATTCGTTCGAAGTAAGTTAAGTGGTAAGTTTGTATAAGTTTTAAAAAGCTTTAGTAAAGTTTCTTTTCACGTTTTAAGTAAGCTGTTATATTTTCATTTTAGGTTTTTTATATATATTTTTAGTCAGAATAACGAAAGAGATTTAAATTAAGTATTAATATCGAAGATGAACGAACGCCTTTCTTCTCTTTTTTACGTATATCGTTACGTTTTTTCTCAAATTAGGAAGCATTAATGCCTATTCATAACGAATTATTTAATGTGTGTCAGTTATTGTATGTAGCAAATATTAATACTATTTTTATTGGTTTACACAAAAGATTGACTTTTTAATACACACAATCAAATGACATTGCCGTATTCTATGTAATTTTGAACGTTATTCACATTTTTTGATTATTTAATCTCTCCGCAAAACACGTGATGAAACGTTATATTCAGAACACTCCTTGTTATGGATTAAAACATTATTATGTGACGTTATGTGTGAGTTCAGTAATTTAAACATTCAAAATTGTGTTACCTTTCGATTGGTAAAAGATCTAAATTTATTTTATACATACATACATACATACATACATACCGTCACGCCTTCATCCCAGAGTGGGGTAGGCAGAGCTACAGAATTACCAACAACTTTAACAGCCAGTTGTTAATTCTGTAACCACATTTTGCACAAACAGGCTAAGATGTATATCATGTGTATATTAGTGACAGGTTATACGTACGTACGTAGGTTTATACGTACACGAATTTATTAAATTAAAGATTTATTTTAATGATTATATTTATCGCGTTAAAAAATGTCGCAGTACTAAAACAAATAAGTACACTTCACATTCTCACTCCACCAACCGTAACGGAAACAGAATTTACAACACCCCAAAAATTTCAAGGGCACCGCAACACGAAACCGACAAAACAGCTCGTTAGTACATCTGAAACCGGCCTAATTATTCATCAGCCTCTTAAATCAATTTACACCCTATTAAATACCTCATTAATTAAAGCTACTAACTAAGCAAGCAAGAAAACATAATTTACCATTTTCCCACAGCATTCAACACTCCGAATTTCAGCAATCCTTCTTACGTCACATTAAGTACATCACAAATAACTGACACTGGAAAAAAAACACTATATTTAACACACTATCACCGTGTAATGTGGTCCGATTTGCTTTCAAATCACGAAGGAAAACGCGACGTGAAATACGCACGAAGTCCGCTGTGAAACTGCCGCTACGTCGCACCGAGTGTGCCCGATGTTACCCGAGCGCTCCCGAGCGCCGGGAGCCGGGGCGAATTTCGCCCGGTCTTTTCATATTTTATATCGGTAGGGACGAAGCGGAATTACGGAGCTGCTCGGGTGGTTTTTATTCCGGAACCAAGGCGGCCGAAACGCATTCTATTCCGTATTTTTTTGGTAGGTTACACCTTTTATTGTTGTTTTTGCACCGTGTAATGTGTGATTTTTAATGCCGGGCGTGACTCGATGAAGGGTAATATCACGCTGATTCAGTGCGAGGTTTTATATGAATTTATGGATTATTTATTACTTACTTTAAACGTGTCTTTATTGCGATGATCATTTTTTTAACTCTATTGAAATGACAGCAAACAAGTACCTACGTCATTTGCTTGCATAAAGGTTTATTTTTAATAAAATGTTTTTAAAATAGTACTTTATAAATGATATACTTGTACCATAACCATTTGATTTCTACTGTACTAGTATTTTTATAGTTGTTTTAGCCTGATTAAGTATTTTTGATAAACTTGTATGCTGAAATACCTCGTAATTTGATGTCAATTATGCATACATTATCTATTTGTTAGATTCGAAATGTTTCTTATCAATAATTTTAATGCCTCTTTTACATAATTTGCGACAATTTTATTTCTTTTTTCAAACATTTTGGATACGTAAAAGATTATAGGTCAACGATATTAAACTCAACTGCCAATACTATCTTACATAAAATCTCAAACCTTCGCCCACACGAATTCGCGTCGCGTCGGTCCAAATTGCGTTGGTTGAGAAAAAACCTAATGCTCTTTCTTAGATATTCTCTATTTTCAATTCTACTATAACCTTCGACGGAAAAACCATTGTATCTAATTTCAGTTAGTTTAAACTCATCTCCAATGAGCCTTTGTGTTAATTTAACCGCTATCTCCATTTCAAAGTTTCATCCAAATCCGTGCATCAGTTTATATGTGAATAGGTAATATAAATACTGACTCAAAACACACACAAATTCTCAAATGTATGATATTAGTATGATATTTCCATTTTGTTTTCAAATTCTAATTTTTAAAACTAAAGTGGTCACTGTACTACAGTGGCCATTCCTTTACCCCCACTTACCCCGTTTTGCGGTACGTAATTTCTCAATAGAAGTACTTTCATCGTTTTTTAGTGCCCATAGGTACAAGCCATAGTGGTAAATTTTTATTTATATGTTTAAGTTATGATATACCTACATTTCTTAGTTGTTTACTTTTCCTTTTTGTAACACAGTAAACAAATAATAAGTAGATATTTGTATCTTGTCAGTCCGTCTGTTATTCGGCAATTTAAAATTAAAAGGAGAACTGACAAGATGACAGTTTGATTAAAACAAAGTGTTATTTCTTGACTTTAGAATGCTATTGGAGTATCGTTATGTTTAAATCTATTTTTAATTATCTAAGTTCAAGTTTTTATTATTTAATTCTTTGTCTACCGACTTAGTGTGATTAAGACTTATTGATACTCATTTTATTTTATTTATTGGTCAAAAGAGGAGAAGTGGTTTCCCCCTACTCTATCTATTTCTTCCCGTTTGAGATCGATATATTTTTGAATAATGCTTTCTTAGTGCATCTCTCTCATTACCCAAGGAATATTTCTTCCAAATTTAAAGTTTCTAGGTGCAGTATTTTAGATTAAACTTTATTTGCTAGTTACTAAAGTTTTAGATGAAACTTTATTTAGTCATGAAAGAATTGAACATGTAGGTATAGATGGTATATTTAAATGAAATGCAATTAAATAAGTAGACTGATGAAACAAAAATAAAAATTAATTGGGGGAAGATGATTTACGTTTGCTTTAATTAATCAATTCCAAAATGTTTTTTTTTTTATTGTTTCTAAGCTACTTCATACAAGAGCAAGTATATCAAGCCTCCTGTGCAATATTATATGTAAAATAATTTCTCATGCCATATATTTTTAATATCACCACAAACAATTTGATTACTCATGTCAGAATACATTACATATTCTTTTAGCTATAATATATGGATGTTTTTCTTCCTTCAGCTTCCTGTAAGTTGTTTATTTGAATATGAAACGATTGGAGGAAGTCGTTATATGTCACATATATTATACAGCTGATACTTATTTACTGCTTAAACCCTATAAAAAATCGTCTTTAACCCTTCTTAGATGGTGGACTGAGTTTTCAAATATGCAATTGAAAAACGTGGTTTTAGTTATTTTATCTACATCCATATCATAACTGCTCTACAATTTATTTAGAAACGATAAGCACTGGCCTATCTTAAGAAACTTGTATCTGGGTTTTTTTATGTTAACATTATTGCATGTCATTAAAGTATCATGACCGATACTTTAATGTAAACATTATGATACAGTCACATTAAGACACAGGGCAACCGCAGATATAGGTTTCTCACATAAATATTGTAGAAAACTGCAATCATAATTAGGTATTAAAGCACTCGTGTAATCTTATTATGCACCAGTCACATAAACTACTACGTCTCCCATAATTATCTTAAGTCATAATGTGTTTTAGGTCATGACCAAAAATATATGGGAAATAACGGTCTCCCACTCCCACTTCTAACAAAGTAAAATTACTATCAAAATAAGTGTCAAATGACTCCAAACTCGACTGATCTACTACAAGCTATTGAGGTGTTCCTATGACCACTTTTCGTCTCTCTCAGCATACCAGATCGATGGTACCATATTGTATTGTCATCGCCACTGCATACCTTAAGCTAATCCGACAATTAAAAGTAGTTTAAAGTTTATTTCCCCGATTTAATTACATTATAAGTTTATTAGTAAAAAGTTATGCTAGTTTACTCTTAAAGCGTGTTATAAAAGGAGAATAATAATATGCTTGCTAACTTTAAACGCTGGTGTAAAATTTTCCTCCGCCTTTTTCCCACTCTGTAGTATAAACAAAATAACTTAATTGCTTCTCTTGCAAATAAATTTAAAACGCATCGTGAAATACGTACTTCGTCAATGTTTGTATATTTGTTCATTATTACTATTTATTTTTGTTTGTAAATGTTGCTTGTAGAATGTAAAATATTGTATAAACCGTTTAAAAAACCCATATTGAATATTTTTTTATGTTTTTTTAAATTTGTGGGGTTATTATGACGGTTACTGCACTTTGCGTTGAGAGAAAAGGACAGAATTATGTCACTGCTATAGCTCCGTCCTTTACGCTCACCGTAAAATGAACTGCATAGCCATGTCATAATAACCCCCTTGATGATGTTTATGTTACTTCACATAGAACCAAGACAGCTTTTAAAATGAAGAGGAACTTTAAGATGTCGGCAAACTCCAATGTATATCCACAATTTTCTGCCATTAAAAAGTTACTCCAGCCAGAGATCGAAGGAAGAGTTTTTTATGCTCAAACTCATAATGTTGCACTACTTTTTTTGTAGTGAAAACTAAAAGGCTTTTTCACTGAGTTTTTCACACCGTAACCTATTACTGTGTTTTGTAAAGACTAAAGTGCTGTTTTGAAGTCAAAGGATGGTTTTTTGTAGTACAAATGAACACACAATTTATAAGGTACTAGCTAGACTCCATCTGCGCAGAAAAATAAAACATAGTCTATGTTACTCAATAATAATGTACCATTTAAATAATGAAAGAATTTTTGAAATTGGGCCTGTAGTTCTTGAGTTTCATTACAAAAATAAAACATTAATTATTTCCTCTGTATAATGTTAGTATAGATGACAAATATTAACAAAAAAATAACTTTAAGTAAGTAACTTAACAGAAAAAGACAGAAAAAGTGGCCTCCTTTCTTGATTAAGGGACTGTTGTTTGATCATAAACCATAACTAATGATTACCTACATCTATAGGACATGTGTAAAATTTTCGATTCCTTTTTCAATTTTTAACATTTAGTTAGTTAAGTCAACTACTGGAGGGTTATTACGACATAGCAATGCAGTTTAGTTTACGCCTAAAAGACAGAGCTACATAACCGCTATAGCTCTGTCCTTTACGCTCGCCGAAAAATGAACTGTACAGCCATGTCATAACCCCCCTGATCAAGCAACGGGCCCTTAGTTGACTACACGAAGAATAAAGGTCATTAAACTTTGTTATTGTGTATGAATTTGCACAACAAAAATATATCCTTCGATTTTAAGACATAAAATAATTAGAAAACAATAATAGCTATGTGCCCAGCTCAGGGTGCTCGACACAGTCTTACTAGAGATTAACTAATACCTACTAGATTATAGTCGGGTATTCAACCGTTTAGTGAGGCTTTTAGTTGATTATTTCGCTCAATCACCAAATGACATTCATCTTGACAGATCGCCCGTCTACGGCCCACAGTCACTGAACAGAGAACACGGGAAATGTTTTACAAAATGAGATGATAAAGATAAAAGAATATCAATATTCGGTCCGTTGACGTGGAAATACCGATAGTCCCAAGTCAAACGAAATTCTGGTAGGTAAAGATGTTTATCATTTTATGTCAAGTAATGAATAGGGTACGGGGAATTTATAATTATAAATTGGGGGATTTTTCAATATAATTATAGATTGATTGATTAACCGGGCCGCTAGCGGATTTGTTGATCGTAGTATTTTTCTTATTACAAGCTCTTATCTGGCGTATAAATAAATAAGACGACCATGCTCAACCTTCAAAAGAACGCGAATACTCGTATGGATTATTAACGGTAAAATGTGAATCTATTTAATCTATATGCTTACCTACTGCCGCACTCAGAGTCGTCAATTAAATTTTAATGCTTGTTTAGTGACGTGTTGTCTTATTCTATTGCTATAGCTAAGAATGTGACAGCAGCAACTTTAATTAAGCATTAAATTCAATTGACATCTCTGAGCACGGCAGTTAGAATTTATTTAACTAAACTAAACGAAATATTTTTTGCTACTAACAAAATAACATATTTATTTTTCAAGTGGAAAGAAGTGGTCTCTGCCTACCCTCTGGGAAATAGGCGTGATTTTATGTATGTATGTATGTATTTTTATTAAACTACCTATTTACTCCCCGTGTCGTTTAAAAAGCTGTCAATTAAGAGGCCTATTATGGTCAGGTCATCGATGTACAAAGGTAAAACATCTGTCACCCTCTGAGCGGTATATAAGTGCGAGAGTGACGGATGCTTTATCCATCGCGATAAAGGCGACTTGCTTTTAAAAGTGTTTATTGCCATACGTAGATTTTTCCATCCACCTTCCGGCATAATTGGCTTGACAGACTCTATTTATAATGCAAATAAACTGCATAATAAAAGCCAAGTTATTTACCTAGGCAAGAGCACAGAGAGAGCTTGCATAACAAGCGACGTCGTGATGAAAATACTACATTAGATGTTCCTATATTTACGTTGTTATTACTTTACACAAGATAAACCAGTATCTTTTCTTTACATAGTAAAACAAAGTCGCTTCCGCTGTCTGTTCGCTTAGATCTCCTTAACTGCGTAACGGATTTTAATGCGGTTTTTATCAATAGGTAGAACTGAAATTCACATAAATCGAAGCAAAGCGAGGGCAGGTCGCTAGTTTTAAAATAAAACCAGTTTATTTATTTTGGTGTCGTACCCGAAGGGAGCTTCACACGACCCTATTAATACACTTACGCTGTCCGTCCGTCCGTCTGTCTGTTAAGACCCTTTATCTTGGGAACACGTGAAGGTATCGTGTTTAAATTAAAATTACATTTTTTACTAAAGTGTACAGTCCCTAGAAGCTATGAAAAAATCTAATTTCTTAAATAGCTTAAAAGGTACGGCCGTTTATGCCGCAAAAAACTTTTATTTCGACACTCTCAAGGGAATCAAAATGTATGGGGGTAATTTAGGGTATTGTTTGTTGTTTTATACTACAATTAGTAAAGAAACAAATCTTAAAACTTCACATTTTAAATTTTATTACAAAAAATCATGGTCTTAACTTTATGCAAGGAACCGCCGTCCAAATTTTGAATTGAATGGGGCATGTGTGTCATCGTTGGGCGGGTCTGACTCGCCCGGTTTTTTCTTCTAACTGTTTCCAAATATACATATTTACATAGTTTCGTCTGCCAGAGCACAATACACATGGTTCATGTCATAGGTCTTATGCCGTTGAAAAATAACATATTATTGCATAATTTTCGTACCAAGAATTCGGAATCCATATTTCCTTTGACGTGTTATCGTATTGGGGACGTTACGATAGCTCTTATTTACCTGATACTATAGGCGGCCGAGGTAAAAACACTACGTTAACATATCAAAGGTAACATGATTTTAGCGAGTAGAATAGATCCCTTTTTACTGTTATCATGTGTCAATTTACAAATAAAATGTACAACTCATAGATATATATGAAATGAAGTGTTCGTTAAGACTGCGCCGAGCGTACGCCGGATGTACAGTGGCGCCCTCATTACTTTTATAGTTTTCTAATAAACTAAAGTATTTTCTTGAAATTCGACGGTACGTTTTTGTACTACAAATAAAAACACAACTTAAAGGGTATATCACATAGTTTAATAACAATTCACCTTCGAGTTATCAACTTAACGGTAAAAAAGTGACCACCTTTTCCCGTTAAGCTGACTAGGTACTCAAAGGGTAATTGATATTAAAGTTTGTTACGTATCCCATAAATTGTGTCTGATTCTAAGGATTTTTTTTCAGTTAATTAGAAAACACAATAATAGTAATGAGGACGCCACTGGAAGCTCGGCGTTTGCTCGGCGCAGTCTTAAAAGGCTTATCTAGCCATATGCATGTTATATACTGTTAAATTCACTACCTTTGTTATTTTCAAAATCCGCACAAGGAATCAAAGAACCATACGAGTACATACAAACTTACATACTTACAATTAAAAACAATTTCGCCTTTTTGTTCATTTGCCGGCCACAAAATAATTGGCGACACAACTGTACAAGCCAATAAACTCTTCAGAAAGCAACATCTGTCCCACAAAGAGCGTCCCGAAACCATTTAATCCGAAATACATTACGATCAAGCATCATTAATTAAGAAGGGCCGATACAGCCATTAAATCGATTACCCGAAGGTTCCAACTCACAGAATAATTCAATAATCGCTACGTAATTGCTCAATGTCCGGCGGAAAATTGGTCACCCTTGATTTTGGGATAAATACCGAAGCTTGAATAAAATGAGCTGATTGCTCATTTAAATTAATATATTATTTATTCACTTAAAGCGAAATCAGCATGAGCACAGAACAAGTGAAACAAAAACCGATCAAGTGCGAGTTGGACTCGCGCACCGAGGGTTCCGTACCGCCGCATACTAGGTATTAATTGTAATCCGATTTGAATTAAATCTTATTTATTATTATTAATGCCGTGGTATTCCGTGTAGTTCCTGGGTTAGAATAGCGCCAGTTAAGCGCCACGTAAGAGGTGAAGTTATCGTATTCTTGAGTGGAGACCTCGAATCGGCAAACGTAGTGTAGGACACCCTCAGACTAGGTGGAGTGACGATCTTCGCAAGGTGGCTGGCAAGAGCTGGATGAGAGTGGCTACGAATCATGCTCGTTGGCGTGCAATGGGAGAGGCCTATGTCCAGCAGTGGACTAATATAGGCTGATGATGAAGAGGCGACTAAGGGAATAAAGGCTTGTAGTATTCTCAGATGATGGGCTTGCAACCTGTCACTAATGTTCACTGGTAAAAATCTTAGCCCGTTTGTGCAAAATGTGGTTACATAATTAACAACAAGTTTTTAGAGTGGTTGGTAATCCTGAAGATCTGCCTACCCCATTAAACGTACAGTACGAGTACGTGGATGTACGTGATGGGATTGGTTAATAATACTCGATGACATGACACTGCAGAACGCATGGCCTCCTTGCACCGAGATTTGACTCATTCGAGAAGGCGATTTCTTCAAGTAAATGGCACAATTAAATATGAGTGGAAAACCAGACACAAATTGACCTAGTCCCAAACTAAGCACTAGAAATTGTACTATAAACTTAACTATTAACGATAAACTTACTTATATAGAGAAACACATGTATACAAATGAAACTCCGGATAACCGAATACTCCGGAATAAATTCTCGCGTTCATCAGACAAATCTTTGCCTACATCAGAACATTCAGAACCCAGAACCGCTGTTATCGTAATAATTCGAATCAAATTACAGAGATGACACTGGTAGATGACGTGAAACGAAAAGTCACGTGATCTATCAGTGATGCGATTGGTTTTAAAACGAAACGAATAGAAAGGCTAGTTATCAAAGTGCATCTTGGCAAGAGCGTCTGATTCAACACGCCCCATATTCGATTTCGAAGCTAGTTCCAAATAAACAAAACCAACCTCGAAGTCATCCTGCAACATCCTTCATTTGCCCCAAGTTATTGGTCCAAGTAAAAGCATTAAAAAGTAATTCCTGGAATTAAATTTTGTTTGTCCGGACGGGGCCGGATCTCGCTCCATTAATCAGTTGGGAACGAAGTATTATTCATAATCAAAGTTAACAAACTCAAATGCGACTTTTCCTAATGTCGTTAAAGAACTTTGTCTAACTCCTGGCGATCATGTACTAAATTATTTGAAACTTTACGTTTTTCAAGGTTATGTTTTTGTTTTCACTTCACATAAATGTGCGGGTGGTAGGACCTTGTGCAGGGTCCGTCCGGATCGCTACCACCATCTTATCCATTAACCTACCCAATCAGCAGTGTTCGCATTGTTGTGTTCCGATATTTGGGGATAAGACAGCCGGTGAAATGACTAGCATAGAGGCATTCCATCTTAGTCCTCAGGGTTGGCAGCGCATTTGCAGTCTTAGGATTGCATTGCAGTCTTCTGAATGCGAATGTTTATGGGTCACAGTTTCCACTTACCATCAGGTGGCCTGTGTGCTCGTTTGTCTTCTCTATGCCATAACAAAAAAAAAAAACGGTCAAGTGCGAGTTGGACTCGCGCACCGAGGGTTCCGTAGCGCCGCGTAGTAGGTACCTATTATAATCCGATTTGAATTATGATTTCGAATCCTATCGAGCCAACTCACACTTGACGATTTGGGTTCAGGGTTTGTACCATCTATAATCATTCCAAATTTTATGCTTGTATGCTTAACTGTTTTTAAGATACCATACATACATACATACATTAAATTACGCCTGTTTCCCAGAGGGGTAGGCAGAGACCACTTCTTTCCATTTGCTACGATCTTGACAAATTTCTTTCGCTTCTTCCACATTCATACATCGAGTCATGCACGCACGTCGGTTTCGGGTAATTAAGGCCCTTTTCTAGTATTTCTCCGATTTGACTTGAAAAAGTACGCCTAGGGCGGCCCCTTCCGACCCATCCACTCACTTCATCTGTATATCTCTTTCGTCAATCTTCTTTCATCCATCCTTTCCAAATGACCGAACCATCGAAGCATGCCCTTTTCAATCTTAGTCACTACATCTTCTTTTATTCCACGTTTCTGTCTGACTTTGTCATTCCTTACTCTATCAATTAGTAGAAGATACCACAATAGTAAAAATACCTTGAAAATAAGCACTGAAAATTTTCGTTGAGTACCAGCCTAAATATAATATAAGCCTAAAAATATCTGTCAATCATTTAAAAAGACAAAATAAATAAAATCATACCTACCTGTAAACCGACTCAACTTAAACAGAATAAACTTTAACTTGAATTAAATACCGCTGTAACCTCAACGATGTCAATTTAAACGGTATAAAATTCCTAGTTCAAATCTCGATAAAACCGTCTCAATCAAACCTGTCCTGGTGGCCATTCATACTTCCTTTAATTCCCGTTTCCCCGCGGGGCTATAAAGGGAATTCGCAGCGATTTTTATTCAAGCCCAATGACCTGAAAAGTCGACACAGACCCGAATAGGTTTCAGCGCCCCATAGAGATTATGCCTGATTCAATGCATGCCAAAAGAGTTATATGCCGAAATACGCATTGTAGCATTTTGGTTTGGTTTTTTATTTATTAACGTTTTTTTTTTTGTTTTTGCCAGACAAAACTCATTGTATCTTACTAAAATACAGGCTTACAGGATTTACTTAAATAAACAACCACAGTTTCGCCATGTCCGTCTGTCCATGTCCATGATTTAATAGTTGTTAGGTACATAAAAAATACGAGAAAAAAGATATAAAATAAACATTGAAAAAAAAAACTGGTTCCATCCATACATTTGAAGCATTTTTTTTTACATTGGGACATCGAATTTTCTATTATTCAATAGTTTAACAAAATAAAAACTTTTATATACAGGGTGTTAGGTAGAGCGTTGTCAAAAAGAAACAGGCGAGTAGAAGAGACCATTAGCTATCCATTTCAGGTACTTTAACCCTTAATTTGTCTAAGGGCTATTTAATACCGTTTTTTTTATAATTTTATTACAAGACACCGAAATTCGACCTTTAAACCCCGAAAAAAAAAGGACTACTTGGTGTATTGACAAAATTTTAATTTTTATAGATTGTTAAATGTTGTGGTGTTCAAATAAAACTGTTACTGGAAGCGTAAAGCTACTTTAAAAAATAATGGGGGCTCCCAAAGTTTCAGAAACCGATAAAGAAATCTTTCAACCTCAACTTTACAATGAAATTTAAAAAAAAACCAACGTGATTACAATTCTTCCAATTTCCTAAAAACATCTCCTGTTCACGCCAATTCTAATGGTATGCTACATGCATAACAAAACTCTTAATAATTCGAGTTATTTGCTAATAACTTGTTGAATGTGGCGAATTCGATGTTTGAGAAAATTTACTTCTCTGTTCATTTACCACGTCTTACACTTATTCTTTCTCGTATTGCCATAGAGGGTACCTAGATTAAAACCTCCTCGATACTACTTACATAAAGTCCAGTAATTAATGGGCGGTTTTTGACAGCTTTTGACATGTCGGTGATTTTTAACCCCATCTTTATTGTTACCTCATTATCGTTGAGTTGTGTTAGTATTTTCGTTAAGTTTATTTTAATTTAATTGTTACAATGGCGGCTTACTCCTCCGAGGAGTATGCCGACATGTTACTAGCCTATGGAAGAGCTGAATCAAACGCAAGCCATGCCCAAAGGATTTATCAAGAACGCTATCCTGACAGGCGTGTGCCCGACCGCCGCACGTTCTCTAATACGTAATTGTTGTAAAAAAAATATTTTTTTGTGTTGTGACTATGAATTAGAAAAGTTACCATTTTGGGGATCCTGAGTCAATATCCTCAGATTTTTACTAATAAAATTTAAATAAATTACTAACCTAACCTAACCTAACCTAACCTTATCTTCCATATGTTAGAAGGATGTTAGAGAGAGAAAACACTATCTAACTGCGTAAGACGTGGTAAATGAACAGAGAAGTAAATTTTCTCAAACATCGAATTCGCCACATTCAACAAGTTATTAGCAAATAACTCGAATTGTTAAGAGTTTTGTTATGCATGTGGCATATTATTAGAATTGGCGTGAACAGGAGATGTTTTTAGGAAATTGGAAGAATTGTAATCACGTTGTTTTTTTTTAAATTTCATTGTAAAGTTGAGGTTGAAAGATTTCTTTATCGGTTTCTGAAACTTTGGGAGCCCCCATTATTTTATAAAGTAGCTTTACGCTTCCAGTAACAGTTTTATTTGAACACCACAACATTTAACAATCTATCAAAATTAAAATTTTGTCAATACACTAAGTAGTTCCTTTTTTTTCGGGGTTTAAAGGTCGAATTTCGGTGTCTTGTAATAAAATTATAAAAAAAACGGTATTAAATAGCCCTTAGACAAATTAAGGGTTAAAGTACCTGAAATGGATAGCTAATGGTCTCTTCTACTCGCCTGTTTCTTTTTGACAACGCTCTACCTAACACCCTGTATAACTTTTTACGCGACTAATGTCCAGGGGCCCTAATATGATAAAGCTTGGATAAGGCATCTGTCACCTTCTGACACGTAAATAAGTACGAGAGTGACAGATGTCTTATCCACATTTGACACGCGATATAGACGCAGCCATACTAGGGCCGCAGTTCCTATATTCAAACGGCGGAAAGATAAAGCTTACTTCAAATTAATATTTGACACATTTTGTACTGTTAAACGTCAAATTTTAACCCGAAGTAAGCCATCTTTCCGCAGTTTGAATATAGGGACCCGACATAAAAAAATTAGACTTGATTGGTTTTTGAGATACCGGTGACTAAATATTAATACTTAAGTCGCCTGTACAGAACCGAAAAACTTATTCCTCTTAAACTAGCCACCTGAAATTGGCCCGATTAACTTATTATACCACTATATTATTGATAAAAACCGCCGATGTAATAATGATTTCTACTTTTAACCATGACATCCCATTGCTTAATTGCCATTAAACGGCGCAAATACTTCCAAAATCCTAGCTAAAAACTAGCCCAGTAATCTTTCTTATCTTTCTCTGCTAGATAGACACACATATACACAAATACATAGACCCACAAATACGCACATTAAACTTAATAATCCTTCTTTTTGTCGGAGTTAAAAAAAAACCGTCCCAAGAGCATAACTCCTTAGTATCCTGTATTCATATTATAACTAACTATCTATCCCGAAGTTTTCTCGTGAAATCTCGCCATATTTTTCCTCTCCGCTAACATTCTAGGGTGCTGAAAACATAATGCATAATATATCAAAAAGCTGGAGCTAAAATTTGTGTAAAAATATGGCTTGATGTTAGTAAGGTTGAGTGGGTGGGGAATATTTAGTGAAAGCATAGATTGCATCTCATCGCATTTTGGCTTGAAATTTTTGGTAGTTCAATTGGTACATACTTGTACAAACAGAGGGGTTAATATGACGGTTAGTAAGCAGTTTATTTTACGGCAAGCGTAAAGAACAAAGTTATAGTAGGTTTATTGACCTTACATTTGTAATTATTTTGTTTTTTTGGTAGTTTTAAGAATAGGTTATTTATTACTTTATTACCTTATGTAACTTTCTTTACTTAATGTAACTTACTTATAAGTACTATTATGTTTTTATGATTGAAAAAAATTACCTTCTGCTGGAGTTTCTTGCGGCGCTTCTTCTCCGCAATGATGGTCTTGTCCGGAGCGCTAGTAGTGTGGCCAATTTACTGAATAAATATTTTGAATTTGGAATTGTAAGTAATGACATAGCTTTTTCTTATTCTCTCACTGTAAACTGAACTGCAAAACTATGTCAAAGTAACCCCTCAGAACTGTATTTCCAATAAAAATACTAAAGGCCCTTGCCAAGATGTACTACGCTAACTTGCGTTTCTATTTGTTTCTTTTTGTAACCAATCGCGTCACTGGTAGATCATGTGACTTCGACTTCGTACCACGTGATCTACCAGAGACGCGATTGGTATAAACTTTTCACACCTACTTATTACATATATATTTAGTTCGTCATTTATTTGGTTAAATATTATTATGATACTAGTATAAATATTAAGTAGATAGTTGTATGTAATTATTTGCTATTACTATCCTTATCTTCTGTCTTTTTAATTGTACGTTTCGCCGTTCTTTTATTTCGCAATCGCTCAAAGGTCAACTGAAAGAGATCCCTTAAGGAGATAAGGTTTGCGTTTGAAATGATCTTTGCTCATTCTTTAATGTTTCTGTTTCTTTTTTGTTTTCTGTCTGTGCAATAAAGTGTTACACATACATAAGTATGTATGCGTAAATTAATAGTGTAGCATACACATTGATATAAATATGATTTACCTTATTAAAAGATGTCACGTACCGGATCAGGGCATCACGGCCTCTCTTTGTTTGCCTAAATAATTCAATGGCGGCACGTTTTTAATTAAAGGCAACATTTGGTCGTAGTAAATGCACGTAATGCCTGAATCATATGGTCTTTATTATCAATGCCTCTGTTCTGTATTTTTTAAATAAATCGTCAGGTTATTTTGACGTTGTGGTTAGCTCTTATTTATTGAAGAGTTAAGGCTGCATTAAAAAAATTGTATCACCAATTTATTTTTCAACTTTTGGTAACTAGAATGTTTGTTTTTACATTACGGCTTTATTTTACGTTTTTTTTTGTAAATATATTGCTGTCGTTTTGTTTTTTTAATCGGCCGACATTACTCTCGAAATTCATGCCAATGTAGAATAGGCTCCTGTATTTTTTGTTTGTATGTATGTACGTATGACTTATTTAAAAATATTGTTTCACTAAGTAGGCTGCACGAGCACATCAACACCTACCGAAACATCCTTTAATCCAACTAATGTTATATATTCGAAAGTTTGGTGTGTGTGTATGTGAGTGCGTGTGTGTGTATGTTAGTCTGTTACTCTTTCAAACTGCAACAACTGGACGGATTTAGGTAAAATTGGAAATGGAGATAGCTTATACTCTGGATAAACACATAAGAGACATTTTACCCTGGAAAATTTAAAAGTTTCACACGGAATAACGATAATCAAAATCTACGCGGACCAAGTCGCGGGCAGACGCTTGTCTATAAAGACTGTATCGTTTAGTATAAATACAACATTACGTAGTCGTCTTTCTTTCCTAAAGTATTTTTTAGATTAAATTGTACATGCGTTTAATTAGTGCTTTTATTAGGTACACATTTCATCCTGCGGGCTCGACTTGAGGCATATGGTTTAGTCAAAATTTACCGAATCCATCTGAGTGATGTTAACGAAAGTGGACAAATAGCAAGAGAAAATTTACTGTTTGCGAGCTAGACAACGTAACCAAAAAAAATTATAATACTATGTAAATCATGATTACACATGATTCCCAAAGTAAAACATCTGAGCATTCTCTTTAATTTCTTATTAATAAAAAAATTGCATGGATGGCGATGGGCGGTGGCCATTTTGAGAATATGGCATATTATATTACTCATTACAAATCCGACTTTGACATCTATTATAACTATTAAGAAGCGTTTCTATCGACGTGTTTTACCGATGGTTGGACGCCACAATAGTCCATTGTGCTTGGTTCTCTCGCTGAGACCTTTGGTTAGTCTCCCTTCTCCCGCTCGCACCAGATATTGATGGGAAACCAAAACATTACGTAAAAAGTAGCTTTTGTGTGAAAGTAAAAATCTATCATATTTATTCTGAGGATGCTCATTCGGGTAAACATGAAGGGGACACTTAGTTAACATGTTTTGGCTGCATATCAACCTATTGCATTTTTAAATTATACTTTAGGAGTTGCTGAAATACTTCAAATTGAGCTCAATAGGCTTGTCCGAAATAAATTTTAGGGACGATTTTGAAAGCATCATAAAATCTCTAAGACACAAAAGTTAACCATAATATATCAGATGAAATGGTTAAAAAACACCTTCAGATCATATCCTCACAACATTGTAATTCAAAATAATACGGATGTCAAAAGTTAGACTAGGTTTTGTATGTATTTATACTAAACGATACAGTCTTTATATGTATATAAAAAGAAAAACTGAATGACTGATCGATCAACGCACAGCGAAAACCACTGGTCCCTGGGACTTAAAATTGAAAGGGAATATTCCTTGGGTACCTTTGGGGTTTGCACCAATAGGATTTTCCAAAAATTGACCCTAACACGAGAAGAAAATAAAAGAGTGGTGGAGGAAAACTAATTCTTTACGTAAAAAGTTAATTTAACTAAGTAAGTTTCATTTTCTGGAATTACTTTGGGTTACTTCGATGGGAACTTTTATATATTCTGGGATAAAGTAACCTATATGTTAACCCTGGGAATAAGATAACTCTAATCCAAATTTCATCCAATTCCGTCCAGTCGTTGCAGCGTGAAAGAGTAACAAACTAACACATCGTTCATTGAATACAAAACGGACACTCCGAAATGAGTCAGTGTTGCATTTTAAAATTGGAAGCGGTTGGGATACGATTTTTAATGGAAGGGCAAATTATTTTGGAATGTGTCCATTTTGTATTCAATGAGCGACATATACACACATTTTGTATTAATAATATTAGTGTGATTACGGTTTACTTAACAATCAATGTATTTATTTACTTCACAAGATACTTAAATAGCGGCACGTTTTTAATTAGAGGTTACATTTAGTCGCATAGCGACCAACGTCACTCGACACATTACTAACGCAATATTGCACGCGTTGGATGGTTGTATACATTACTGGGCCTACATAATTCGTACTGCAAAACAGTAGTAACTCAAAATACAATTGCATTCTAAAATCAATTTTAGTACAACTTCTATGAGCTTGAAACAAAAGTAGCAAGGATTGTGATTAAAAACAAAAAGTAAATAAGCCACATGAGGGCTCTATTATACGTCAGTAATATATAATCTTCTAGCGTTTCGCAGAAGACCATCATTGCGGAGAAGAAGCGCCGCAAGAAACTCCAGCAGAAGGTTATTTTTTCAATCATAAACACATAATAGTAGTAGTGTGAGTTAATACTGTTTTGATCTAGCAGTGCGATATATTCAACTCGGTAAAACCATGATGTCTTTGACATGTTAATTACAGTTACATACATACATTGCAATTTGAATAAAATCTTGTAAAATAAATACGTAATGTAGGTATTCAATCCTAAATATAGGATGATTTTCTAATGTATATGTATTATATTTCTCTATATAAGTATATTTGACCATGTTTAACTCACCTAGAGCTAGCTTTGTTTAGGAGTAGTTATATTTTTATGTGACTGTCCTTTTATTAATTTATTTCAAGAACAACAAATAGCGCGCAATGTACTACATGCAACTATTCCATAGCAATGTTCATTTGTTTTAGGGTGAATAGTTGCTGATAATCAGCACGTGAACACTCAAAATTCAGCCTAGTTGCAAATGAACCTTATGTAGTTATAAACATGGTTGCCTTTGCTTTGTATTAGCAATAAAGCTTATAATATTCCAGCAAACATGAACTATAGCAGAATACTAGGAAATTTTAGAGATGTTTATTATGTTTATGCATATGCTTTAGGTTAGTTATTTACTATTTATATTTCAACTGAAGATTAAATAACCTGGTTTGGAAACCACCTCAAGCGAAATACGTTTCTGTGAAAAAAATAATTTTTGGTACAAGCTTTTGTTGCTGACTGTACTTAAAAAAAAATATATCTGTTTATCGAGACCAAACTATTGAGTTCTAACACTTGTCGTCACCTCCCGATTCCATTATCAGATCACCTCTTAGATATCATAATATTGCATTGTCATGGAGTTCATATAATATGATATGAGGTTCAAAACAGTAAGATCATAGACTTTTTAGGACGGTAGTCTTGGAAACCCTAAAACAGGGTTGACGTAAGCTAACTAACGGTCGCGTCGAGTGCTTATAATGTCAAGTTCATCTTGACATTTTTCGAAAATAGTAGACGTTAACGTTATGTCTCTTGTCTATGGGGTACTGATATGACTTACTTTGGACTAGATCTCTTGACTGAGCTAATTTTTTTTGTAAAATAATTTGAAATAAGGTTAGGATAGGAACTTGTCTTATATTTAGGGATTAATAAACATACTTACTTACATACACATAAGCTAACGCCTGTATTCCCAGAGTGGGGTAGGCAGAGCTACATAATTACTAACACATTAACTTGTTAATCATTCTGTAACCACATGTTGCACAATTAGGCTAAGATACCAGTGTATTAGTGACAGGTTGCAAGCCCATTGCCTTAATAACAGTACTAACAGCCTTTATTCCCTTAGTCGTCTCTTACGACATCCACGGGAGGACATTTAAACAACAATAAAAAAATAGGCTGACAATACCCTTCTAGAGTTAAGATACTGTGGCGAGCATCATGACGTTAACCATAGGAATAATAAAATGGCCAAAAACGTTAAAAACTACAAATTTTATAAAAAAAAAATTTTTTTTAAAATGATTGAAATCTATTTTTTTATATAAATTTGTATGATTTAACCAAAATGTGACACACTTACTCTGATTGTAAGTCTTCTATTGCCTAATCTTTGACTAAAAACTGCAGAATAAACCTTTTTTTTCTGTATATCATTCAAACCTTCAGTAATAGTTACAGGAACCTAAAACAAAAGAATCAGCCGGTCATCCTTCCAGACTAACCTTGTTCCCTAAGGCTTTGCTCGCCCGAGTAAACCGACGGAGAACCTAAATCATATTACAGTTTGTTGTCGACACTACACCTCATATTTTGCGCTACGTTATAATGAAGAACAAAGAATAAAATGGTAAGAGGCATCGTTTTAAAATAAGGTTTTTAAAATCATAAATATATATCCCACTAATACTCATAGGTATTTGAAATGCAAAAAGGTGTGTTAGTTCGTTATAAGTACTCCTTCACGGCAAGACGGATTTGAATGAAATTTGGAATAGAAATAGCTTATGCTCTGGGTTACTACATTAACTACTTTTCAATCAAGAATTAAAAAAAAATGGCTGAATAACTAATTCTACGCGGAAAAAGTCACGGGCAGAAGCTAAGTAGTATAAAAAAAAACTTGTGATATTGCTTTTGTTCATTTGATGTCGTTTGGATATATTTTAGACATGTGTCCGTTCATTCAGGTGTCGTATTAGAAGACACAACAAAGGCAAAGCCAAGAAAATTTGTCATTACTGAACGCTCTTTATTGTGTTTTTAAAGTCAGTAAGTCCTTTATTTTGTTTAATATGTTCACAGACAGTACGTTGAGAGACGCAAACTAGGACCCTTGTGATATGGCACTACTGTGTTTATAATTACACCAAAAATGGAACTCCGTCTACGGCCCGGAGCACGGACTCGGTGACGTTCTAGGGCAACCTCATGCACTACCCTAGAAGGGGAGTGCTGCCACAATAGGTAAGATTTTTACTGTACGAATTACATAAAAAAATTTCCGTCATACTGTGGCACAATGTTTGATACAACGTTAAATGTAACAGTTCGTCCATGGCCATAAAAAATGTTGTATGGGTATCATTCAATTTCGAGGATGGTGCTGTGTCCGGAAACGTGTTAAAATATATAGCTATGATAAAAATCTAAGCTTGCTTACCAAAGAACCAGCATACACGTACTAAAGCTAGTAAAAACTTAAAGCTTTTTGTGAACAAGTAAAGTTTCTCCACACATATATTATTCTGTGACAGTACACTGCCGCGCTAAAATATAAAACACAATACCCTACAAAGTGGGAGAGTGCTAGAGTCGGATTACACGAAGCCGACTGCAAGACTGCATTCCAAAGCAGAAAGGTAGTATACGCATAAGGGCTGCATACTCTTATACAACTTTCTTCGTTTCAAAGCATAGATACTGTCGCGTACATATTGCACCAAATTGCGCGAGACGCAGGGAGAAGATTTTAGATGACAATTTTAAGTAGTTATGAGTTTTTTCGCTGTTTGTGACTATTAAGTATATTGCATGTTTATTCAGGAAATATAGTTAGATGAACATTCTTTGTGCTTATGAAGCGGTCTGCCGATGAGCTTGAACGCTGTTTTTTACATTAAAATGATTTAAAAAACTGTGATTCCTTTACTTTCATCACTGAATCGATGGAAAAAGATTAAGTTTTCAAAGTAATAATACCGCGTACTTAAAGCCTGTGCTATGTGGCTTGTCGAAAAAGCTAAATGCTTTTAATTTAAGCATGACAAGAAATTATTCTTAGATATTTTCTACACGTAAGTTAGATTTATTATACGCTAAGGCAAGAACAAATAGTTTTTTTTTCTGGGTAAGCGTGTACCATCCTTGACCTCGTCGTCACTTAACATCAGGTGAGACTGAGGTCAAACGCAAATATGATTTAAAAATAAAATATAATGTTTAGAGTACGGTTAAAAAATGGAATACTGAATGAAATGCATAGGTTAAATAAAAATTACAAAGAACAAGTTAGACAGTCTGTAAGCACTTAGAAGATGCTTCGTCTTCATTGTATGAAAGCGATTGAGAGACAAGTACAAACCTGAAGCACCTTCTAAGAGCTATCTCACTGTACTTGATAACACTGATGCGATATATGTTTGTTTCACACTATAATAAATAATCTAAAATAATAATTCGTTTCAGTACTTAATGTATAAGACCACACTTTTCTTACACTCGTTTCGGAACACAACAAATATTTTACGAAGCTATTACATTTTCATTTTTTTTTATGGCTTTGAGAAGACAAACGAGCACACAGGCCACCTGATGGAAAGTGGAAACTTTGACCTATAGACATTCGCATTTACAAGACTGCAATGCAATCCTAAGACTGCAAATGCGTTGCCAACCCTGAGGACTAAGATGGAATGCCTCTATGCTAGTCATTTCACCGGTTGTCTTATCCCCAAACCGGAACACAACAATGCAAAAACTGCTATTTGGCGGTAGGTTAATGGATAAGATGGTGGTAGCGATCCGGACGGACCCTGCACAAGGTCCTACCACCCGCGATTAAAATGCTTTACCTACCACAAGGTAGTTTTTTGGCAGAACAGACAGATAACCCTAACCGCCTAGTTTTCCGCGGAATACTCTTTGAGAATAGCTGGCTTACAGTAAAAGTGGTTTTAATAATGGTTGCAAACTGCAAAATTAGCAAGGGGTACAAACCCCCTAAAATACCAATTCGAAAGCCACAATTAGAGCAAGAAATTGCGTGCAAATAATACCTTACCAAACAACGTACGTTTTCATAATGAATAAACCATTTCTAGTTCGGAAACACAGTTAACAGGCAACATTGCATTTCAATTTCGAAGGAAAATAAGCTCAGTTTATTAAAATGTTATCTTTAAATGTAAACTCTTCGTTACTGGGTGACTGACTAATTGGCTGACTGACTTTACCCAGGAACTTATGTTGGTAAATAACAACAAAATAGACAGATAAACAAAAGGTATGTACAGTCACGAGATTTAATTTGGTACCCAATACCAAATGTTTTACGAAGCCCCAGTGCAAAACTCGTTTTTTTTTTAGTTTCTTGCAACTATTTTAAGTTCCTGATATTATAAAGCTGAAGAGTTTGTTAGTTTGTTTGTTTGCTCGCGCTCATCTCAGGAACTACTGGTCCGATTTGAAAAATTATTTTAGTGTTAGATAGCACATTTATTGAGGAAGGCTATAGGCTATCATACTCACATAAACTGAAGCGAAGCGAGGGCGGGTCACTAGTTTCTCTATAAAAGGCTCATGTGGGTTTATTGTTTTCTCACTGTTAGTTTGAAACTTAGTTAATTAATACAAATTAGTTCCCTGATCTTAATTCATGTTTTTTTCTGAGTCTTGCTTAGTTTCTATGTACTCAAGTATTAATATTTCTAAACATTCAAGAATGTTTATCGTCACCTCCTAGTACCCATTAGTAAAAGCCTTAAGTTCAATAGTGGACTAGATCAATCTCACTTTTTTTTTTTGTACGCTTCTAAAAATGGAAGTTTAGATTTTTTTAACTTTCCCTTGTAACATGTAGCTTTAAAGCAATCAGCTTAAAGCAAGCACAGTAGCAAATCAAAGGCTCTGCTGCCGTACTAAGAGTGCTCTGCCGTAGTCGGCCGGAGTGAGCAATCTTAAGTGGGAGCTTTGTGGCGAGACACTAGCGCGGCTTGTACTTAGTCCTTCGAGACGTTACTAGCCGTTAAAATATGGGAATTAAATCTTGTTTGAACTATTATAATATTAAAATTGTGTACAAAGTGTGTGTGTGTGTGTGAACGACTTAATAAAAAACCTTCTATACATAAGTGTTTTGATGTCCCTTTGGAAAATTATTAGTCTAAAATAGTTTGTTTATCGTTGTTTAGTACTAATAGTTCAAACTAAGAGCTGAGTTAAAATGTTTACGAGGTCAAAGATGATATTATTTAGCAAATCTCACTTTTCTCGTCTAAACATCTAGATTTTTTCATACTTTCTACAGTAAAACGTAGCTTTAAAGCAATCAGCTTATAATAAGCACAGTAGCAAATCAAAGGCTCTGCTGCCGTACTAGGAGTGCTCCGCCGTAGTTGGCCGGAGTGAGCAATCTTAAGTGGGAGCTTTGTGGCGAGACACTAGCGCGGCTTGTGCTTAGGGCCGTATTAATAAACTAATCTCATCTCAACTCTAATGCTCGTCTCGAGATGCGTCAAAAATGACAGCTTTCTATGGCTTAACGTTTACTTTGACGTATCATGTGACGGACATCTCAGCCAAGATGAGTTTATTAATACGGGCCTAAGTCCTGCGAGACGTTACTAGCCGTGATGATGGGAATCGAATCTGACTTTAAGTTATAATTATACAAGGTGTACCAAAAATCGGCGTAATTATCTATCGGGTGCCTCCAAGACCTTGGTGCTTTAAACGCATGGATCGTTTCTACTCCTAAAACTAAATTTCGTTTGTTCTGTTAGTTCTTAAAATATGTCCAACTCATTTTTTTATACATATTAAAAGTAATTTTCAATGTACGCGATTTAATTCTGCATTTTCGTTTAGCCCTTGTACAGTCACAACCCGGGAATGTTAAGCCGTTTGCCACTCTTCCTAATTTAACTGTGTAATGCATTTTGGGTTGACAGCAGCAGACTTGACATATTACCCGAGTGTAGTACACGGCTAAATTAAGAAGAGTGGCAAGTGGTGTAACTTTCGCGTTGTGACTGTACCAAGGAAATGTCGCCCCCTACCATGAGATAGTGATTATAATGATTATTATTTAATACACTGCTTTTACAATTAGACTCTAACATCGATAAGTTATCTATACATAAGTTATTTCAGTTTAGTGAGTAGAATCAATCGTTGCATTTAAAGCTCCAAGGTCAGAGGCACCCAGTATAATTACAGAGAATTCAAATGTTCATTTACAACAGTTTCGTTAAACTATGCGTAAATTTAACTTTAAAAAATATATAAGTACCAAAGTATTTTAATGGCACTCGCGTAAAATACTATCCATACTTTTATATTTTTGTTATAAATCGTTGTGATGAGACATTTATAAACTTGATACTAAATCCTTATTATTGAGAAGACGTTTTTAAAATTAACTACTTAGATATTCTGTGGAACAAGTGGAATTTTGGAAAAGTTAACAGCTGCTGAAAACAAACTTAGTTTGGGAATAACTTAAGTGTTTCTGCCTTTGGCTAAGTCATTCCAATACATTTCAGATTTCACATTACAATGCTACTTTTTTTTTTTTTTTTATGGCATAGAGTAGACAAACGAGCACACAGGCCACCTGATGGTAAGTGGAAACTGAGACCCATAGACATTCGCATTCACAAGAATGCAGTGCAATCCTAAGACTGCAAATGCGTTGCCAACCCTGAGGACTAAGATGGAATGCCTCTATGCTAGTCATTTCACCGGCTCTCTTATCCCCAAACCGGAACACAACAATGCGAACACTGCTGTTTGGCGGTAGGTTAATGGATAAGATGGTGGTAGCGATCCGGACGGACCCTGCACAAGGTCCTACCACCCGCAACTACTACCAAGGCACCACTGCTACTACTAGGCGCTACTTAGCAAGGCTTAACTTTGATTGTCTGTGTTATGCTTTCATGGCAAAACCACTGAACCGATTTCATTAAAATTTGGTAAGGATTATGAAACTCGACAAAGGACTGAGGGTACTTAATTATTTCCTGCTAGTAGTGATAAACGACTTATACGTAGGATAAGTCGCAGGCAACAGCTTAGTGCTATCACTTCATAGTATACAAAAATGTCGCTTCCCGCCGTCTGTCTGTCCCTATGTATGCTTAGATCTTTAAAACTACGCAATTTTTGATGCGTTTTTTTTAACATATAGAATGATTCAAGAGAAAGGTTTTTATGTACCTATATAATAAATTCTGTTTTATGTACGGGTGTTACAGAAAGTGTGTTAGCGGATTGCTAGTTATAATATATATCTACGCTGAGTTTTCGGACTACTTGTATAAAATGTTTTGTCCTATTTTGCGCTTCAACGTATAGTGGGTTAAATTTTAAGCTACTTGTTTTGTACCTCCCGCCGTTTGTCAGGATCACTACCAGCTTTTCTCCACCAGCTAAGCCTTTCAAGAGGCATTTCATTCTAACCCTTGAAGCAAACAAGTGGGTGTTATAATTTAACGGCACGTTTGTGTGCTTGGTAAAATCATATTGCTTTCGACGTGTAATCGTATTGTCAACGTTTACGATAGCTCTTATTTACTTGATAGTTATGCCAGCCGAGCTGAAAACAATTCGATAATAATGTCAAAAGCAATGTTGTTTTACCAATTCGAATAGGGCCTTCAAAAGTGGGATCGCAATTATTTCGTTTTTTTTTGAAATTTTAGTATAGCTTATTTTATTATTTTATCAAATACATTATATTATATATTATTTTATGAAAACTACATGTAACTCATAGGAAAAGTACATAAAAGTACCTTGTACAATAGCCAACATTCAGACGAAGGTCAGTGAATAAAAATTGGCCGTCAATTATTCGAGTAATGACATGTAAAATGTTCTCTCGTAAAAAACCGGTAACGTTTAGACGAACGGGCGAAGGGAATTCGAATCGGTAATTAAAATGAAATGTTTTATTACTATCGGTATTTTATTAGCTACGACCCGTTAAATGTTATCCATGGCTTAATTGGGTCAATTATGTCATGTCCCTGTTGTTAGGGACCTTGATTTTTATTACGGAGACGTTTTCCCGTGATTTTGGCTTGCTTTTCCCATGAACAAAATAAATCAAGAATTTCAAGCACGATTTTGTTTTGTTAACTAACGTATCGGGTCTTCAAAATTTTTATAACCATTGGATTGATCTATATTTAACACTACATGAGCATTTTGTATCTTCATCGAGTAGTAAATGGTGAAATATACATAAAAATCCTTCTTATCTTATAAAAAAAGTATGTGAGTTTGTTTGTTACTCCTTCACGCTGCAATGGGTTAATGGATTAACACATAGGCCCCTTTTTTTCTAGAAAATTCAATATTTTCCGAGGGATTAATGATAATTCCTGGACGAAGTCGCGGGCAGAAGGCACACCGAATATACTCGTAACATTCGCAAAATATCATAATTAGCAAAACACGTTATTCGCAAAACATGATAATATTTATAAATAGTTGGGTTTGGTTACAAAATCGTAAGTAGGTTTAAGTTATGTTAGATTCACAGTAGGCCCTGAGGGTCATACTACCCAGAAATAGGAGCTCCGTCGACACTGTCTAATTATGACATATCTGTGCAATTCATTTTACACTGAGAAAAAAGGACAGAGTTATGTTACTGCTATAGACCCGTCCTTTACGCTCACCGTAAAATGAACTGCATAGCTACGTCATAATAACCCCGCTGATGGTAAGATGGTAAGTGGGATAATATTACATCGATGAATAAACTAAACTAACTGGAAATTATTTTAGGGTCTCTGAGTCCGGTTTATAATGACAACAAGAAATTGCAAAATGACTATGTTTCATAATGACTAGATTTCATAATGACTAGATCGCAAAATGACTAGAACGCAAAATGACTAGGTTGCAAAATGACTAGATCGCAAAATGACTAGGTTTCATAATGACTAGATCGCAAAATGACTAGGTTTTATAATGACTAGATCGCAAAATGACTAGATCGCAAAATGACTAGGTTTTATAATGACTAGATCGCAAAATGACTAGATCGCAAAATGACGAGGTTTCATAATGACTAGATTGCAAAATGACGAGGTTTCATAATGACTAGATCGCAAAGTGACGAGGTTTCATAAAGACTAGATTGCAAAATGACGAGGTTTCATAATGACTATTGCAAAATGACAGGGTTTCACGATGACTAGATCGCAAAATGATACCTGTAAATAGGTCTTAATTAGTATTTTACAGAAAATTGAAAGAAGGTTAAGTTACTTGTTTTATTTTATTATTTAAGAATTCTTAAGTTGATTAAAGATTCATCACTTTTAACGGGCATTTAATATTAACTGTAATTCTAAAACTAAATTAATCCTAAATTAACAACAAAAGTATGTAAAACTAAGACTTAGGCTGCGTTTCCACCAGAGCTGTGCGAGGCAGCTAAGCGGCGTTGCGAGGAAAATTCCACCAATAGGATTGTTTTGTTTTACTAGCTTCAGTCTCCTTTTGGTGGATTTTTCCTCGCAACGCCGCTTAGCTGCCTCGCACAGCTCTGGTGGAAACGCAGCCTAAGTCTTAGTTTTACATACTTTTGTTGTTAATTTAGGATTAATTTAGTTTTAGAATTACAGTTAATATTATAATTATCTATGCTATTATTAAATTAATTAGCTATGCGGGCGTCAGGAGAGGTTTTTGTCCGATGGTCGACGGGGTATTCTGCCTAACCCTTTGCCTAAGGTCCTCAGTCGTTCTTATTTTATTCAGCGGTAAAAAAAGGCGTTGCGAAAAGCTACAAAGATAAATAAATAAATAAATAAATAACAGTGACAGACGGACAGACAGAGCACGAAGTGATCATAATTAAGGTTTTCCCTTTTGAGGTACGGATCCCTAAAAATATCCGAGACTCATAGATCATATTCATATCATAACAATATCGAAGTTAGAAGTTGCGGGTTCAAATCTCGTTAGCCCTATGGCTCGCAACTTCTAGCTTCGATATTGTTCATTTTCTTCAAAGAGTATTGTGCATTTATTTCTTTAATACCTACGTGTTAGTACTTCAACTTCTTGGTACGACTCGATATGTGATTAAATAAAAAAAACTTTGTTCTCCACTTGACAATAATTGTCAAATGACAGCGATAATTTTCAATTATTCTATTGTGCGTGGTATGATAATTGCGACTGATAGAAAATGTTTAAAAAGGAATTAATATTTATATCCAATAATAAAAGTAATCAAGGACTATTGTACGACGGCTACCGCTACAATTTCGACACCATCATCAAAAGTGGTAGCCGATGGCGTTGTGCAAGAGACCGGAAAGAGTGCAGTGCATCGATATCCCTTGATGAAAGTCGATCAACTGTATTAAGACAAAGCATTCACAGTTGCAAACGCAACTATATTCAGAATAAAAGGGATGAAATTATTAATGTCTGTAAAAAGGAGGTATGCACAAGTATGAAACCAGTAAAAAAAATTTTCGAATGTACATTATTGGAGTTGGAGACAGAAACTGATAATACAATATCAGAGTTTCCTAGCTGCAGCACCGCATCATACGAGTCCGTGAAACACAGCTTATACAGAGCTCGCAAAAGATTCCTGAATGTTAAAAATACAGAATATTTAAATTGTATTCATGTGGAAATTCCAAAAATGATTGCCGAAGATTTTCTAGTGGCTGAGTACGAATGTGATGCAGATGAAAAAATGATTGTTTTTTGCACCAAATACAGCAGGCAATGGTTGAAATCACATGGCAACCACAACAAACAGTTTTTTGGAGACGGAACGTTCAAAAGATGCCCGAAACCGTTTAGACAACTTTTTACTATCCACGTCGACGCAGCCAGTGGAGATACGTCTACTAATGTAGTTCCTGCAGTGTTCGCACTACTCCCAAACAAAAAACAAGAAACATATAACGCATTATTTACAATATTACGTGACGTGATAGGAATCAACATTCAAAATTATAAATGTGATTTCGAAGTTGCACAAATGAATGCATTTAAAACTGTATTTAAGGGTTCAAAATTGACGGGATGTTACTTCCATTACAATCAAGCCATATGGAAACACGCAAAGGACATGAAACTGACCACCTCAAAAGAAGGAAGAGAAACGGCAAGATTAACTGCGAACTTACCGCTCTTGCCTGCGTCCTATGTAAATGACGCTTGGGCAACTATTGCCGAGAACGGTCCTGACTGCGAACCAATGAATAAGTTCAAAAAATATTTCCTAAAACAATGGGGTGAGATTGGGTCTATCATAGACTGTTCGAATGCGAGGCATCGCACAACCAATTGCATCGAATCATGGCACCGCCGATTAAACGTCCGAATGCCTCACAAACCCACATTAATTTTGTTTTTATACAACATAAAAAAAGAAGCAAAATTACAAAATATGAAACTCAAAAAATCGTTGTTTACATTGCATTGTTCTCAAAAGCGGAAATATGTAAAATTTGAAAAAATATACAAGACATATTTAAAAGTGCTTTCCAATCAAGAAATTTCACCAATACAATTTTTAAAGAGGATTTCCATCGCGAAACAAGAGATATTTTAGGTCGATATAAGTGATAGTATTATTGACAATGATAATGTAAGGATCGAGCCGGAATACTCGTATTTGATTTGAATACTATGAAGAAAAAGTATTTTGTTTTGTTAAATATGTGTTTTCAAATGATATAATAATAATAAATTATATTTTCTGTTTTTTATTAATTTGACGCATGTCAACAAAAACGCATAATCCCAAATAAACGCATTGGGCCATAATACGCGTTGCTCCAAACACGCAAAGTACTAAACGGCCACTTCCCTTGAACGTCCGCTATAGTTTGCCATAAATCATTTATTTTCTCTATAAGCACTATTTCCACCAAACGGCCCGCAACGGATTGGAATCTCGAAAGTGAACTCAAAAACAAGGTAGGAACGAAACTATTTGACTGGGTGCGAATACGTTCGCAAGCAACCGTACGGTGCCGTTCGTGTGCGTCGACATCCTGTCGGCCGCGAACGGCTGTTACCGCCCGGTCGTACGCGTCGAAATGTCGCCGGACACGATCGGTTGTCGCCGCATCCGTTCGTATTCTATCCGATCCGATCCGATGCGGGCCGTTTGGTGGAAATATTACTATAGAATATGCGATATGGGTATCGCATATTTTCGGAACTGAAGATAAGATCTCGGCATTGTGAGATCTCGGTATTATGAGATCTCGGCATTATGAGATCTTGGCATTGTGAGATCTCGGTTTTATGAGATCTCGGCATTATGAGATCTTGGCATTGTGAGATCTTGGCATTGTGAGATCTCGGTATTATGAGATCTCGGCATTATGAGATCTTGGCATTGTGAGATCTTGGCATTGTGAGATCTTGGCATTGTGAGATCTTGGCATTGTGAGATCTCGGTATTATGAGATCTTGGCATTGTGAGATCTTGGCATTGTGAGATCTCGGTATTATGAGATCTCGGCATTATGAGATCTCGGCATTGTGAGATCTCGGTATTATGAGACCTTGACATTATAAACCGGACTCAGGTACAGGTGTTCCAAAATTTGATTTGGTTTGAAGATTTATTTCAAATGTGTTTTTATTGTGGAATTATGATTATAATTCAAATCTAAGCGCCGTTATGAGAATTTAAACATCAACTTTTAGTCTCACAAGTGCAGCGGTTTTTACCAGTTTAATTAAAAATGTATTTAATTCATAACTAATTAACTTATTGGAAAGTTAAAACTATACTTCGAGCCGTTATAGAAAGCACTTTTTCATCTTTAAATATTTACGTCAAGCTCTAGAACATTCTGTATATTATTGGGTGCATAAACTTTCAATAGACTACTTAAAAAAAGACGAGTAAATATGTAATAAGGGTGAATAAATCCGAATATTTTTCATATCCTCATCAAAATTTGAGCAGGAAATCGCAAATTGTCGAATTTTGTGACCCATATTAACGCCTTCAATTCCAAGAACTCCAAAATGTGTTTATTTTGCACCGAATTTAGGGTATCGGGCCCCGACTGTGGTATCATGAAGCCTTTCAGGGTGTAAGTAAAAGATAAATTTAATTACGGCGCGTGAAATCGTAATTGGATTTCTATAAAACGGTCAAGCGTATTATTTGCTTCTTTGGCTGTTCGATAAGTATTTGTAACTACATTGTTTTTTTTTTGACTGTGTTTATTAAATCTATATTAGACAAAAGAATATATAAATATAAAAAAAGACGAATTTAATGCTGTAAGACATTTACCAGTAAACCTTTAGGCAAAGCTGCAGTGTTATTATTCATTTGGGTTTAATTCTTTTTTTTATGGCGAGAACGCAATGAGCACATAGGCCACCCATCTCCTAGGATCTGAGACCTATACACATTGTATTCGCAAGACTACCATCTCAAGACTACAAATGCGTTTCAAACCCTTAGGACTAAGATGGAATGCCTAAAGGTGTGACGATCTAGACATCTTGTCTGCTACATCAAAGGAGCCTAGGTCACCCAGGCACCAATGATAGACACTTAGCTGATAGGCACCAGTAATGGACATTTTACTCTAAATTCAAATTTCATACGATTCTAAATTTATTGATGCAAAACAAATGAATAACCCTTATCTTCTGTAAAATAAGATTCAAATGTCCATCATTGGTACTTGTCCATTACTGGTTCCGTCACATGTCTTTTCATTTTAAGCCTATATAGTCATGTGACAAAAAACAAGGTGGTTTTGCAATTTTTAACAAACAGACGGTTACACCCTGTAGTGTAATATTTTGTTATTAGTTACTAAGTTTGGAAAAAATTGGAAAAGAAGAAGATCGTCCCCTTACTTCTAGAACCGCTTAAAGTACCTTTTAGGCAAAATCAAGTTACGAACATCGTTAGAAAGTACTTTTCAATATCTACGTGTTAGTAAAACCCGTTTTTTAATACCATGCTCCGTTCCTGAGATAGCCTCTAGCTTAAAGTAGTTTAACAGCGATTTTTTTAATATTGAACAAGCAAAAGCTACTAAATGGTTGTTATAATCGATATTTTTAAATTTTTAAGAAGAAAAACATTTTGTCCTCATTAAAGTGGTTTTAGCAGGTTTCATGTTTAAATAAAATACAATTTAGTTACTCTAATAAGATACTAAACATGTATAGTAGTTTTTTGGTGCTAACCATAAGATATAAACGTTTATTTTGCCATCTACAAAAACATTCAAACCAATCGATAATATGTTTTTCCACTTCCTAATTACTCAAAAGTCAAAAATATTAATCAGCAAAAACAACAAAAACATATTATAATGTGTTTTGTTTGCATCTTTTTTGCTTTCGCCGGTAGAATCCGATACAGCAAAAACCGCTTAACGTGCGCGTACGCGCTTCACGCTGTACTCCCTAGTGAGGGCCTCCCCGCTAGGCGCTAACCGCGCGGCGCGCGGCGCTTAGTCGCGTCTCACCTGTTTGCAAGTGTCGACGCCGATTGCGTGCACGCATGTAATATTTACCTAATAACAGTGATGACAAGGGTTAAAACATGAATTCCCGTACAAAAAAAATGTTAAGCTTGGTGCTTGGAAACAGTGGTTTGCATAAAGGTAAGTAAAAATGACTGTTTATATTAATTATGTTAAAATTGATAGGTTAGGTAAATCACGAGAACAATATTAAAGCTCCTACTGTTACTGTTACTAAAATCTCATTGAATAAGGCGAACTATTTTAGTCAATGTCATTTAAGACAACGAATTTGCATGTTGAACATATTAATTACGGCAAATCGCGCGAGGCGTTGACCCCAACATGTACCTAAACAAAAAAGTTTTCGTTATAGATGATGACAACAAGCTATCTTCTGGTGTCATTGAGTCGCCAAGTCACGGACAAATCAACCAAAGGATGTAAGTCGAATGTGAAAACAATTTAGGTAGGTATTACAACTACCTACTTCTTAACTGTTTGCCGCGGATTATAACACGTTCCTACCTACATACTTACCAGTAAATAGGTATGTCACTTAACAAAATTCAATACTACCTATTTCAATTTTAAATGTCTTAGTTTCATATAAGTATACAAAACAATTTTGAGTAGGTAAGTTTTTGATTGACTCAATTTGAAACTATGTAGGTAGTTAAATAAATCTTGGTAGACGATTTTAACTTACTTTTCGTTGTTGGAGATACTTGAAATTTTGCATGCTAGTGTGATGCCGATGACAATACAATAATATTATGGTACCAACGAGTTGGTATGGTGATCGAGACGGAAGGTGGCCATCAGAACTCCTCAACGGTTTATAGTAGGTCCATAGAGTTTGGATTCGTTTGAGTCGTCTTTCAATAGCGAGTTTGTTATCAATAGTACAAGTACAGTCGGCAACAATAAAGTGTCAGCAAAATGAATTATTTAGGAAAAACTTTTTTTAGGGTAAAGAATTAGTTATTCTACAGTGTATGTATTAAAATTATTTATTGCACAAAATGAAAAAAGAAAATACAATGTGTACAGAAAAGGGATGTAAGTTAAGTACATAACTTAAAGCTAGTATTATGTTTCAGGTAACTGTAATCCAGAGCCGCAGCCGACACTAGCAGTGACGAAGAATAACTTTTTTTTTTTATATCAGTGGGAGGCAAACGAGCATGTAGGTTACCTGATGGGAAGTAAACACCACCGTCGATAAACACCATCAGCTCAAGAAGAGTTGTCGGTGCGTTGCTGGCCAATAAGGGAGATGTAAGCTCTTTTCTTGAAGGCACCCATGTCATAACTGGTAGGAAATACCGCCGAAGGGAGCTCATTCCACAATTTCACTGTACGAGGCAAAAAGTGCCTAGTGAAACGCACGGTGGAAGAACGCCCTTCATCAAGGTGATGTTGATGGAACCTGGCATTGCGACGAGTAGTTCGGTGGTGGAACTCTGCGGCCGGTAAAAGTCTAAATAATTCATCAGAACTCCCCGTTGTAAAGCCTATACAGCACGCAAAGTGAACTGACGTCGCTTCGGATAGAGAGGGAATCCAATCGGACGGAGAGCGCTGGGTCGTTGACGATTCGAACCGCTCTGCGTTGTATCCGGTCAAGTGGAAGAAGGAGGTATTGGGGTGCCCCAGCCCAGAGATGAGAACAGTACTCCATATGCGGCCGAACCTGAGCCTTATAAAGTTGGAGGCAGTGGTCAGCTGTGAAGTACCGTCTTGCTCTACTAAGCACGACAAGCCTCCTGGAAGCCAATTTGGCTTTATCTTCCAAATGACTACGGAACTTAACGTCATGAGAAATGTCAACGCCCAGGATTCCGATACTGGGCTTGATGGCGAGGGAAGTGCCTTCGAACTGAGGTGTTGTGACGAAAGGGCTTTTCTTGGCTGATAACACGCACAGTTGTGTCTTAGTGGGGTTAAATTGGACCAGGTTGAGTCTGCCCCACTTTGAGACCGCCTCCAGCGATGACTCAGTTTCAGACACAAGCTTTGCTCGGCAGTCTTCGGTGTCGGCTCGAGAGAGATTACTCCGGCCAAAGTAGCGCGTGTGACTAGTGCTATCATCTCTACTCGAAAAGTCAAATAGTACTACTAGGTTACTTAGTTTATTTAAATCTTTTAATTTAGGTAATCTGTTCTTCGAACCCATACGGATAGGTATTAGTAGTGCAACCTGCTTAGATAATATTTTTTGTAATTGCGAATGTTTGGATAAAGAAATATTTAATTGTTTTAATTCGGACCATAGTGGTCAGAGGGCATCTTTTGTAAATGATTTTTATCAAAAACCTCAGACAATAACATACCGACCTTTAACTAGTAATCGTTTGGAATTATTCAAAAATAAAGTTCGGAGTAATATCTCAGTGTTACCTTTGTTACATAATGAATGTAATAGTATTTATAAAGACTTGTTTGGCTTAATTCTGCATCAATTTAATAACAATTTTAAAATTAAAACTATTTCTGGGTCGAAAACCAAGTTTAGTGAATGGGCTACTGCAGGCATTCATAAAAGTAGAAATAGACTTTATGACCTATATAAAGAGAGGGAGGACAATAAGAACGCTGACTTCCTAAATTATGTTAAGAATTATTCGAGGACCTTTAAGCAAGTTTGTTTAACTGCTAAGGCAAATTTTCTTAGCCTTAAACTCAAATCATCTGATAATAAAGTAAAAACCGTATGGAATATTATAAATAGAGAAACGGGAAAATCAAAAACTCGCGATAATAAAATCACCCTAAACACAGGTGACAAACTAATCACGTCAAATAAAGACGTGGCCATAGCATTTGAAGATTATTTTTCCAACATAGCCATAAATACTACGAAATATCTTAAATCATCCGCGGTTAAAGCTCAATCATTACTTTGCACTAATGTCAGTAAATGTAATATAAACTTTGAATTCAGCCCGGTAAGTTCAGTTTCAATAGTCAAGGTATTTAAATCGCTTAGTTTAAAAAAGACCGAGGATTTGTGGGGCACATCAGTTAAAGTACTCTTTCATATCATAGATGTAATTGCACCCCATCTAGCATTAATTTATAATAATTGCATATCGGAGGGGATCTTTCCAGATCTCATGAAAAATAGTAAAGTCATACCTCTTTTAAAATCGGGCGAGATGAGTGATTTAACAAACTTCCGTCCCATTTCCATACTACCAGTATTAAGTAAAGTCTTTGAGAAGTTAATGTTAAATGATATGTTAGGTCACTTCAATAGAAATAAACTGCTTAACAGTAACCAGTTCGGCTTCACCAGAGGACGATCCACTATTGATGCGGCTTCTGTGCTCATTAAATATATATATAACAGTTGGGAGAAATCTTGCGATGCAGTAGGAATATTTTGTGATCTTTCTAAAGCTTTTGATTGCGTGGATCATACGACCCTTATTTTAAAATTAGAACATTATGGATTGGCCAATAAAGCTTTAAGTCTTATGTCTTCTTATCTACGTGATAGAACTCAAACAGTTGTTGTAAACAAAACTCAATCTGTTGGAGCTACAGTGAAAATAGGTGTGCCACAAGGCTCTATTTTAGGTCCCTTTTTATTTTTGGTGTATATAAATGACTTGCCACCAACAGTAGATAAACTTTGTGATATTGTACTTTTCGCTGACGATACTTCACTAATTTTCAAGGTAGAAAGACAAACTGTAGACTACAGTAGGATAAACGCCACCCTAGTTAAAGTACTTAATTGGTTTACTTCCAACAATTTGCTACTAAATGCTAAGAAAACTAAATGTGTTAGATTCTCTTTGCCTAACGTTAAACCGGTAGATTCTAGAATTTTTCTAAATGACGAGTGTTTGCAAATGGTAGATAAGGCAGTTTTTCTAGGCATAACAATAGATAAAAATTTGCAATGGAGTCCCCATATAGCGGTACTGGCAGGTAAACTAAGCTCGGCAGCTTACGCCGTTAGGAAAATTAGACAATTAACCAATGTTGAGACAGCTCGCTTAGTTTATTATAGTTATTTCCATAGTGTCATGTCGTACGGTATTTTGGTTTGGGGTAAGGCTGCTGACATTCAAACTATATTTGTTTTACAAAAACGGGCCATTCGTTCTATTTACAACTTAAATTCCCGTGACTCCTTAAGAGAACTTTTTAAAGAAATTAATATCTTAACTGTAGCGTCTCAATTTATTTATGAAAATATTATTTATGTTATTAAGAATTTAGATTCTTTCACCAAGAATTCTGATGTACATAATTTAAATACTAGAAATAAAAATAAAATCGCTATTCGTAAATTCCGCGTCCGTAAAGTATATAAATCATTTGTTGGTCAATGCATTCATTTCTATAATAAATTACCTGACGTAGTTTTAAAGTTACCCTTTCCAGCACTTAAAAATTACTTGAAAAAGTCGTTAATGTCTAAAGCGTATTATAGGGTCGAGGACTATCTAACAGACAAAAATGCATGGTCTAAACCCGAAGCATAGTCATTAATAATTTGATCAATTGCAAAAGCTTTATCTTGTCAAGGGGACACCGTTGATGTAGGAAAACATATCGAAACTTTTATGTGGTCATCTTGCACCTTTTATGTGGGTTTTAGTTTTTTTTCTTGTTTTTTATTTCTCCTTTTTCTTCCTTTATCTCTCACGTAAGATTTTTTGGCATGTTTTCCTGCTGATCTACTTATGTTATTGGATATTATATTGAATTTAATATTTATTGCTTTATATAATGCTAGATTAAGTAGTACCATTGTAATTAATATGTTTAAAAAATGACTGACTGCTGAGTTTCTTGCGGCGTTTCTTCTCAGCAGTGTCTCTTGCGAAGCGCTGGTAGATTCTTGACGTGTAAAAGTGCCAGAACGGCCTACTTACTGAATAAATGTCTTTTATCTTTTTATCTTTTTTTTATCTGCATAGCAATAAATGTTACTAATCTGCAACATATCGTTGATATGCAGAAGAAACAGCGTAGGGGACAATACGGGCATGAGTTTCGAGCATGAGCCATCAACTGTTATTTGGATGCTCTTCCCCGTAAGAAAACTGGCTGCCCATTTACAGAAACTCTCTGGGAGCCCATAAGAAGGCAGCTTCGACAAAAGTGCTTTGTGCCAAACCCGATCAAAGGCCTTCGCTACATCCAAACTAACGGCCAATGCCTCACCCTTGCTCTCCACGGACTCAGCCCAACAATGAGTGAGGTAATCACCAGCTGAACGCCCACGGCGGAAGCCATATTGGTGGTCACTTAATAGCTGATTATCCTCCAGCTGACGATTAATAACATGTTCCATTATCTTGGAGAAAAAGGATGTTAAAGCGATAGGCCGATAATTTGATGGATCTGAGCGAGTACCCTTTTTTTTTTTTGGTCTACTCCTACGTGTTTTTTATAACCCTAATAAACAATTTTTTAAACCTATGTGACGTTTATTTTAGTTTTAACCACTAATTTCTCCAGTCAACACCAATGTTTGTCTCAATGTTGCTTTTTATCTAATAAACGCCTTATTAGTAAACATAATTCGATGAAATTTTGTAAACGAATAGTTTTAAGTTTTGAATAGTGCAAACTTTACAAAACATACCGCTATATCTTGTAGAGACGGGGCAGTCGGTAAAGTAAGTTACAGTACAAAACATACTAGTAACATATTAGCATTTTAAGTGCACTTAATTTTGAAATATCATATTCTCTACAGCCAAAACCAACTAACTGACTCGTGACTGTAATATAAACTAAGATAACTGCATAATTAATCACAATTCCCAATATTTTTCTAGTCCAAAGTGAAACTTATATAAGTAAGAAAGTTAAACTTTGAATCAATACTGCCGAAGCCTATTAGTTTAAAAGATACGAATAAATTGACTCTACAGCAAAAACCGCTTATCTGCACCACCTTTTTTACAAAAGCCTCAATTTAAACCATTTGCTTACAGAATATATTATTTTTTTACTTACAGTTTTGATTACTAATAACCTCTCCTTATAAAATCTATAATATAATTTACTTAGAATTGGGTTTAACTAGACATTTAAACACTCAAACCTTTAAATGCGTTTTTCTCAAAACTATACTTCATGCAGTTAAGCGGTTCTAGAAGTAAGGGGACGAGATTTTGGCTCGCAAACCGTCCTTATCCTAGATACTTTTTACGCCAAAAAATTGCCTAGTTTCCAAAAGAAAAGCGAGAAAACAGACGGAGCCGCGTAAGTTACCTATTTTAAAATTTCACGTTTTATTTTTTCGACGTGAAAGACAGATTTCATATTCACGTGAATGAACCGATAAATCAAATTTCAACATTTTCGTCGAGTTACAGCACCGTATAGAACGGAACCCAAAAAGTTCTCGGCAGTTAACCTTTTGTGTCGTTGATTACAATCTAGTTTTTTACGGAATATCGCTTTGCGTTGTAAGGCGATGTTGACAACCATCGCTGAACCAGATCGACGGTAACGCGAAAAGCCGCCGTGCGATGTGCCCGGCCGCGCGTGACGGACAAATAGAGAAACGCACAAAAGGCCTTTTATATGCGACGACTATTCCCCAAAAAAAAAATATTCAAAATGTGGAATTATCAAAAAGTTTTTATAGTTGTTGGAAATTCTGTAGCTCTGCCTACCCCACTCTGGGAATAAAGGCGTGAGTTTATGTATGTATGTATGTGACTATTCCCCAAATGTAAAAAGAATTTGTATCGTATCCATTAACCTACCAATCAGCAGTGTTCGCATTGTTGTGTTCCGGTTTGGGAATTAGACAGCCGGTGAAATGACTAGCAAGGTATTCCATTTTAGTCCTCAGGGTTGGCAACGCTTTTGCAGTCTTAGGATTGCATTGCAGTCTTGTGAATGCGAATGTCTATGGGTCACAGTTTCCACTTACCATCAGGTGGCCTGTGTGCTTGTTTGTCTTCTCTATGCCATAAAAAAATAAAAAAATAAAAGGAACTGTTACCCAATGGTACAAATCAAACAAACAAAACAATAAACTGCCAACTAGCCAGAAAAACTACAATTATTGAATCAAAAAACTCATTAATTAATTAAATAATTTCTAAATACGCATTCAAATTTCATTATTAGACTGACCATACGACTATTATTTTTATACTAGAATATTGACTTACTAAAAAAATTATTAAAACTGTCGTCGATGATTATTTACTACTACCTACTTAGAAAGTACTCCGTGGTTGCCGGATTAGAATAGTACCACTCCATGTCTTCCTGTGGAAGTCGTAAGAGGCGACAAAGGGAATAGAGGCTTGTAGCATTGTTAGGCGATAGGCTTGCAACCTGTCATTAATACGCTGGTAGGTTATCGTAGCCTGTTTGTGCAAAATGTGGTTATAAAATTATCAACAAAGTTTTTAGTCGTTGGTAATTCTGCAGCTCTGCCTACCCCACTCTGGGAATTAAGGCGTGAAGGTATGATGATGATGATGTAAAGTACTCGCAGTACCCATAAAGGTAAGGTTTGTAAGTTTGCCATAGGTATGATGATTTAGTGAAATATTAGTGAATCACCAGAGAACTACATACACATACATATGCCTGTCTCCAAATGGGGTAGGCAGATATTATGGAACGCCAGGTGCACCGATCTAAACACACAATTTTCGCTTCCTCTACATTCATCAACTAACTAACTAACTAACTATAGTTTTGATAATGGTTTTCAAACTGACCTTAATAACTGGTATGTGTTCTGGCCATGATAACGGCAAAAGCCTTCTATATGACGAGAAAAAATACACTTTTACCGAACAATCGTCCTCGAGAGAAATATCCATGGACTTATTTCTCTAATAAGTCATTGGAAATTTGTAACTATAAATAACTCGATAATGGCGAAATACACCTGAACAAGAGTGAAAGCCACTAATTAAAACTAGAAATTATAGAAGAAACATTCTAAAACACTATTTTTAATTACCAATCGTATCTTCTTTTAGTGTTGTAAGCATGACCAGCATACAAACGAGTGAGGTGGTATCCGCATAGTTAACACTCACCACCTTTGATCAACGATTGATTAAAGAATTTTCGACGATGAGATCACGGACCCTCAAACGACTAGTCTACGACGTCACAACACGATCCGTCGTTATCGTATCGTGTCGTATAAAATAAGCTTGTTACTTTATTCAATGCTATTTTCAAATCCGAAACGTGTTGAATGCAAGCCTGCACTGAAAAAGCGCACAGCCTGAATGCAACGTCAGTTGTGTCTGTAAAAAAAGGAAAAAAAGTAAACCTTTTCCTGATATTACTGCGAGACTTCACTACAAAGGTTGAATGGTCCTGCAGCTTGTAATTGAACGGTCTGAGGGCTTTAGAAATAATAACTAGTTGCGGAAAAAAAAGTATTTGGAAAAAAGTTACATATTTTAATCAAACAAAAAACGTTTTCTATTGAAGAGCACCGTTGCTTAAGTTTCAGTTTAACTGCATTAATGTCAAAACTTAGAATCTTCTAGATGAAAGGACAACTTTTATTTTTAACAGAATTTCCTTAAAAATAAGACTGTTACTAGTATTTTCTTCTACGCAATGTTTTACCAGTATTGGTCACATTACACGAAATCCCGTCTATTTATATCGATGAGCTCTCTATTTTAAACTTCGAGTATTTTATCTTTTTTTTGCCCATGTTAAGTAATGCTTCTTGTACGATTTCAAAATCTCGATTGACTGTGCCAACTTGTATATTACGTGTAATTTTATGTTTTACTATTTATAATGTTTTTTTGTTCGTACAAAATGTGATTACTATTCGTTTTTTTTATAGAGCGTGTCTAAATAACCCGTTATCAAAAAGGTTTTTAATTTTTACGTTAAATCTTTACTACCATTCTGCCCTTCTGAATAAAAAGGCCGCATGTGCCATTTGATGGTCAAAGGAAATTGAACCTTCTGTGGTGAAAAAAAAGGTCGGTTATACATACGCGGTTCTATGAGACATGCGCCTTTTTTTCTAAGGAGGGCAGCATTATCTAACCATAGCAAATTTTTCATAAGGTATAGAGTTAAAATAACTGTAGCTACTAGTTAACTGAATGCTTAAACGTAATGAGTGCAAAAAAACGGTGTTCGCAAAACATATTCTCTTAAGTTTATCGAGTAACTTTCTATTACATCTCCATTAGAATGTATCAAAAATAACTTAAAAAGCACTCACGTACTCCATCTCTATAAATCGATCGTCCCATCCCTTACGCACTAACTGCTGGAGGCATCCGTCTCACTCTGACGTTGAGTTGTTTATGGGAAATTTGCGGTTAATGTATCTCTTGATAGTTGTTGATTTACGTCTGCTACAATTTAGTTCCAATTTAATTTTGTAGTTCAATGTTGTACCTATTAAGAAATGTTTACTTACGTACCTTTTCTTATTAATGTGACTATTGAACAGCTATATAGGACAGTGCAAGCGATGAGAGCGACAAGGTCCTTAAGTGATTGGTTATTTCTGACTATATAACACGTCGTGAACTAACCCTGATTATTAATTCATGTGCCATTTATAGACATCTAAGAACTCAACGGTCCTCAGTGTCATTCAACATAATATTAATTATTCAGTAATTCACAGCCAAATTTCCTGATTTCAGTGTAAAATGGTGTATTAAATTCTGAGTACCTACCGAATTTGTGAACGTCAAATTTCTAAAATCAAGCAAGCTAAAGCAAGTCAAGTAAGCAAAGGCTAATTAATAAAAAATGTAAGACATCAATAATTTTGAAACAATTTTTTTTAAATGCAGGCTTTGAAAAGCCTACTGGTACTTTCGGGTCATTCATCATCATCATCATTTCAGTCTATTGCAGTCCACTGCTGGACGTAAGCCTCCCCCAGGGTTCGACACAAAGTACTGGTACTTTCGGGTGAAGCTAAAAAATTCCAAACGAAAAGCGATAACGTTTCTCTCCCCTTAAACGTAGTTCGATTCTTACGATTCTTGAATATGTTGTAGATATCATGAAAAAGGATTTCTCTAGGATTCCTTTTCCAAAAAAAATTTTTTGTCATGAAACAAAAAACCGAAACGAACAGACCTACCTAGTTCTTCATAATAAATAACCACAACACATTAAAAAATCGTGGAAATCCGAGTTGATTTTGAGGGTGAGAAACGTTTATCGACCAGCGTCGCTATTGCCTAACACACTCGCAATCTCAATTGGCTTCAAAGTGGAACAATTTCATTTTGTATGCAGACAAGCCTTCGATTTTCAAAATAAAAACAATTGCAATTGCGAGTGCGTTAAGCAATAGCCCCTCTGAGCTACATTTTAATTTTTTTGACACGGTTTTAGGAGTGCTTCACAACCCTCTAAAGTAAAATGATACACTCGAAAAATATTATAACCCAAGGAGGGTACGCAGTCAGCTGCCCTATTTCTAAGCGCACTCGCAATCGCAATCGACTTCAAAGCGGAACAATTGTTTTCATTTTGTATGCAGACATTTTGTTGCAGGTGGTAGTAGGACCTTGTGCAGGGTCCGTCCGGATTGCTACCACCATAATATCTTATCTATTAACCTACCGCCAAACAGCAGTGTCCGTATTGTTGTGTTCCGGTTTGGGGATAAGACAGCCGGTGACATGACTAGCTTAGAGGCATTCCATCTTAGTCCTCAGGGTTGGCAACGCATTTGCAGTCTTAGGATTGCATTGCAGTCTTGTGAATGCGAATGTCTATGGGTCACAGTTTCCACTTAGCATCAGGTGGCCTGTGTGCAGTTTGTCTTCTCTGTGCCATAAAAAATAAAAAAGACAAGCCTTCGATTTTCAAAATGAAAACGATTGCGATTTCAAATGCGTTAGGCAAAAGCCCATCGGATCAGTGTAAGTTAAAAAGTAACACTAATATAATATCTTAACACTCCATCAAGAAATGCACGTGGTTAACTACCTATATACGTAGTTGTAATCAATTCTGTTCTGCAATCTTAGTTCCAAGAGCCTCATCTGCCCCACAAAGCGGTCAAAGTTAGCGTAACTTAGTGTAACGAATATTGATTCTAGTTTGATCAGGCTTGCTAATGGCGTTAGGTTCACTACGGTAAATCCTACATGTTACATGATAAATTGACCGGTTAGAAACACTACCAATAGCTGGGCGATTCTACTTTTCAGTGTAAACTTTTGCTGTCATCCAATAAAAAGTATACTAAATTTTGAATGTTTAAGTAAAGGGTATTGAAAAAAAACTCTTAAATTACTCGATAATCGTTGAATTATCTTGGTAACTCAGTGGTTAATTGCACTTTTTCCCTAGAAAAGACATGTAATCAACGTCCACTGCGTTACTCATTTTATAGTTATTACACATATTTTTTTCTGAATAAGATTAATTCTAAATACAAGCTTATTTTCGTCCCTTTTCGAGTTTTAAGTTAAAATCGCATCACGTTACCGTTTGTTGAAATAAAATTAGTTTAGTAAGAACGTGCCAAAAAATTATATACAACGAAAAGTAGAATGGTCACGCCTGAGAGATTCAGGCGCATTATTGCTTTTTAGCAAGCTCAAGGTTAGGTTAGAAATGTTAGATCTATCGCGACAGTTCAGGAATGACAGTTCCTTTTGTTCCTCCGCTAAGATTAAAACGAAATGAAGATACAACGTCGTAGGATTGAGTGGAATGAATTCCATCCATCCTAGAATTCAGCTGGCTGGAACGCTGAGTGGAAGAAGTTTCATGTACTCATTCCAAGGAGCTGGCTAGAAATAAACTCTATTTATTCATACCAAGAGGCCAAGTTAATAGAGATGAGTATAAGTTCTATCTATTCCTACCCAGGGTTATAGATCTCTATTAGATGCGTAGAAGAAAATTCATCTGTCCCTACAAAAAACATAGTTAAAAGGAGGTACGTAGAATTTATATCTGTCCCTACTAAGGGGCAAAGTTAAAAGAGATGAGTATAATGATTAGTGGAAAGTGTTTTATTTATTCCTGACCAATTTGTTCACTTTTCCCTTAGTAATAATGAAAAGAAGAGTGTTTAACTCGGGTTAAAGTATCTGTGCGGGACGTCGAATTGCTATTGCCCCGCACAGGCGTAGAGTAGTGGACTGTAATGTTCGGATTTGGGGGCTGGTTTCGTTTCGAAGAAATAAAAACGAAGATGCTTCTATATACGATCTGCCAGTAGGGAGCGGGAACTATCGGTGACTGTTGTAGCAAGCTTCTATGGGGGGGTGCCGAGGATCCCTTCTATTGCGGTAGGTTCCGAAGGCTTCTTGCTTGCTACTGGTTGCTTCCCTATTTCTTGATTGCTTCCACGATTTGTCACATTTTGCCACAATTTCTATCGATCGGGGGCCTATTAATATTCCAGTTTTGGGGGACGGACCTAGTTGGTATCCGGACGAGGCTGTAGTTTGGTAAGAGAGACAGGGACTTGGAAAGGGAGACGGCAAATATGCGTGAGAGAGAAGGTAAAATACGAGAGGGAGACAGCTCTCTGGTCATCTCGCTCCTCCTCTTAGGAGGATGAGGAACCGGTGTCGGGCTATTCACCCCTGAACCGGGGTGGTCTGCGCCGACCGTGAAAACGGTCGGGTCCTTGGATGGCAGCCTGCGTAGCAGGCTGCAAGGAGGTGTGGGTGGGAGAGGGAGTTTTGGGTAGGGGGGCGGGGTGGGGAGCGTCATGTCCGGGTGTTACGCTGCTTGCGAGATCGAGCCAGCTGGGTGAGACCCCATTGGGGGAGGCCTGGCTGGCGATCTACGAGCTAAGCAGCGTCTTCGTGGGTCCTCATGGGCCCGCGGCGTTCCAATGTGTAATCCTCAGAGGGTCCATTGCTAAACCAGTCGAGCAATCCCTCTGAGGACTATGGCGGCGATGTCTTCACCTGTCTGCAGGGCCATCAGGACCTCCTGCAGGATTTCGAGGGCCAACTTGACCGTCTCGGTCCTTGTCGGCTGATCCACTCTCTTTTGGCCAGGTCCCTGGGTAGGGGCAATGGTGGCCAGAGGTGCGGGTTTGGCGGCTGCTGGGGCCGAGGGTGGCTTTGGCAGGGGTTTGGTGGTGGGTGCAGTGGCCATGTCCTCTCCGTCCTGGGGGGGTCTTGGTCCCCGTTTCCTCCCTCCGCGCTTCTTCCCGCGGCGGGTGGTGGTGGGCTTCGTGGGGTCGTTGGCAGGGGCCATGAGGGTGGCGCTGTCCTGTGCTGCCTCGACGGCTTGCATGCGGGTCAGCTCGGAGCCCTGCCTGGGCTTGGGGGGGTGCACAGTCTTCTTGGCACGACGGTTCTCTCTCAGGAGAACCGGGCAAGAAGTACTGTTGGCGGTGTGCGCACCGCTGCAGTTCGCGCAAGTTGGTGGCTCCTCCCGGGGCCGGTCGCAATTGCCGGCGGCATGTGGACCGCCACAGCGCACACATGCTATGGGGCGGTGGCAGTTGTGTGAGGAGTGTGCGAACTTTTGGCAGCGGTGACACTGTGCCAGTCCGCGCTTTCCCCTCCAGGGCTCGACGATGATCCCCGGCATGCAGAGGACTTCGGTCACCCTGTACAGCTTGGCAGCCATGTCGTCGTGGTCTTTCTTCACCTGAGCGAAGAAGATGCATCCTGGTCTTCCTTGGCGGGCCCTGATGGGCCTGACGTATTCCACGTTGAAGCCCAGGGTCGCCAGGTCCTCCAGGATGTGCTCAGGTTCGGTGTCAACGGGGAGGCCCCTGATGGCCACCTTCAGGCTGCGTTCGCTGGGCAGTGAGTAGCTGTACCACACCAGCCCGGAGTCCTCCTTCTCCAGGTCGGTGAGGTATCGCTGCACGGTCCGGTACTCATTTTCCCCTGCCGGGGAAAAGCGTACTCCCGTGCCGAACGGGCGGGCGTTTGGGGCGTGCCCTAGGAGGGCCTTTAACGCCCGGAAGTGGGAGCCCCAGTTCTGGATACTCTCCACCACTAGGGGCGGGTACCGCACTCTCTTCGGGGCCTGCGTCTGTCCTGGTCCGCCGGTTGCGGAGGGAGACGGCGGGGAGGCGACCGCGTCGGCGAAGGACAGCCGAGGCGCCGGGGGCGGAGGCGTGTGCAGCGGTGATGGTGGCTGCTGCGATTTGCGGGGGGCAGAAGGTGGCGCAGTCTGCGTCGTCGGTGGTGGTGGTGGCGGAGGCGCCGCGGTGTCCATTGGGGACAAGTCCAACCGCGGCATGGAGAGGGGAGGCTGCGACGACTGGGGCGGGGAGCCAGTCACCCTCTTTGGGTGTTGCTGCGCGAAGGGCGACGGCGAGAATCGCGGCGCCGTGGCAGGTGGTGGCGGGCGCATTTGGGTGCTCATCCTCGCGGGCGCGATGGTCGGCCTTGTGCGGGCGAGAGGAGCGGTCGCAGTCGCGGACGCGGACGCACTCCCGGGGGCGGTTTTGACGGCGGTAGGGGTAACGGCCGCGCGCGCGGGCGCGGCGAATTTCTGGGGGTTGGTGGCCCCATTTGCAGCACGCGCGGGTGCGCGTACTAACGCGGGCGCGGGCGCCTTGCGGGGCGCAGGGACACCGGGTCCGGCTGGCGGCAGTGGGACTGGCGGGCGCCCCTTCGGGGAGCGCTGCTCCAAAGGTTGCGGGGCTGCTGGTGCGGCGGGGCGCTGCCTGGAGGCTGCGCGCGAGCCAGTCGGGGCGTTCGCGAACTCCGGGGCGGTGGGTGCCGGTGGGTGGTGATGGTGGTGGGAGCCACACGGCAGCGGTTCCCCGACCGAGACAGACGTCAGAAACTCGTCGGGGTGGCCTTTGAAGGGGTCTTCACCGGCTCCCTCCTCAGTCGGGGTGCCGGCGGGCGATGGAGTTCGCACCTGGCCTGCCGCCTTGAGGATGGCGAAGGCGCGCTCAACATAGGCGCGGCCTTCGACTGCGGCGGCGGTGGTGCGCCTCTGGGTGCTTGCGAACACCCTCGGGCGCGTGTGCCGGCGTGATGTCGGGTCCGGCCGGTTTTTGGGTGGCGGCATCCTGGTGGTGGTGGTGGTGGCCGGGTGGCGGTAGCCCTAAAATGGGCTGTTTGTGTGTACCCCCACCTTTGCGAACTCGCAACAAGGCGGGGGGAAAAAGAAAATTTGTGGAGGGTAGTTGGGAATGGGTCCGTTTCGAACTACCCTCTCGAATTTTTTTCTTCTCCGTTACGACTTCCGACGGGCAGTAGACGTCACGCGACCAGTGCGCGCCGCGACCTACTTGCTTCCCTCCCGATTTCCCCCGTCCCAGTGGTTCCCGCAAGCGGGAGGCTGGGACTAGGTACTCAGCTTGGTCAGCTTTCAGTCGACGGCGCGGAGAGCGTTTGAGTTGGTCCGAGCGTGAAGGGGCGGGTGGCCGGGTGTAATGGCTTAGCCGCAGTCCAGTGTGTCTACTATGGCTAATCCAGGGAGACAGCTATACAAAAATGGAGGGAGTCGTGCAAGGAGTGGGGCGGACTTGGTCCTGGTAGCGACGAGGTGTGCGCTTAAGCGCTGGAAAGAGAGGTCGGAGTGAGCGAGAGGTCCGAGGCGACCAAACTCGCTGACCGGAAGGGTCGTGTAAGAGGGGGGATGGATCAAGACAGTGAAGGAACGAGGAGTGATATTAAAGGGAGAGACAAGGAAGTCTACGAAAGAGAGTCTGAGTGGGGATACTATTTCCTAAGCTTTTTTAGGAGGGGATGCGATGTTTACTATTTACTATCCTGTACCTATCTCCTATACCTACCTGTTTCCCGTGTCCCTACTGGCATTTCTATTTATTTAAACTTACAACTAACTTAATTAACAGAGTTCTATAATCTTGTTTGTCTTGCTGTACCGGTGTTTGCATCGTCCTGCACAGTATCACTGGCTCAAACTATAGGCGTGCATGCTGGCGCTTGCGCAGTCTAAATATTTTTAGATCCTCTAATCAGGTGTGGCTAAATCAACAATATGAGTCCGAGTGGTGCTCCTTCACTCTGTTGTAGGTTTTAATTGTAGACGTAAATTATACATTGTGCAGGATAATAATAATATATTTAGTAATGTATGTATTTTAAAACAATTTTGTCTGCTTCTCGGATATTATGTTCATATTATTTTCGGTTATTTTGTTAATTTGTATATACTCTTGCAATGTCATTACTTACTCTTCTCCAAAGTTAACTGAAAGCAATCCCGCATGGGATAAGTTCGTTAATGTATATTAACTATATCGATGCAAATGTGTCTTCTAATTATTGGAGAACATCCTAAAGTTCCAAATTATATTTTTCCTAAAGCTATATTATGCTATAATTAGATTTAATTCATGAGTTAATTGCTAAACGTAGGTAAGGTTAGGTTTGATTTAAACGCGATCATAACATTTCATTACATTTCACGGAAATATAGAAATTTGGAATTTTAAATTATTTGGAATTGTAACTCTTCGGATTTATGTAATGTACCCTTTCTATCTAATGTTTTATGTGCAATAAAGAGTTAACATATACATAGAATTGCACACTTTCATCCCTTGGTAAGTCTTCTTCTATTACGCGATTTATCTGAACAAAGGAAAGAGATAGCCAAACAAGCAACTTTAACGTCAGCATCGCTCGTCACGTCTTACTTAGCATTTTGTTGCGTCAAATTACATTCAGAGCGATCGTTATCTACTACGAGTTGAGAACAAGTTTCTCAAGCAATATTTAAGAAGCTGCACCTGTTCCTATAAATATGTTATCTATTACGTGATCTATTCAGAGAATTTGCGTTCTAAAAATCAAAGAGCAATAAGATATTAAAGGATAATTTTGCTTCTCTACTTTACATTACTTATTCCTTTTTTAACTCTCCCTGCGAACAGAAGAGTAGTAAAGAAAACTAGGTTAGCTGGAATGTTTCTTAGCAAAGATAGATACAAATCGGTTTAGCTTTGAGCTTTGACACTGAATGGAAAATAAGTAAAATCTAAAATTGTTTACTTAAATAACGTTCCATTCAGGTATACCGTTATGTTATATTTAATTTGATAAAATGTATTTGGTACACGTACATACATAAACTTACGCCTTTATTCCCAGAGTGGGGTAGGCAGAGCTACAGAATTACTAACAACTCTAAAAACTTCTTAATAGTTTAGTTTAGTTTAGTTTATTTATTTCATGAAACAAATTACAATATAAGTTTGCATTATTACCATGTCAAAATTAAAAGAATCGCATCATGATTGTCAAAAACTAATAAGATAATAAAATTAAAATTAATATTACAAATCATTTCACCAATAGGGATCGTCTTAATAATTTAAAAATAACATGAAATAAAATAAAATAACGGTAATAATTCTGTTACCACATTTTGCACAATTAGGCTAAGATGTTTACCAGTGTATTAGTGACAGGTTGCAAGCCCATCGCCTAACAGTACACACAGCCTTTATTCCCTTAGTCGCTTCTTACGACATCCACGGGAACACACACATTACGCATTTGGCAAACTAAACTACAAATAAAAAGTACACATGCATAGGTAGTTTTACAGGGTTTGTAGTTTGATCAGTAGATAAATTAACTAACTACCGGAAAATGTTCCTACTTTGCTCCCCCATGGGTAACCTATGCTCCATAGTGACTATTTCGTTTGTAACCATATAAGTCAAGGTTGATGACTAGCTGAAAATAATCGATGTATACATCCAGCTACGAAGTAAATGAAAGCAATAGAATGATTTACAATACAGATTACCTCAATATAACCATGGAGCATGATTACCCAGGGGGGAGCAGAGTAGGCACATTTTACGGTACTAATTACACCAAAGGATGTTAACCACTTAGACCGACGATTAAAGTATTAACGTATTAAAGTATTAACGCCTTTGTCTTTGTCTTTGTCTTTGTCTTTTATTATTGATTTAGAGCGGGAGCGCAGGGCGTTGTGCGTTAGGGCTAATATGCTTGCCCGCAGGTTTGCTAGGTGTACCAAGAAGGTAAAAGTTACTCTTTTTAAAGCCTATTGTAACTCTCTGTACACCTGCAGCCTGTGGTCGCATTACACCCAAGGAGCGTACAGGGCCCTGCGCACCCAGTATAACAACGTCTTCAGGTGGCTGATGGGGCGGCCACGTCACCGTTGTGCTTCGGGGATGCTAGCGGAGGCAGGGGTGGGTAGCTTCTCCAGTATTGTCAGAGGGCGCATTGCCTCTCTTCTCGATCGAGTGCGGGGCAGCCCCAATTGCCTCATGCAGACGGTTGCGGGGAGACTGGACGTGGACACTTGGACAGTGCTATTATGCAGCACTGGACGCGCGTCTAACTCTCAAAAGATACGCAACTGTCTAACGTACATTTAAATAAAATTTTATTTTAACTAAGTAATATAATTATAAGACCAATGTTATTAACACTATATGGGCAACGCCTGAAATATTTTTTTTTTTTTATTATTAACACCGGTCAAAATGTATGAACTAATAGTATGCTTCTAAGATAGGTTTACCTAATAGAATCGGTTGGGACGTCTAAGAGCTTTTATCTCTGAAAATCGCCATTTTATTCAGTTTTTATATGTATTTGAATAATAATACAGCAACAATAAGCCATTGCTTTTAAAATATCGGTAAAACGGCCACATAATAAATTCCAAGCTGATCGATAAAGCGTCTCTGCCAACAGAATGGCTCGCGTTTGCCGCCATTTTAGACTTATTTTAAGTAAATGTTAAGTCAACAAGTTTGCGGGACCGCTTAAAACGTTTATTTAGAGCAATTCAAGTTGAACGCTTTGAGTTTTCCGTAAAAATGCTTTCTGCAACTCCCGCGAGCAAATCATGAAGCCAGTTTTCGAATGAAATGAGAACTAGGAGTTTCACTGACGTTTTGCAAAAGTTTAAAAAATAACTGTTGAGCTTAGTAAGAATCCGGTCAAGTGCGAGGCGGAATCGCGAACGAGGGGTTCCGTACCACTATCTACACGGTGGGGCCTGTAACTAGAGCAAAAATTAAAAATGTACATTCTTCTCCTCAAACTACGCAACGTTTGTTTGACGACTTTAAAAAAAAACTTGCGGTTTGAATTTTATTACATTTTAAAGTTAATTCGAACACGCAATGTACTATGAAATTGATTATGTCTGTAGAGTGACTAGACTGACAGGCGATGTCAATTAGACGGAGTTTTAAGTACATTGAAAATACTATTTACTTTGTTTTAAAAAAGAACAATTTAAAAACTTTATGATTTTAAAAAGTTGGTAAACAAAAGTTGTCTAGTTTGAGGAGTAGAATCTACGTTTTAATTTTTTGCTTTAGTTACAGGCCCCACCCTGTATACAGCATAAGACTACCTGTAGTCTTAATAATATCGACCTAAAAATGGCAAAAAATCACGTTTATGGTATGGAAGCCCCACTAAGGCACTTGTCCCACCAAGAGCGAGCAAGCGATTAGCTATCGGCGATTTTCTCGCCCAAGAAACGAACAAAAGATAAGGATCCTGTGTTAGTAAAAGAGACACGTATACTAATCGTTCATCGCTGGCTGTTCACACTGCCGGCGAGAACTCTTTCCACTAGTTTGTCGGAACAAAAAATATAGATCCCGTGTCAATAATTGAGACAAAAATATTACTAGTTGATCGCTGGCGGTACTCGCTTCCCGCTCATCGTCGGCGGTGGGACGAGTGCCTTAAATATTTATTTTATTCCGTTTTTAGCATTTGTTAGTATAGCGGCAACAGAAATACATCGTCTGTGAAAATTTCAACTGTCTAGCTATCAGGGTTCATGAGATACAGCCGGTGACAGACATAGAGACGGACAGTGGAGTCGTAGTAATAGGGTCCCGTTTTTACCCTTTGGGTACGGAACCCTAAAATCATCCAATCTCTTATTTCACCATCCTGACAATGATAGGTGACAGGTGACAATTCTGTTTACATTGCAAAGTTAAAACGCTAATACATCACTAGCATTCATTAGGTATATTATAAGCTGCGCCATGTACGCTGATAACATCAAAAGCAATAAGATTGCCCTCTATTTGATTGCCTTCTTGATGCAATAATAAACCTATTTCAAAATTAGGAAGTAACAAAATATAGATACTGTTTTCCTATTAAATTCAAATGTCACAACATAAGGTCAAATCATAATTTTAAGCACATTTTAGCAAAAGAGGCCTAACATGGCTGCGTTTTTTGTGTGACTAAATTTTGATAAAACATCCGTCACGTTTTGACACATATCGTCATCGTACGTACGAGAGTGACGGATGCTTTATCCATATTTTGTCACGCAATAAACGCAACCATACTAGCCCGCAAGGCCTCTATTAGACATGGTTAAAATCAAATCATTTTGGACCAGAGGGCCCAGACAAGATACATTACGCTAACTATCGTTTCTATTCGTTTAGTTTTTAAACCAATCGCGTCACTGGCACATCACGTGACTGTGTTTAGAGTCACGTCATCTACCAGTGACGCGATTGGTTTAAAAACTAAACGAAGAGAAACGCTAGCTAGCATAGTGCATCTTGTCTGGGCCCTCTGTTACCGTATTGTCAACGATTTGCACTTATTTACTAGACTTTAATGGCGGCCGATTTAAGTACAATACCATAACAGATAAAATATGGTTTGGATTTTCCCGCCCAGAATAGAGGCACAGGTTTGCTATTATGACCAAGAGGGTTAATCATTAATTCCCAAACCAACCCTCTAACTATCCAAGCCCGAATTTCAAGTAGTGGTCAGAATTTTCACGCTCCTTTTAATAGGATATCAGTGCCCGTACCTAAGCTTAGCTCATTGAGTGCGCTCCCGTGTACGGCGACCAAATTGCTTTGTTTTCGAACGTTAACTTATTTGTTACCGAGAACCCGCTTGTTAGGTTCCACGTTTTGTTCGCTTTTTATTCGACGTCCGGGTTTGCGTTACGTTTTCTGTTTTTAGCGGGTGTTTGGGACGCCTTCGATTTCAGCTGCTGGGCTTAAAATGGGTGTTTATTGACTTAAGTTACGATCGATGCCGTTTTTTTTTACTAGCGACCCGCCCTTGGTTCGCTTTGGTTAATGTCAGTTTTCTATTACTCCCTTACATGAACCAGTATTTATTATACATATAAATCTTCCTCTAAATCACTCGACTAATTGTTGAAAACAGCATTAAAATCTTTTGCGTAGTCTAAAAGACCTAAGCGACCAGTCAGCGAGAGTGACGGAGACGGAGATTATTCTTCATCCCATTAAATGAGTTAAATAAGAAAAATAAAGAGCACATACACACACACACACATAGACACAAACACACACACACACACACACACACACACACACACACACACACACACACACACACACACACACACACACACACACATATGAAAGCCCTTTTTATGGGTTATTAATTTCTTTTAAACAATTGTTATACTATTATGTTAATCTAATTTTAGAGTTTTTATTTTTTCAATACATCTACTTGTGGTATCCTCTACCAAACACTCACCAAATACTATGTCACTGGAAGAGTGCTGGTTCTTATGGCACAGGGTAATCCTAATTTAAGATCCAGCTGCATCAATACTATTGTTGTTTTATTTTTCTATGTACAAACTTTTTTGTGCTACTTAAGTATGATTTAACTGTCTTATTCAATAAATTTTATTATTATTATTATTATTATACTAGGTATGTAAGATGATTTTACGGTGAGCGTAAAAGACGGAGCTATAGTAGTTACATAACTCTGTCCTTTTCTTTCAGCGTAAAATGAATTGCACAGATACGTCATAATAACCCCACTGTATTGCTCTGGTTTATAATTTCACTCATTGCTGACATACCACAATTTTAAAATACCAGATTCTCGATAAACTGGAATCCCAAAAGTTTACATTTAAATAAGGGGTTTTGTTGATCATTCTTCCCTATATATTTCGAAGCTGGTGTTTTGGGAATCAGGTAAAGTAGGTACTCTGGTATTCTAAAACTGTGGTATTTTGGGAGCGAGCGCACAATTTCTCCAAAAAACCTTTTATTTTCTTTTTATAAAGGGTTAACTTACTTATCAGAGCATCCTAGTGAAATCCAAAAACTTACCAAAATCAAATCTACAAAAGGCTAAGTATTTAACTCACTGACCTGAACAGCTGATATAAAAATGGCAAACAAATGTCCTGGAAAACTAGAGAGTTAAAACACAATGTTCGAACAGAGGAACTGGCTGTATCATTTACATAATAAGGCACACGAAACGTAAAGGTGAGTCGTGATCAGGAGGCCAAGTATCTACCTGATGAAATTCAGAGTCAGCGCATTTTAGGGGTGGTCGTTTTGATTTGGTACTCCTTGACATGTGGATTATGTAAGTTGACCCTTTATTCCAGTGATTTAGAATATCTTGCTTATACAAATACTGCCTACGGAGAAAAGGCACGAAAGTACGATTAATTCATAAAAGCATATTAAACTCTGAAAGGTTATACCAAGGTTGGGTTGGACGTGCAATAAATACAATTCAAATAGTAGATGTACCGTTTTTCCATAGGAGTGCAGCATTTTCATATTCAATTCAAATTCAAATCATTTATTCTGTAAGTAGGACCTGTAGGCACTTTTACAAGTCTGAGTCTACCAGCGCTTCCAAAGAGACCACTGTTGAGAAGAAGCACCGCAAGAAACTCAACAGTAAGCCATTTTTTAAAAATAAATCACTTATTAAAATAGTTTAAATTGTTCGCCAAATTATTAATAAAAGTAGTAAATTATTAATATATATGTAATATAGATATTCTAAACCGTAACGGTATTTATATATATATATATATATATATATATAAATATATATATATATAACGTTACCCCCTTGTTTTTAGAGGAAGGTAGGCAGAGCTACAGAATTACCAACAACTATAAAACTTGTTAATAAATAATAAAATTCTGTAACCACATTTTGCACAATCAGGCTAAGATGTTTACCAGTGTATTAGTGACAGGTTGCAAGCCCATCGCCTAACAGTACTACACAGCCTTAATTCCGTATGTCGGGTTCCTATATTCAAACCGCGGATAGATAAGGCTTACGTCCGGTTAAAATTTGATAGTTGCTTAACAAAATGTGTTAATTTTAATCCGAGGTTAGCCTATCTGTCCGTAGTTTGAATATAGGAACCGGCCATTAGTCGTCTCTTACGACATCCGCGGGAAGACAAAGAGTGGCACTATTCTAACCCGGCAACCACGCGGGGAAAAAAAAACATTTTCATCATAATTAAAACCCATACCTCCTTACTTATAAACGTGGAATTTAGCCTCGGCTGTCATTACTGACAAGAAAATAACAGTTATCATATTACTAGCGACTCGCCCTCGCTTCGCTTCGGTTTATGTGAGCATGATATAATAGCCAATAGCTTTCCTCGATATCTAACACTATCTAACACTGATATTTTTCTTCAAATCCGACCAGTAGTTCCTGATATTAGCGCGTTCTAGCAAACAAGCAAACAAACCAACAAGCAAATAAACAAACAAACAAACCAACAAACTCTTCAGCTTTATAATATTAGTATAGATAGACAGTACGATAAAAGTCAAAAGTGATTAGATTTTGCCAGAGTAGAATGCTGCTGAAAAGCTGTTGGGATTGCAATTGTTGACTTTTCTACGGCTTGATGATAAGTTAGACGTGTTTGAAGACCAGTATTACTCAAGATCAGTTTTTTATTTAATAAAACTGGATAAAATAGTAGTTTATGTTAGATAAATTAAACAAATGGCTTATAGATTTAAGCAGTGAAGTAAAAAATTACATTCAGTAGGTAAGTAATTGTTTCCTTGCGTGTTCGTATTTATAAAAATAAACTGTATTTTTAAAAAATAAAAAAATATATCACAGGAAGGATGGAGATTATAGAGATATTTAAAATTAAGTTTTATTTCCATATTTTATTTAAAAAAAGGAGAGAAATCAATCCGAACATTACAATTGAATTCTTAAATCTTCAAACTTATTTTATTAATAATTTAGCCAATATGCTACGGTAACAGATTTAAACGTCTTGAGTCAGATCCATCAAAATCTGTAAAAATTAAATTGAAAATTTAAAAAACCCCCGACTCTAAACAGTCGGTAAAAAAACGTCTAAAAAAGGTAAAAACTAATCGGGTGTTTTTAAAATTTTCAATTTAATTTTTTACTTCACGCTTTTTAAACTTTAAAGCTCAATATCTTAAAAACGGCTGAGGGAGCTACGATGCCACAGACAGACACAAACACAGACACGTCAAACTTATAACACCCCGTCGTTTTTGCATCGTGGGTTAAAAATATACATAAACAACATCCAAAACAGGTAACATACATGTAGTCAATTTTCATCAGTACCCTGTCAGTTCCTTTCTCCTACACATATCAAAGTTGTCGATACAGCCATGTGCATGCAGAATCTTCAACACATTGCTTGCATTTGGATTCAGTAAAATGCACTGACAAGTTTCCATTCTTCGCAGGAATATAAAACGATGGTATGAATGTATTTGGCTTGTTGCATGGAATATTTGATAGGTGAGATATCGGAATTGTAATGTAAGAATATGAATTGCTTCTTATAGGTGCTGAAGGAACGGGTATTTCATGTACAAATAGGGAAGACGAGGTTTGAGTTGTTGCATGCAATTTAAACTATGCAGCAATATTTTTTTAAGGATTTTACTATGTACTCGTACATACATACATTCAATCACGTCTGTTTCCCAGAGGAGTAGGCAGAGACCACGTCTTTCCACTTGAAATGGTCCTGACCAATTTCTTTCTGAAGAAAAATCTGCGTTTAAATGAGTCAAGTTCTATTTGATGCTTTTTAATTAAAGAAATGAAAAAAATACCTAAAAGTGGTATTTTCTTAAATGGCACACTGTATTAAATATTTCGTGGATTTTATGATACATTAAGTACTGACTTTACTTTTTAATTCCGTAATACAACTGACCCAATGTTAAATGTATAGGTACTTACGTTTGTTGGCCTTTAATTTATTGTTCTTACACATTTTGAAAAATTAAAAATATGTTTTTTGTGTGCGTTAATTAAACTTTTTTTAGTTTTTTAGGGTTTTGTATTATACTCGTAGTTATCAATATCATTTACTAAATCCACTGATAATAATATTTTACGGAGTTTTTCTAAAATCATGATCAAAACTTCTAAGTTACGTTAAACTATTTAGTTTCAATACAAAATACAAACAAAACAAAAACTTAATACAAGCAATTTATCAAAATCCAGCCCAGTAGTTTGATTGCTGTTCAAACATCATCTATACAACCTTTAATATTGAGAATGACTTTTCATTGTTAATTTAATGTCCTTCACAAAAACATACATAGCTGCTTAAATACAAAAGCGCCGCAAAACAAAAATAGATCGCTCATTGAATACAAAACGGACACATTCCAAAATAATTTGCTCTTGCATTAAAAATCTTATACTAACAGTTTCTAATTTTAAAATGCAACACTGACTCATTTTGGAATGTGTCCGTTTTGTATTCAATGAACGAAATATACTTTGATTTAAAATTAAAAGTATTTCGAACTTAAATGCAACACAAACACATTTTGATTTGTGTCACTTTTGCATTTAAGCTGCGACATGTAATTTTATGTTTACTTTGAATTTTACTAATTTCAAGGTCATCGACAAAGTAAAAAGTACCAACACTTTTATTAGGTTACTGTTATTTAATGTTTAATGTCATCGGGTAAAAACAAGCTATTTAGCACTAAGAACTAATCCAATCATAAAGATGAAGCAACGTCTGATATTTTACATACAAAGCAAGTATAAGATCTGGCTGAATCCAAGCACGTCTGCGCCGTTGATCTAGCCATCGCCGTGTAACTGCACTTTATAAAGACATCGTATCAGATTGCGTCTTGAATTTATTAAGATTCGTATTTGCATTCTGAATTTCAAAACGGTTGATGTATAACATGGCTGAATTTGAATGGTATGAAAGATCAAGATTGTATATCTTTGGCTGCTTTAATAAAACGAACTGACGCGTTTAATGGGAACAAGTAAGTACGTAAACTCTTCGTTTGCCGAATTACTCAGTTTTATAATCTTGTGTTGCACTTTTCAGTATTTGAATTGGAAACCTTACTGATATACAAAATTACATTTTTTTTAATGTAGTGTGTTTTAACACTTTCGTGTGACTTTTGGTTAGACGAAAACACGGTCGATGAATAAGAGATATTGTTTTTATCATAGTGGGTTTTGCGTTTGACCTGATGTTGAGTGACGACGTGGTTGAAGGTGGTTTACGCTTACCCAGAAAATCATCTGCGTCGCTATTGCCTAACGCACTCGTAATCTCAATTAGCATCGAAGCGGAACAATTATTTTCAAACTGAGCTTTACGAGTAGTCTTGTACAGTACTATTGGTACTAGAAAATGATATACTTATATAGAGAAATACATACTTAAATTCATAGAAAACATCCATGACTCAGGAACAAAATATTCTCGTGCTCACTTCGCCAATATCTGCCCATTTAAACTTTTTTGCACAATACAAAAGTAAAAAGTACAAATGGCGGACTCAATGCCTAAAAGCGTAAGGTTATGTCAGAAGAGCTAAAGCTCCAATGACACTGTGAAATTGGTTTCTGGAAAGGAAGAATAAATGGATCAGAGGAAATACAAGTGCTGAAACCAATTTCAGGAGACATCGGGACTGGAAAATCTGCTTGATATTTTTTTATTGAAAAATTGAGCCAATCAATTAATTCTCTTGCGGTTATTCCAATCACAAAAAGATACTAAAGGCTTATTTTTAAAACGAACATGACAACTACAAATGTACCGGTCAAAATCATAACCCTTTTTGCTTTGCCATAGTAGGGTAAAAAGGGGAATTATTACAAGCCGTTATTTAACTTACACAAGTTTATCTTAAGCGCATTCTGTAAATGGAATGAGCTAAAATTTGTATCACATTATCTAAACTTGATGACATGCAATAATAATGGTATTTAAGATATGATCTGATGGTTGAGTCGGAAGAAGGTGACAGGATCAGTAAAGGTAGACCGGCATTGCGGGGGCATTGGAACTTGTTCGTTGCACTTGATGACTTTGCAAAAAAAATTACAGTCTGCAACAAAACCTATTTGTTTGACAGAACCTATTTTTTTCTATATTTGATCCTGAAAATTCAAACTACTCAATATCAGCCATGAAAATCAAGTTATCTAAAAACCAAAGCTTTATCAAGTCAAACAAGATCCGGAAATAGGTAGTTTTAAAACGTAGAAGAAATGTTACTTTTTCGAACACGGCAAGCGGCAGGCACGATATCTTGCGTGCGTCGGTTTCCATTACCCTCATAAGAAAAACGAGGACAAACATTTAAAGAAAAACTCTAAAGTGAACTGTGCAACGTTGAAAGTCTTTTAACGATCGAATTGTAGATAAGCTCTTTTGAGGGAAGATTAGCTAAAACAAAAGTACTCCGTTTCAATGTTCGTACCAAAATGTAAAAGAATTCTAAGCCGCTTTCAAGCGAGGTTTGATCCGTTTTAAAATAAATCTGAGCCCGTATTAGCTCTTATTAAACCCTGCCAGGTTTCAGTCCGTATAAACGAATACAGATATAGAAATCATTTGTTTCCTAAATAAAATGTGTAATGCTAACTTAACAACTCCAAGAGTCTAATATTCATACATTAAATCACGCCTGTTTCCCAGAGGGGTAGGCAGAGACCACTTCTTTCCACTTGCTACGATCTTGACAAATTTCTTTCGCTTCTTCCACATTCATACATCGAGTCATGCACGCACGTCGGTTTCGGGTACTTAAGATTCGGCCCTTTTCCAGTATTTCACCGATTTGACTCGAAAAAGTACGCCTAGGGCGGCCTCTTCCGACCCGTCCACTCACTTTCGATCTGTATATCCCTTTCGTCATTAAGAAGCAATATCAATTTACTAAACGAATATCAGAGGACAATCTCATACTAATTGCCCTAGTCCCAAACTAAGCTCTAGGCTTGTACTATGGGTACTATATAACGATAAACATAGTTATATAGTGAAATACATACTTATAGTCAACAGGATGAGTCTAAGTGTTGATCCTTACCTCTGTTGTAGGTTTTAACTGCTGTTAACGTATGTGTGGTAGTATATATTGGTATATTATAATTTATCTTTGTATATTTATTAAAGAAGATATTTTTTATTTCCTGAAATTTTGTTAATTTGTCTATCTTTCGGCATTGTCCTTGTTTATTCTACTCCAAGGTTAACTGGAAGAGATCCCATATGGGATAATTTCGCCTATGTACATTATTTATATTGATGCAAACATGTCTTGTAATTGTTTATGTGCAATACTTACATACACACATAGTCACTTGTAGCACTTATATTGTCGGCAGGCCTTCCAAAAGGTGGACCGACAATCTGATAAAGGTCACGGAAAACTGCTGGATGCAGCTGTGGACCGATCGTTGTGGAAAACCTTGGGGAAGGCCTTTGTCCTGCGGTGGACGTTTTGCAGCTGTTTATTATGATGATACTTATAGACATAGTAAGCATCCAAAACTAAGTAAAACAAATAGGTACTGAGCGGAATTTGAACTCAACTAAGGCTAAACGTATGTCGTCAAATACAAATCCAAGGGTATAATAATGGGTACAATTATTCTCTGCAATGATGGTCTTGTCCGAAGCGCTGGTAGACTCACCCTATATTACCGAAGTGTAAAAGAGCCCTCATGTGGCCTATTTACTGAATAAATGTTTTGAATTAAAAAAAAAATGTACATTATTAATGGTTTACTCTTGTAATAGGGTAAAGTCACCAGTGGTCAACCAGAGACCTGTTATCGGCCTCTGCCTATACTTAGTATGAGTGTAAAGAGTACGAAGGATATATTTCCCACTCTTTGCACCCATACAAGGCAAACCATACTGGTCTAAGTCTAAGACTAAGCTTTTACTTTAAATAGTTTCATTAGTAAAGGACACTAGTGACGGTGCCAGTGATGGACACTTCACTCTTTATTCAAATTTCATACAGTTCTAAATTGGTTGTTGCAAAACAAATGACTAACCCCTAATTTCTTTTAAATAAGAATCAAGATTATTAGGCCTTGTCCATTACTGGTTCCATCACCCTAGTTGTGGTACAGTCTTATTTCTTTTGACACGTTGTCGTATTATCACCCTTATAACTCTTATTTACTTGACAGTAATGGCGGCCAAGTTAAAAACAATACAATTACATTTCTAAAGCAATTAAGTTGTATCGAGTAGAATAAAGTTCTTATATCAATTTGACGCACGAAAGTCACGGTGCTTGTTTATATACAACGTACGTCCGAAGCAATTTGGCAATTACCGGTTGCCGCTAGATTGAACCGGTTCCAGATTCATCAAGGACTTTAAAGTGCAAAACACACAGAACGCTAGCGTTGCGATGGGAGTACGGCGTATCTTTATTATGTTAGACAATAGGTACCTATACGAGCCGAGGATGGAGGCGAATAAAAAACTATACGAAAACACATCAAATGCAATATTGATTCACTGGAGGGCCTATTGCTTAAAGCACTCGCAAACGCAATTGTTTTAATTTTTGAAAATCGAAGGCTTGTCTGCATACAAAATGAAAACAATTGTTCCACTTTGAAGCCAATTGAGATTGCGAGTGCGTTAGGCAATAGCGATGCGGGTAGGATAGACGTCTTGTTATTACTATTCTTAAACACGCAACAGCTAATTAAAGCCTTGTTTTACTGCTGTCAATATCATGAATATTCAAAACACTTTATGGTTGCGCAACGTGTCGGGACTATTTTAAAGTTGTTTTCTTTTTTTATTTGTGTCTGAAATCCGTAAGGGTCAAAGGGCAAAAAACAATAACATCCTTTTTTTTATATATATTCCTGTATTGCATTCTACATATAAAACGAAAAATCTCAAATACATTCACACTAACATATGCCCCAAAACCCTCGTACAAATTAGTCACAACTAAAACAAACATCGATATTTATTATCTGTTCCTGAACGGAATAGTAAAATATTTGGTGAAATAAAGACGAGAAGAAAACAATTGACCCAATAACAAAGGGTCGGAGCCGGTCGGAAACAGAAACGAATGTTTAACGTTGACTGCTAAACGGTCGCTAACACGAGATTTATTTGGCCATCGGGCTACAACGCCGCCACACGATGATGGAGGGGCCCTGAACAAGGCATGAACTGACAGCGAGTAAGAACATTGTACCTTTACGTAGTACAAAAAACGAGATGCTTCTATATTTAAAATGACTGGTGAACACTGTTTTTACAGAAATTAGGGTCTTTCTCCTTTATCTCTTCTTTTCCTTTTTAATCATCCTCTTCTTTTCACTCTCACAAGGTAGTCAGAAACAGCAAGGAATGTCCACTGTTGACAGTTAAACGGTCGCTAACACGAGATTTATTTGGCCATCGGGCTACAACCCCGCCACACGATGATGGAGGGGCACTGAACAAGGCATGTGCTGCCAGCGAGTAAGCACGTTGTACCTTTACTTAGTTCTTTAAAATGACTGGTAAACACTATTTTTACAGAAATTAGGTTTTTCTCCTTTATCTTTTCATTTTCCTCTTTTATTTTTGATCATCCTCTCCTTTTCACTCTCACAAAGCGGTCAAAAACAGCAAGGAATGTCCACTGTTGACTGTTAAACGGTCACTAACACGAGATTTATTTGGCCATCGGGCTACAACGCCGCCACACGATGATGGAGAGGTACTGAACAAGGCATGAACTGATATCGAGTAAGCACATTGTACCTTTACTTAGTTATTTAAAATTACTGGTGAACACTATTTTTACAGAAATTAGGTTTTTCTCCTTTATCTCTTCATTTCCCCCACCTTCATTTTCCTCTTTTATTTTTGATCATCCTCTCCTTTTCCTCTCACAAGGCGGTCAGAAACAGCAAGGAATGTCCACTGTTGACTGCAAAACGGTCGCTAACATGTGATTTATTCAACCATCAGGTTTCGACGCCGCTACACGATGATGAAGAGGCACAGAACAAGACATGAACTGATAGCGTGTACGCATATTGTACTCTCATTAGCAAAAACGACATGCTTCTATCATTATTATTTATTTTATTTTTCTCAGTTTCCTCTCCCTTCACCCCCTTTCCCTTCAATTCCATCTCCCCTTCCTATTCTTGATCATCCTCCTTCCCTTCGCACTCACAAAGGGTTGGAGACAGTCGGAAACAGTAACGAATGTTTAGCGTTGACTGCCATTATTTGGCCATCGGGCTCCGACGCCGCCACACGATGATGGAGGGGCACTGAACAAGACATGAACTGATAGCGGGTAAACACATTCCTTACTCACTTGCAAAAAACGATATGATTGTATTATTTAAAATTTTAGTAACTCCCCTCCCCTTTCCTATCCCTAGCTTCCCATTGATTTAATCCTTTTTTTTACAATGACAAAATGTAGGTGGCATTTGGGCAAGATACGAATGTTTAACGTTGTTTGCTAAACGGTCACTAACCAAGATATACCTCTATTTGAGCAATCGGGATTCATGTTTATTCTCCTTCATTTTACTCTCCCTTCTCTTCTTTCTTTGTCCTCTCCCCCTTCTTTTACAACTGTTCCTCTAATTTTTGATCATCCTTTTCCTTCCTTATTTACAATAACAAAGGGTCGGAGGCGGTTGAAAACAAAATCGAATATTTAACGTTAACTGCTAAACGGTCGCTAAGACGAGATTTATTAAACCACCGCGACTCCGATGCCGCCACACGATGGAAAAACACTGAGTTAAGTCTAAACTACTAGCGGGTTTAAACATTGTTTTCTAACTAGCAAAAACCACCTGATTGTGTACAATTAAATAATCGTAGCTGTAAACTTAAAAAATAATAATTAGTTTTTTCTTCTTTACCTCTGTTCTCTCTTTATAATCCTCCATCTCCTTCGTTTTCTGTTTCTTTTCACTATCCTCTTCTTCCTCCATCTTTTATTCATGATCATCCTCTCTCCTTTTCTATAACAATAAAGTGTTGGAGATAGTTGAAAAAAAAATTACGTTGTCGACTAAACACGAGATATTGTAGGTACCTATTTGGCCATCGGGCTCCGACGGCGTGACATGGTGATAAAGGGACACTAAACAAGGCATAAACTGACAGCGGTTTCTTACACACACAACTGTTTGTCAAAAAAGTAGGTATATTTAATCATGGGTGTACGAGTTTTCTTAATAGGTACGCTTCGTCCTTCTTCTGCTTTTCCTCCTCTTGATTTTAATTATCCTCGTCTTCTTATTCTTTACTATCCGCAACCTCTCTTTTGTCACCCTTTGTCCTCTTCTCCCCTCCTTTTTCCCCCTTTTGCTTGATCTCTTTCTCCCTTCTTTTACTACAATGATAAAGCGTTCGTGACGTTTGGAAACGGATACGAATGTTTAACGTTGACTGCTAAACGGTCGCAAACACAATATTTATTTGGCCATCGGGTTCCAACGCCGCCACACAATGATGGACGGGTATTGAATAAGGCATAAACCTATAGCGGAAAATTACTTACTTTACTCACTAGCATTTCTTCATCTTGTCTTCATCTATTAAATACCGTGATCTGATTGATAACAAACACTAAAAATACTGATTTGACATACAATATTTTAAATTTTTAAATTTAATTTAATTTCGACAATTGTTAAGATGTTCTTGTGGTAATATAATAAGGTCTGCAACCAATATTAAAATCAGTTTGCACGTCATGATACCACTAGGTCAATAGGATAAAAGTGTCAAAATTAAAAAATCCACTATTTAGTACTATTTCTTCAGCTAGACGTTGTAAGTTGCTTCGAAAACCAATATTTTCGATAAAACTTCTTAAAAACTGAATATTCCATGTTATAACCTCTCAAAACAGACTCCCCGCTATTCACCAACTCTTGTACCAAACTTAAGAGTTCATCGGCCACACTGAATGTTTTACTGTTGACATGGCGAAACAAATCATACTAGGAAATGTAACTGTACCCCTACCATGAGTTACAATTACCGTACTCGCTAGAGAGTCGAATGCTCTGTCCTTCGCACTCTATAAGAATACTGCGAGGTCTGCGAGGGACAGAGTATTCGACTTGCTAGCGACTACGTTAATTTTAACTCATGGTATGGGTACTGAAAGGATTTTTCAGCTACACCGACCGTAGTTCCAGTTCACCTCTCAGCCGTGCCTCGACCCAAATAGAAATTGGGAAGTATTGAAAAGGTATGTGTTCTTATACATGTTCATTTTTTTTCATACTGTCGGGCGGTTCGGTGTGTGATTTATTTTTGGGATTAAAATACATTCGAACGACGAAGATATTACGGATACAGTTTAAATATGGGCTATGAATTTTACTAACCAAAACACGTCCACTGCTAATATCATAAGACGTATTTAGCCTGAGTGCGCAAATGTTCATATAAAATTGCAAATTAGATTATTGGAACTCCAAAAATGTATCTCATATAATTTCTTAAATATCTTACGTATAGATAAAATTAGGTTAGGTTAGGTTAGATTTATAAAAATCTAAAAAATTAACAGTTTTTTGAAAAAATGTATTATGAGTTGCGATGATTATGACTTAAAAAAGTATGAACAAAAAAGTATGAGCAAAATTTTTCGGAGTATAGATGAGTATTTATAGTCACAAATCGGTATTTGAATAAAAATTTGAAAGACTTATTTTATATGAGCCAATATGGACCCAGAAGATGTACTTACAATAGTAGGTGTATAATGTCTAAAATTTAATTATAAAACCTTAGCACCATACTAATTTAAAAGTCTCGAAAATGAACACGTTGCAAGAGTAATCATAAAACGTCTCAATTTAAGTTTTAGAGACTTATAAAGTTTCCAAGGGTCAAAACAACAAGGGAAGATATAAAAAGTCTTAAGGCAGATTCGACCAAACGAGAATAAGGTCTACCTACCTAGATTAACCGCCGAATTTTTATAGATTTATCTCCGAGTAAGTCTTATTCCAGTTTGGTAAAATCGATGGTTAGTCGTATATTGATTAAATAGCAGCTAATGTATCTAAAAATAAATTACTTAGAACCTTTATACAACTTCTAACCAACCGGACTTCTTAGTGTTTGAGGAGCTCCTAATTCGTAAACAGCTCCTACAACTCGTACTAGTTTGTAGCCACTAACTTTTAAAGTAAATAGAAACGGAAAGAGAGTTCTTGAATCGAGTTTCCTTTGAGTGCAGTGGCGAGATGTTTTTTAAACTCGTTAAAACGCACTTTTCGATATATGTAACGAAAGCTGCAAACGGCTAAAGAAAACCAGTATAACACGAAATACAATCTTGTGTGAAGGAGCAAGAGAAAGGAGAGCTCCTACAAGAGCTCCCACATTAGCTAGATAACACAAATTCAACTTTAAAGCATTAGAAGTCTACTGCAGATCAGGAGTCAAGTCTTCTTGAAGAAATCCAGTTTGTCAAGCTGTTCTAATTTGACTATCATTCAGATGAGGGTGGTTAGTCATCCTAATACCAGGAACTGAGAACCTGTAAGGGGTCTGCTCCGAACTAGCCGGCCTTACGGTCAAACAGATGTTAGTTGAATTGTTAATGATTGACTATATATTTAGCTTCGAGCAATTAGATAATAAATTTTCAAGTCGAAATACAATCAAATTTGCAACATGTCCCTTCAAGTCTTATTTTCACAAACTTTAATTTACAAAGTTTGCTTCTTACGCCTTAACACAATTGAACACCAACCGCGTTCAGAAAATACCACCCTTCAAATTCCTCAGAATACCTCGATGACTCTCAGTTCTAAACTGTCATTACCGCCGCGGTCATAATACTTGTCCGACCACAAACGGCAGTCGTTACAGTTTGAATCTTATTGCAGCTGTTACAGGGTTAAAAGGGGTTGATTCGCAAATCGCTGAGCGGGTTTGAACGGATAATCCGATAGGAGCATCCATGGAAGCATCCATGACTAATGATGGGATTTATTATCGCTGCGAACGCGTTTCGAATATGCAGTTGAGCTGGATGGTTATCATCTGTGGTATTATGTAACGGTACTTTAAAGAGTATTTATTCTAGCTGCGATGTCATATTGACACTTTCGACGTTGTAACGACGGTAAAAACATATTGCATTTGACATGTTATCGCCGAGAGCGTCGGTAGCCTAATGGCTTAGGTGGTCGACTCGTGATCGTAAGGTAGCAAGTTCGAACCCCCGCGGTCACCATGTACCAATGAGTTTTTTCGACTTAAGTGCATTAGCTTCAGCTAACTCCTAGAGTAAAGGAAAAAGATTGAGGCAACCTTCACATTCGAACAGCTGAGTGTGTAAGAGGTTTTTTTAAAACGAATTTCTCTATAAAATATGTAAATACCGTAAAAGAGATAACAAAAAGTCAAATTAAAATTATGATATAAATTTAAATTTTCAAGAAATACGGATGATACAAGCATTTTGAACTAATAAATAGACAGCGATTAGACAGAGAGACCCGATGTGCACTGTGACGTCATATAACAGGTCGGCCATAATTAAACGGTGAAACAAAGTCATTTAGTCTTGATTATACGTCATTTCGTGAGTATGCACGCCGTAAAAGTATCTCATACATCTTAATATGAAGCAATTTTAGAATCACATTTGCATGCGTAACGCTCGGAAATCTTTACTTTACTATCAAATGAGTTACAGCTGCAATAACGTCAACAATATAGTTACGATGACGAAGCAAGATGGCCTTAGACAAAGTAGAATGAAAGCCAATTTGAAAGTTTAGTTTTATTTTAGTATGAAGAAGACGAAGGAACATTCTGGAAACTGGAACCTTTATGGATACAATCTAAGTATGATCTCAAGTTGGTAAATTCTTGATAAAACTCAACTAAAACAGTTTATTTGCCACGTGTGATCCGGCCTATGAAGCTAGAAATTCTGGATTCAAATCCTGGTAAGGGCAGATATTTATGTCATGGGCGCGAGTATTTGATCCTAAGCTTTGGATATACTCAATGAATCTTATCTTACTTCTATGAGTGTGAAGTTTGTTACTCAATCACGCTTCAACCACTGAACGGATCGGAATAACACTGGGAACACATATAAGGTAAGTTCTGGAATAGGACATAGGATAGTTTTTGTTCTGGAAAATTGGGCAGTTCTCGAGAGAGTCATTATCATCACCATCGGCCTATATCAGTCCATTGCTGGACGTAGGCCTCCCCTAATGTGCACCTTCCATGTAACACAAAACAGTGCGAACGCAGCTGTTCCCAGATTACGTTGATAGCGCTTATAGGGTAAAAGCATCGGTTTTGGCCATCTTTCCTCCGTTTTTGGCCATTTTAAATTTAAACTAATATGTAGAGCATTATTAAATTAAGAACAGCATTGTTTTAAAATTTTATCTTAACATTAATCTCAAGTCTTAACAATTTATAAATATTTTTTTTAACATTACAGTATTTTTGATACCTATTTCAACCTTTAAGTGGTCAAAAAAAGTACAGCGGTACGGTACCCGTGACGTGTGTTCCTCAATTTTACCAGATATTTTATTGTGTTACTGTTTTACCAGTAGTAGCTAGCGGGCATGTAGATAATTTTGGCATGTTGAAAACGTGTAAGATTGAAAAGGGCATGCTTCGATGGTCCTCATTTGGAAAGGATGGATAAAAGAAGATTGACGAAAGAGATATACAGATCGAAAGTGAGTGGACGTGGTCGGAAGGGCCCCGTAGGCGTACTTTTTCGAGTCAAATCGGAGAAATACTGGAAAAGGACTGAATCTTAAGTACCCGAAACCGACGTGCGTGCATGACTCGATGTATGAATGTGGAAGAAGCGAAAGAAATTTGTCAAGATCGTAGAAAATGGAAAGAAGTGGTCTCTGCCTACCCCTCTGGGAAACAGGCGTGATTTAATGTATGTATGAAAACGTGTATATATTTATTTATGACTTTGAATATACTCAAACATTTATCGTACGTCGACAAATATATGTGACAAAGAATAACACACAGGCATTGCGTAGGTAAGCGGTTTATCGATGGTAATGAGATTTACAGTCTTTCAGTTATATTCGTTAGTATGTAGTTACAGATTAAATGCAACTAAAAAGCAGCAATGGTTTCCTCTTGTCAGATTTTACATTTAACTCCCTTGAAGCAATGTAAGGTAATCGTTGTTATCATATATAAATTAACTGTGTTGTTCTTTAGCCGCATAAACTAGCGAGTTTTTTTTTTTGTTATTGTTACAAATGTTGATGCATTTAATATTAAAGTGTGGGAGTTTTCTTTTCACTTTACTTTACGCTCGCACACTTAACAATAAGTCTAAAAATTGAAAGGGAATCCTTATGCTGTTACTTTGTTTGCCTGCATCCTTAGTTTCAGCGATACATTGGAACCGTTTACATTATAAAAAAACGTAAAAAAGTATTTTCAAGAATGAATAATAGAAATTTCAAAGGTTAACCTACTTGTTCATGTAAAAAAGAAGTAAGAGTATAAAACTACCAAAGCATAGTCAAAATATCATGTAAAGTAGAATTATTTTCCCGCCTCTCCTCCTATTTCTTCCGGTTGGGGGTCGACTTTCTGAAAATCCTTTCTTAATGCTCTCTAACATCATGAAAGGAACCCCTGTACCAAATTTAAATTTTCTAGGTACGGTAGTTTTGCTTGTGCGTTGATATATAAGTCAGTGAGTCAGGTTTGAGTAAACTTACCCTTGCAGTAGGTAAATAATTTATTTATTTTTGGGTCCATGGAAAACCAACAGCTTTATACAAATTTAGAAGTAAGACAAAAATAAATTGTAGGTACATTGTATGTAAATTTAAGCACAATTGGCAGGAGATGGGCCATATCCGAATTACGTGGAAAGGTGCGAAGGAGGCCTTTGCCCAACAGTGGGACATTCTGGGCTAACAAAAAAATACGTACCTAAATTTTATTGTATTTTTTTTTCTGAAGTCGTTTCATATTATTTGAAGGATAAGTCTCCCTCCCTCTGAATGTGATAATAACAGGGTTCATAATTGAGACCTTTATTATATTTCCATCTTTCTAAACATTATGATTGCAATATTATAATTATAAAGTATTGAGTATAGAGTATAACAACACTACCAATTACAGGTTCTCACAATAAAGGGCAAGCATCCAAGCACCTCATTATACTATTGTTCTACGTTGAATGTTGTACTGCATACCGCAAATCGCTAATCATTGAGCTTGCTATGTGAACACTTGCATAGTTGTATGTCACAGGTAATGATAGTCCACAATTGATTAGTGAATTTGCGGTATGGACGGCTTAATGATATAGCTTGCTTGTCATTATGTCATTTATGTCTACTCAGTGGATATGTTTATTACTAAGAATTATGCTACTGACTTAAAGCTTGAAGTCTAAGCTTATTAACTTTGCATATAAGGAACTCATAACTGGAGGAAAATAGCTGTGTTATGAATAAAAGCTAGGTAAAGGCCTTGTACTTTATTCTTCATGACTTTTATATTTGGTGTAAAAGAATGCGTCAAAGTCGTCCTTTTACTATGGCATAGAAATGGGAATCAAACAGACAGGCCACCTACCCCCTAATTCACCATCCCGACAATGACAGGTGACAGGTGACATTTCAGTGTACATGGCGCAGTGTATATAATACCCAGTGATGTATCAGTGTGTTAACTTTACAATGCATAAAGAATTGTCACTTGTCACGTGTCATTGTCAAGATGGTGAAATAGTGGACAATAATATGACATAGTTTATTTTATAAAAAAGTCTTTGCGGAATTATAATTTTTAATACAAATTAATACGCAACAGAAACAAGTTCGCTTTCAATTATTCAATGCCACAGTTCTCGTTTTCCATACAAAATTTACTCAATACAGTGTCTTAGAACCAACAATCAAGTTAATCTTAAATACCCGTTAAATATTCAGCTAATGGTCCCAGAAACAGGACCATTACTAAGACAAAGGTGTACTTATTCTACCTGCAAAATATACCTAATATTTCACAGGCGACAGGCTAATTTATATAATCACTTAAAAAACCACAAGTCTCGCGATTGTAACCCTTACCTCGCAAGAAATAGAACGCTTAGCGTTAATTACTCGGGTTTTGACAGTGTTCTTGCTACTCAGAGAGAGCAGCATAATCTGTCGCCCTATTTAAAAGAATACCAATTTTCCAAAGTTCATGTGTTAAACTGTATTAATTTTGTATTTTATCCGTAGTGCAAAGTTCAAACATTCTAAATATTTGTTCAGTAAATATGCCACATGAGGACTCTTTAATACGTAGGTAATATGGATTGAATCTACTAACGCTTCGGACAACACCATCATTGCGGAGAAAATTAGGTATGTCAAGAGAAACTCCAGCCGGAAGGCCATTTTTAGAATCATAATTAAAAAAAAAACATTACCAATGAAGGTCAACATTAAATTAAAAATAATGACGATACGACAAGGTCTCTACATCAAAAGCTATAAGTAGAATAAATAACTAAACAAAACCAACACACCAACCTTTGTCTTGTTTCTGTTTGGCCAGTTGGTTGTCTGGTAGAGAATGCCTTAAGGCATTAAGCCCGCCCTTTGTACTTTTCTTTTACTGTGCAATAAAGTTTAAATAAATAAATAATGGACCGGACCCTACAAACAGGACCGGTAACATCGTAGGCAGGGTCACTACCAACTAGGCCAAGGCGTCGTTATCTTTTAAACGGACCAAACATTTTTTTTTTACGAGAATTATGATCGGATATACAGTTTTTGTTTTACTGCTGAAAACAGCGCTTCTCAACAAAGGGCTTAAGTGCCATGGAGATACGCTCATTTGCTTAGGCACTTTTTTGTTTTTGTATTAACGGCTTTGAAACCCTACACTGATCATGGTAAACATGCTCTGGCCCGGTTTTTCCTCACTCAATTGTTATTTTATAACTACGACCACACCGGTTTTCATCGAGTGACATTTTTTTTCCATAAGGTTATGGAATGAAAACACGAAAATTTCAGGAGTTTTCATGCAGAAACTGCATATTTTTCTTTCATTGCACAGCTACCGTTCTGGGAACAAAAAAGCAGGTTGCTTAGGTAGTTTCAAAAAGAATGCAGTATTGTATTTTATTTAGGGACTCGGAAGTTTTTATTGCATTCGCACTACTGATTTTGTCGCTAACTCTCCAAATAAAGAACTATGCAAAATAAGCGTTGTGCATTTTACACGAGTTCGGCGCAGCTGAATTGCAGCTGAATCGCAATTGAATTTACATTGGTCTAGCGAAAGCATGCTAGTAAATGTACATTGACGAGTTGGTTTTCACGTTTGAGGCGAGAGCAGATTGTAACGACGCAATTTACGTCCACTAGCACACTTTTGCTAAACCAATGTACATAAATCAACCATTAGGTAAACACCTCACGAAATAATTATTGTAACTTGCCGCCTTACTTATAAACGTGGAATAGCTATATCTGTCAAATTCAAACATCAAAATGGCTGTAGTGACTCAGCGTTCACTAATAAACTCAAAGCCAAACTGGCATCTGACCCCTGGTACTCCATTGATGCCTTTTTCGAGTGATACACATTCCGCAGTAGTAACTGGTTCGCAGACCCTCAACAATAATAATAATTATGTAACAAAATGATAACAATGTATATCTACCTATATACAACGTGCACGATAGTAATAAAATATAATAAGTACCTAATATATATTATGAATTTATGAATAAGAATTGACATGTAAAAATGTATATTTTACCAATTAACGATTGAATTGAATTGAATTGCTGATTTATGTACATTGGTTCAGCAAAAGTGTGCTAGTAGAAAAACATTGCTGTTAGTTGTTGATTGACTGACTGACTGGCTGACTGGCTGACTGATTGAATGACGAATGAAATTATTAATTGTAGACATAGATAAGACGGAATAACTTTAGCTCTTCTTCGAATCTCCTGAGGCAAGAGCTTGTCTTGAATATACTTAAGTATTTCAAACTGTGCGTTTTGCGTCTGTGAAGAGGCCGCTCCCTCCATGTTTTGCTAGACGGCTGAGATTCTAAGGGAAATCTTTTCAGCGTGAATTAATGATGTGTCGTGTGTGGATGAAATTGTCTGAAATGAGCTCCAAGTTAAGAACATTTTATCACCGTAATCACCATTTCTGACGGGGTAATTGAACCCATATGTTTTACGCTTAGTTCGTTTTTGATCGGGGTGATATGAAGGACTAAACTCCAATTAGGTGTCATTTTTTAGATGTTACTAGATAGTTCGAATCTTATTTTATTCAACTGTGTATATGTTTTGTTATAGAGACATTTTGATTAACAAGTTTTTAGAGTTAGTAAATCTGTAGCTCTGCCTACCCCACTCTGGGAATAAAGGCGTGAGCTTATAATATGTACCTATGCCAACTGTGTATTTTACTTGATTTCCACGTATCACATTTACATTTTGTATTTCGATATCGTACTTTCATATAATGTATCACAGCCTTATGGAATTATTGTATACCATTCAAATATTACATGTATTGCAAGGTTTTTAAATAAAGAAAGACTACAAAAGTCACAAAGGCTTATGAATAGTCAGTGAGTTCGGTATAAAGGCTACTATTGAAATTGGGTTTCATAAAGAAACCGCTAGATTAAATTTCAATCACGTGTCAATATAATGTCTACATACATAAACTGTGATTTATCTTCTTTTTTTTAATGATTAGTATAAATAGTGAATTGTATAGTATTATTTTGAATATTGCATGCCTAGGGTAAGTAGAACATAAGCACACCTTGAATCACTAAGAACTGTCCGAATATTGCGATCTGGCAATAAAACGTCTTTGTCTATGGGTTTGTCTTTATTCCTCTTGTGGGTATTATCTTTCGAGTCTTGATTGAAAGCATCAAAGCTCACCTGGCCTATGCCATTCTGATTCGGTATCATAATATGATGCCAGTTTCTTTTGTGTCAACAGCAGGAACAAATCAGTTATAAAGTTGCTGTAAGACAAAAGTCAAGCTTGACAATGTTTTTTGCACAAACGAAGTAAGGACACGAGAAAAGGGTTTTTTTGAGTAAATAACACGACGAAGAAGTTGTAGGAAACTGGTAACAATTCATACAAATGATTAAGTATAGATCCTTAGGTAAGATGCATATCCAGCACTATTTCTCCTAAAATGAAGATAATGTTTTTTTAACTAACTTCATTAATAATCTTCAAATTAATTTGTTCCTCAAGTATTACCTCAAGTTGCTTTTATGTCACGTAAAATAAATGAGATTAAAGCATTATCTCTTAAATTTCGTACGAGTACCTTTGAAGCGAATGACCTTTGCCCTGGGGTGATACAACTTAATTATTTATTAGACACACGTTACAGGCCAGGTTTCTTGATAACTGTTTCAAATTGACCCAGATGGGAGTCTTTGGTAAGATGGTAATTAAAACACGTGAAGGTAGAGAAGTTTTAATTCTGTTAAAGACGTGGAGACACAATTATTTAATTAGAGGAGTTATTTGGATTCAACGTCTTGAGTTTTAGAAAATAAAGGTGTTTATTTCGTAAACAAAACTGTCTAATTCATACGTTATTGTAGAGAAAAACAATACGATACAAAAACAATAGGTATAAGGTTTGCGTTTTTCTTTTTGGGAGAGGTAACCACTTTTACACTTGAATTTTCTATGTAGGTATAAGGTGTCTCTTCTTGGGTCTGTGTTAAATTGTATAGATCTATAAAAGAAAAGGTTTTCTTTATTCACAGGTTGTTGTACATTTTTTGATGTCCCCAATTGGGATTGTTCATATTTTTACAATTACTCCAATTCGAAAACCATTTCGAGGAATAGGGTTTTAAAGCCGTTTTGCATAATTAAATTTTTAAGATAGTTATCTATTTTGGATATTTAGACAATAGTACTATATTTAACCTTTGTTTGACTTTCGTTTTCGGCTTGAAGCCCTCCTGGGTGTATCTTACGGGTTAGGCGAAGACCGCTTGAAATATTATGTTTTAATACACTATTACAATCACTTTTTTTTATTAGATATCATTTAATTCTTGTAATTTATTAGAAAATGCCAACCCAAATTTAAAATAATCATGTCATCCATAAAATGTCTGCTAAATAAATAAAGATATTAAAACAAAACTATTGGGTTAAATACAAAATTCATGAAATTGGTGTCTTAAAATTTCCTATTCTTTCGAATGAGAAAGTGAAAACCGTGAGTATTTTTTTTTGGTCAATCCCAATTCTTTATTCTAGTAAGAGGCGCAATATAAACGGCAGGGAAAATTAAATAGTATAGGTTTTATTTCGGGTCTATATTGTTTACCATAATTATTTTTAGTTATAATGTAGGGATAATAAATGCAAATCATATTTTTTAGGAAACTTACCTTTCCGGTTTTTTATACTTCATCCTAACCTAATCTAGTCTTCATGTTCCAGCGATATGAAAAATTATGACTGTTACATTTATTATTATTTTTATTCAACATTCTAACTAGGGTGATACTGTTAACCACCTAAAATACTAAAGCATCCTAATTTTACTAAATTAGAAGACAAATGATAATTCAGACCCAAGACGAACAAGATTATGACAAATATAATTCTCCCGCTTTATTTTTTCGTAGAAGTCTGTAAAACACTCCGGTAACGACTCTCGTCGCGTTAAGTATGAGGACGTTATGTCAGACTTACATTTTTCAGAAACGATAAAATCTAAAGGTGACGTGAATATTTAGTGGAGGGCCATTCTACTTTTCGTTGTACATAACTTTTAGCCACGCTCTCACTAAACTATTTTTATTTCAACAAACGGTAAAGTGCTGCTTTTTCTAACTTGAAACTATAAAAGGGACGTAAATAAGCTTATATATAGAATTAACCTATTTAATTCAAGTTATTTGTAATAACTATAAAGTGAGTAACGCAGTGGACGTTGATGTCCCCGCCTTTTCTATGGAAAATGTGCAATTTACCACTGAGTTACCAAGATTCTTTAGCGATAATTAAGTAATTCAAGAATATTTATTTAGAAACCGTTAAACGTAAGCATTCTAAGTTCACGTTATTTGTTTATTCGCGGATTCATAATTTGGTATACTTTTTATCGGACGATACCAAAAATGTACACTGAAAAGTAGAATGGCCCGACAGCTTTATATTACGGTTTATTTTTGTGACGTTTTTGGAGACCGATGTATTTGTTTTTATTTGATTAAATTGATATATTTCACCGTCTTTAAAAAAGGAAGAACTGTATGTATGAGCAATTATCTCTTAACTTAAAGCAATACAACATGCAAGTTTTTTTATTTAGGCCGATAAAAAAAATTGCTTGCTTGCATGTTAAGTACCAGGTAACACTGCCAACTCAATTCGAGGTATCCTATCTCCCTAACGCTTCTGTCACGAGTAAATGTAGTAAACAAGAGAAAATAATGAAATTTCAATCTAGGGTAAAGTCACCACTTGGTCAGCCAGAGACCAGTAGTTAACCTTATATGAGTGCGAAGAGTGGGAAATATATCTTTAGTACTCTTCCCACTCATACAAAGTATAGCAGAGGCTGACTACAGGTCTCTGGCTGACCACTGGTGACTTTACCCTATGATTTATTCAGAAAAAATATGTTTTAGAAAATTAACATCAATATCACTGGAACAAGATAAATATTGATGTATCTTGCAAAAAAACTAGCCATGTCTTGTAACATTATTTTAAATTAAGTAGTATGGCGCTCTAATATAAAAATGTATTCACACTATTATCACTCTAATGGAATGTGCTTATCTCGAGAAAAAAAAACCGATGGACTGTGTGAGACATTTTGTTTAATTTGAATACAGTTTTTAATTTCAGAATTTTCTTAATGACATCGTCGCTATTTCGATTAACCACCCTGTATATGTAATATAGTAATATTACTACCAAAACATATTAAAGAAAAAACAAATGATAAACATATTTTCACCATTGACATTCTGACCTCAAACATGCTCCATTTTCACACACCAAAAACCGCCTCTTTAATCAAAATGACGCCTTTGACGAGTCGCAGTGCGTCATAAAAACACCCCGGGGCCTGATTTAATTTGCGATCTGACGTAAGGTTATGTGTTTTTAAATTGTCGGTGTCAGAGATCAAAAATTGATGGCGGCGACACGGAGCAATGTATACAAATTACAAGAAAGGTAAATTTTTGCTTGATATTTTGGTGTCTGTATTTTTTTCAACCGTTTTCCGCTCGCAATTCTTGCATTACTAGCTTTTAGTGTAGCTTTGCTTGCGTAAGTATAGTATTCACAGAAAAATCTAAAGGGCATTGCGTAAATTTGTTTGAAGAATATTGTCATTTTTTTTCAGCGGCCACGGATTATTTTTACATAGTTATTTAGAGGACCTCGAAATACACATAGATATATCTAACTTATAGCGTTTAATAATATCGGAGCCGAGATATTTAAGATTTAAGTGTTGTAAAAAGCCCTTCTCACCTACCCATCCTCACCTAAACCTAAACCTAAAAGCTCCTGGACCTGCGGAACCAAAAGTATCTAGCCTAACTTAAATCTGAAATTAATTACTAACTATCCTTTTTCTAAACAAATATAAACTAGTTTTCTAAACCTAAATATCCCAAACTAACTTAGAATAATTCTTGTACCACCTTACTTAATTCTATCCCTAACAAACTATTATAATGTAAATTAGTTTTGGCATGTGATCGTCAAGTAGTTTAAAAGAACCCAATAGTTGTGAACCTAAGTAACCTTAGAATTCTTTAAGTCTTTGTTTTAAATCTTAACTATTCCTAGCCTACCCTAGTAACATCCCTAAATATTATAATTTATAACCTAGTGTTATCCTAACTTATTTAATGTCTCCTATCCTCTTGAAAATCATCCTACTAATGGAGTAATTATTAGAGAAATAGTTAATATTATTTTCATATAGTTAAACTTATAAAATCTGAGTTGACTAAAGCAAATTTAACAATTTAAGAGTTTAGTGGCCCCCTTAGGGAAGGAAGGCTCCTCCATACGCCTTGGGATTGCTATCCCTGGACCTTAGTCCACCTCAATAGTCATCCTCCATAGACAGGTCAGACTCCTTGCCAATGTTCAAATAGTCAGTCAGTCGTCTTGTAAGAGAAGATTTGGGTTAAACAATAATCTGAGTGTTTAAAACTCGATTATTTAATAGATAATTTATTCTTCAATAGAGTGATAATCTCATATGTGATTTATATATTATATTCAATATTGTGACTTAAGGTTGATTTTGCTTAGTTCACTTTTAAGTCTATATTTGACTTGAGATTTATATAACTACTTGAGATGTTCAATTTCACCAAGTATCCATGTTTATCTTTATAGTAAAACAGTGGGATACAGAAGTCATTTTGTCTTCTAGCTAGATTGAATCCTCATGTTAGTCAGGGATGCAAAGTAAAGTAAATAGGCAATTCTCACTATAGTCACTCCATCGATTATTGGAATATTTGTTTTATGTTTTATAGGTAAAATATTCACTCTATTTCAGAATGTATCTCTATAAGTTAATTACTTTTATTCTAGTTTTGCCTTAGATATATATTTCTTTTATATATCTTGTTCAGATAACTAGGTAATTTCATTTCCTCTTATAATATTATATCAAATTCTGATTGTATTTATTTAAATATTATTTCTTTAGAAAAGTTAGATTATAAAAGTCTCTTTAAATTTATAAGTCATCTAGTTACTAACTAGTTAATTTTATTCGTTAGTTAAGTTAAAGTGAATTTAAAAGTTACTAATTAAATCCCTATTTTGCCCTATCCAATGAAGCTACCCTAACTCTACTTTTAAGGCCTATTCTAAGATCTACTCCTATGGGCTTACCTCTCCCAGTAATTAGCTAAGTCCCTAAGTAAACTCTAGAGTTCAGCTGAGTCGGCTGAAGAAGCAACCTATAACTCGTGTATTTACCTCCCCCTTCACTTTGACCGAAGTCGAGACAGTGAAAGTAAGGCGCCCTATTATGTGTTTAGTTTATATACATGTATAATAGTTTTATCGGGACCCATCCTCAAATCCAATGAGATGTCTACGGGTGCAAATTAGCTTGCCAACCTGTGGCCCTGCTTCTCCCTCAAAGGCTGGCATTGAGAATAAGTAGGCAGTATTACAGATGTCTATGTTGGTAAAGAGATCATCTGGGCTTGCCCAAGGCTCTTTCAGAATCGAATAGTTCCAAACCAGAGGCGTTTGCCACCGTTAGGCTACCTCGGATTTGTCAGGCACTTACTAGTGGTAGCCTGATCACCGCTCTGGCACAAACAAATGCTAATCTAGCTTAACTCAAGTGACTAACCCATTAGATAATAAATCTACTCCTTAAACCCCAATTAATTAAAGCAAAGTGCCAGACGCAAATGATAACCAACCCAAAATTCCTGTAAAGTACACTGAAAGTAATATTAGTTATACAACATAAAAAACAATAGAAAACCCCGTTAATTGCAACCCAGGCTATATAAACCAGAGTTAGCAATGTCGAGAGAAAATAAATCAATAGAAACAGAAATCTCACCAAACTAAATGTATAACCTAATATACTTTGAACTATAAACTGCCGGTTCCCTTCTAAGTAATCTGTAACAGAAATAAAATTAATATGTCCTAATCACTCCCATGAATACCTGTAATTCCTCAGCTGGAATTCGCGTTATCTAAACCCCAAGTAATATTTAGAATTTACAATTAAATACTTAATTTTAAATCGCGACTAGTAATAAACTTGCAATAACACTATTCAATAAATTAAAATTATAACTTGAACTCAAAAATCAACCCCAGCGAGAATGAATGAATGACATCCGTCCGTGTCAACCGACAAAATCAAAAAAGCCCCCTCTACCGTCAGTCATCCTTTATATAGCCTACCTACTTCAATGAACTCGGTTTCTTCAAACGCTATTCTGGCTTCATTGGCCTCAGTGGCGTCTGAGCCGTCTTACAGAGCAGGCATAGTATGTCACTTTTTGGCAGCCATATTTAAATTTGAAATAATGTATGCAAATGTTCTAATATTTTGTTTTTTTAACTATATTTGTTTATACTTTCCATTTTCAACAATTAGGTTATCAATTTTTACATTTCTTTCGAGAAATGAAACCTCGCAATTATCTATTCCAGCTAATGTTTGCACATTGTGTAGGTACTTAACTCAACTCTATGAACAAATCTTTACCTCAACCAAGATTCGAACCCGGTACCGTCAGCTTCACTAACTGAACCATTTACTATTAACTAATTATTGTTTATTTATTCTTTTGTCTAAGTATTGAGCTTTCAGATAAATATTTTATATAGTCTTTAATGTAAAATAAATAATAATAACATTTTTATATCAATTCTTTTTTTTAAATACTTTGATTTAATATTAGATTTTCATAGATTATCTGGACAGACATCGTATGGACCGTTACATCCCTGCCTTTAGATTTTTCGCAAAATGACAAATCTTTATAGTTGGCATTTGAAGAGAAATCTACCTTAACTTAAAACACAATAAGATGTCTGTCTACATACAACCTACTTTAAATATAACAATAATCTATCAACACTTAGCCTTTCCTGATCAGAATTTCTGATAATTATGTGGTGTGTCTTTAACCAATTCTAATTGACAACATAATTTGAATACCAACTGTTAACAATAAATATCGAGACATAAAAAGGTAGCCACAATTACCAGATTATCCTTTGGCCTGAAGAAAAATAAGGGTTGTGCTAGATCCTTATCAGTTCTAATAACACATACCGGTCAAGAATAACGAATCTTTTATATTTATGATTTGTATATAATCTTCCGATCATGTTTCTCAGAACAAAATATAACCCTTAAAAGTAAAGTTCCTACCCCCGTATACCTTTCCATCCTATCAACAATTCGTTCCAAACCATGTTAACAATTCAGAACTGGTGAATGTATAGTGTGGATTCATTTAGTCTTTCCTGCCGGTATAGTACTGTCTCGTAAAATAATTGCATACTTACAAGCTACCCAATAATTTCATATTAACTTTAATATGAAATTTTAATTTAACCTACCACCAACGGGTTTATTAATTTAACGAAACATTTGAATCAAGTTGTGTTTCCAGGCTAAATATTGACAAACCTGGCTGGATGTTTAGATATATGGTCTTAATTGTACCCCTTTCTATCTCATAAATTTAAAACTTGCAAAGATCTACTTACAAACATCTGTATCAAAACTCTTTCAAACAAAATAAATACCACCAAAACTCCTCATTAGTTTAACACGCTAGTACAACTAAGAACACAACCTTTCTCTACATCAAACCATTAAAAACAAAGTTAATTTCAAAAACTAAGTCATCCTCTCCTTAACCAACTACAAGTCTTATCAAAATAAACAAACTAAACAAAACAAAACAATGATAAAATCTACTCCCGTTTTTCTTTAAATTCAACTGTCACTTCACGTGATATCTGTCCAGAGTGTTCTGCTCAAGTTTCCAAACGACATAACTCTTAATCAAACTTTTAGCGCGATTTATCCAATAACTCAATCCTTCTCAATTGTGCTATCGTTTAAAACTTTAATTTGACTCTGAACCTTTTTTTTTTCTAGTTTCTAACGTAAAATTTTGTAGTCTATTCTTAATTTTCTTCCCATATCTAAATACTGTGTCCCATCCTAAGCTCCATACAACGTAGGATCCCAACCACTATTTGATGACGGCCTAATCTCTATTGATTTATTTTCCCCAAACTTAATATTATTATTTCCAAATCTAAATTAATATGCTAAGCTTACAAACTATACATATATACTATTTTATAACTTAATTTTTATCACCAAACCGATCTTTTAAATTCAAGAAAACTCGATACACAATGCACTAAAGTTAGTTTAATACACTATTGGCGAGATATTACCGTATTCTTAATTATTCGCAAAACTTTAATTTACATACATACGATTTGACAAACATACATACAACACGTCTTGTATTGCAAAAAGGTTCCTTATTTTTTTATAACCATAATATCCGTATTAATCGCAAAGTTTAGTCTAATCAAACTTTTCTTGTCTCCTTGAACGTTTTTGACGACGTCATTGCTATACCCTTATATTATAATCTGTGGTCATGTCTAGCAATGATTTGACAGCTACCCTATTGTTATAAATATTATCATATCGTCTATTGTTATTGCTGAGTGATCGATCAAAACAAAACTAAGGACCTATGTTTAACAAATTGGTTTTTTGACTCGCATTATTAAATATGTTAAACACCTGAACAGTTAACAACGATTTATGAAACGTGTTACCGCCTATCAACAACTTGTTCTCTCTAACTAGCGAAAAGAGAACTATTCGAACTACGTAAGTATACTATCAAATTCTTTTACTATTTTAAACTGTACTAAGTATATATGAGTTAAAACTTATTGTAGTAACCTTAGTATATAAAGCCGCACTCTACTTACAAACAAACATATCGTGTTCCTATTGTTACACAATTTTACAATCCTAATTAATCATCTTGCATTGCAATATATTTTTCTAGTATTACTCAAAAACAAAAATTACCTAATAAAGATACCTAACCTATCTAGCTTTCCTAATAGTAATTAAAATTGTTATGAATGTTGTTTATAGAAACTAATGAAATATTTTGGTTTTGTTTCAGCTTCTAAACCTGCATCTTAGAGAAAACGATATTCCCTGCTAATATACAAGAGATAATTATCTAATGATATAACGGAACTAGCATGAACATTTTGCCTGATAACCAATGCAAGCTATAGAAATTGACTTTCAACCTCAATTTGAATTTTTAAGTATAGAGATGTACCTAATATGAGTTTTATTGCAATTGTACCCTAAAATTTGTGTTATCTATATATTGTTTCGCACTACATTGTTCTTAATTATTTTTCCCCTAACATACCTAACATAGCATGATTTGTTTTCTTTACTAAACACATTGGGATACAAATTTTTATTTCATAGAATTAGTTTACTGCTATGTTTTCTATTTTGTAAGTGCCTGGTGTTAACTAACTTTGCTTAATGTACATACTAGTTTTATGAATGTTCTAACAACCCTAAGCTACTGTATGTGAGAAGTTTCAAATTTGTGACTGCGGTACTAAATATTAAAGTATCCTAACTTTGCTATCCCACATCAAAGATGTACCTATTAATAGCTATCTTAAGTAATATGATGATTGTAACTAACTGTAAGGTCATCGTTATTTTCTGATAAACAATTTACCAATTTGCTACTTACAAAACTTTGTAAGAAATTACAATTTCAAAATAAATGTTTGCTTTCTAAATATATAAAACTTCTTAATTTATCGCTACCTCAAAGCAAAACATAGTTAACTACATACATCTGTTCGTCTAAGTTCAAAGTTACAAGTTGCGATTAAACAACCTCCCAAAAGAATAGTGATGTAGTCACTAGGTAAGTATATGGTATTGAATAATATATTCTAAGAAAAGTGTTAAATAACTAACAATTCATAATACATTCCTTCATCAGTCTACTACTTTGATAATTTCGGCTAACTGTTTCTCATTCTTAAATGCACCCTTATACTTATACTATAATCCAGACTAGTCTACCTATCCCTTTCTACCTTAGTTCCATACTATAGACATACACTCCTAATGTATTCCAAATAAGATAAGATAAAAACTAAATTAATTAAAATGGTAAGTTTTCTTTACTAATTTGAAATCCAAATATAATTAGAATCTAATTATAAAAATCTAATTATTAGATTTTTATATACTATTTCAAAAGTTAAACATTCATTACCTATTGAAAAAAACAGCTTCTGATCAAAACTTGTTATAATCTGTGACCTTTTTTTTTATAGAGTATTCTATTCTACCTACTTACCTAGCCAAAATAAAAACAACATAAATTTCCGCCGTCCGCTGACCTTTAATTTAAAGCAACTAACATTTTGCTAAGTTTTTTTATAGTTAAACCTATTATGTTTCCTAATTTATTTGTGTTCTACTTAAAAAATGTATTGTCCCTATCTTCACCAAATCAAAGTAAACATAATGTTTGACTTCTATAACCAAACCGGCTAGTTTTACCTACTAACGATTCAAAACTTGATATTACAAGGTAATGGTCATTATTATTTATATTCCGCTTTCTTTGTATTTTTAATTACTATATATATTTTACTATTAAATGAAACTACATGCAGCGAAAGTAATGTAAACTTTGAAACTAGTTTGACGTTTTTAAACTTTTTACTTATAGAAACTTTATACGTATCTCAAATTGAATTTACTTATAAAACTAGCTTTACAATCTACTTGAAATAAAACCCTTTAATTTATGTTATTGTTTGGTCTAATAAGATGTTTAAGTAATTTTGTTTGTTTTTCTTTTAGCTTGTTACAACATTAGTCTGACAAGTTCAGCTCATGGAAATAGATTTGATCTCAAACAATTGAAGTCTGATCAGCTGAATTATCTAACCACCAAGACTATGGCAACAGAAATATTAACCAAACTATAACCCTTAGAAGAAAATGAATCATTTAAACTAGTTTTATCTACTATTTACAGGTAATATAAAATGTTTTCCTAAGCTCAAGTTTTAGGAGTAATAAATTTTTAAACTAACTTATTGTAACGAAAAGAATTGTAAATACTATCAGAATATTCCTGTTTTCAACTTTGTTGAGTGATATCTAACTATAAACACAAGCTCTCTAGATTTCCCGACCACTGAACTAACAATTATACTAATTATTCTCTATTTTCCTTTCAGTTTTGCAAGATATACAAAGGAATTAATGTGGCAACTTATATGAAAGATCAACAACTAACCAAAAATAATGTTTCATAACTCTAATTGATAATTGAATCTTACTAAAACAACTTTAATGATGCTACTCTACGGAACTAATTTTAATGACTGTAAATAAGTTCACAAATTTAGTTGAATCCACAATAAATTCTTTTTGATCTTGTTATTTCATTTCCTGCCTTCGATGAAACAACTTTTAACATTTGAAGAATTATAAGATTCTATACAAATTTTAATATTTCTTGACTTTTTCTTTTACCAACATAAATAAAAGGATATATGTCTTTATTGAAATATTGTTAATTGACAATAAATCCACTTCAAGATACTATTACCCTGCCTGCCTTCAATTAAAAAACCTTTTAATTATCTACCTGCCTTCAACTATAAAACTATAAAATATCTTTGATTTCCTGCCTTCAATTATAAATTAGTTAAACTATATGATTCTCAAACCAATATTAAAGAATTAAGCTGCTATAATTAAATGAACTTCCTACAAAAGTTAAGATAAAAACAAAGACTTCCATTTTCACAGACAACAATTGGACTTCAGTCTGAAGTCACTTACTTAAATTAAATAACTAACCCTAATTAATTCTAGTCAAATGGCACTTAATGTAACTGGTCTAAAATTGAACTAACCATCCTGGTCGCGACATGCTAATGTAAAAGGTTCTTGCACCTCAATATCTAATTCTATTTACGACTAGAGTTTGTATAATTAAAAGTTTATTATCCTGGTCGCGACGTACTAATGTAAACAGTCCTTGCACCTCAATATCTCATTCTATTTACTACTAGAGTTTGTATAATTAAAAGTTTACCATCCTGGTCACGACGTACTAATGTAAACAGTCCTTGCACCTCAATATCTCATTCTAATTACTACGAGAGATTTGTATAGTTAAAAGTTTATTATCCTGGTCACGACGCGCCAATTGTAACTGGTCCTAGCCTAACCTACCCTATCCTATATATGGTTACTGCTCTTCAAATCCTGGTCTACGCAGCACCAATTGTAAAAGACCCCTCAGCCTACCCTATACTAACCTAACCTAAACCTAAAAGCTCCTGGACCTGCGGAACCAAAAGTATCTAGCCTAACTTAAATCTGAAATTAATTACTAACTATCCTTTTTCTAAACAAATATAAACTAGTTTTCTAAACCTAAATATCCCAAACTAACTTAGAATAATTCTTGTACCACCTTACTTAATTCTATCCCTAACAAACTATTATAATGTAAATTAGTTTTGGCATGTGATCGTCAAGTAGTTTAAAAGAACCCAATAGTTGTGAACCTAAGTAACCTTAGAATTCTTTAAGTCTTTGTTTTAAATCTTAACTATTCCTAGCCTACCCTAGTAACATCCCTAAATATTATAATTTATAACCTAGTGTTATCCTAACTTATTTAATGTCTCCTATCCTCTTGAAAATCATCCTACTAATGGAGTAATTATTAGAGAAATAGTTAATATTATTTTCATATAGTTAAACTTATAAAATCTGAGTTGACTAAAGCAAATTTAACAATTTAAGAGTTTAGTGGCCCCCTTAGGGAAGGAAGGCTCCTCCATACGCCTTGGGATTGCTATCCCTGGACCTTAGTCCACCTCAATAGTCATCCTCCATAGACAGGTCAGACTCCTTGCCAATGTTCAAATAGTCAGTCAGTCGTCTTGTAAGAGAAGATTTGGGTTAAACAATAATCTGAGTGTTTAAAACTCGATTATTTAATAGATAATTTATTCTTCAATAGAGTGATAATCTCATATGTGATTTATATATTATATTCAATATTGTGACTTAAGGTTGATTTTGCTTAGTTCACTTTTAAGTCTATATTTGACTTGAGATTTATATAACTACTTGAGATGTTCAATTTCACCAAGTATCCATGTTTATCTTTATAGTAAAACAGTGGGATACAGAAGTCATTTTGTCTTCTAGCTAGATTGAATCCTCATGTTAGTCAGGGATGCAAAGTAAAGTAAATAGGCAATTCTCACTATAGTCACTCCATCGATTATTGGAATATTTGTTTTATGTTTTATAGGTAAAATATTCACTCTATTTCAGAATGTATCTCTATAAGTTAATTACTTTTATTCTAGTTTTGCCTTAGATATATATTTCTTTTATATATCTTGTTCAGATAACTAGGTAATTTCATTTCCTCTTATAATATTATATCAAATTCTGATTGTATTTATTTAAATATTATTTCTTTAGAAAAGTTAGATTATAAAAGTCTCTTTAAATTTATAAGTCATCTAGTTACTAACTAGTTAATTTTATTCGTTAGTTAAGTTAAAGTGAATTTAAAAGTTACTAATTAAATCCCTATTTTGCCCTATCCAATGAAGCTACCCTAACTCTACTTTTAAGGCCTATTCTAAGATCTACTCCTATGGGCTTACCTCTCCCAGTAATTAGCTAAGTCCCTAAGTAAACTCTAGAGTTCAGCTGAGTCGGCTGAAGAAGCAACCTATAACTCGTGTATTTACCTCCCCCTTCACTTTGACCGAAGTCGAGACAGTGAAAGTAAGGCGCCCTATTATGTGTTTAGTTTATATACATGTATAATAGTTTTATCGGGACCCATCCTCAAATCCAATGAGATGTCTACGGGTGCAAATTAGCTTGCCAACCTGTGGCCCTGCTTCTCCCTCAAAGGCTGGCATTGAGAATAAGTAGGCAGTATTACAGATGTCTATGTTGGTAAAGAGATCATCTGGGCTTGCCCAAGGCTCTTTCAGAATCGAATAGTTCCAAACCAGAGGCGTTTGCCACCGTTAGGCTACCTCGGATTTGTCAGGCACTTACTAGTGGTAGCCTGATCACCGCTCTGGCACAAACAAATGCTAATCTAGCTTAACTCAAGTGACTAACCCATTAGATAATAAATCTACTCCTTAAACCCCAATTAATTAAAGCAAAGTGCCAGACGCAAATGATAACCAACCCAAAATTCCTGTAAAGTACACTGAAAGTAATATTAGTTATACAACATAAAAAACAATAGAAAACCCCGTTAATTGCAACCCAGGCTATATAAACCAGAGTTAGCAATGTCGAGAGAAAATAAATCAATAGAAACAGAAATCTCACCAAACTAAATGTATAACCTAATATACTTTGAACTATAAACTGCCGGTTCCCTTCTAAGTAATCTGTAACAGAAATAAAATTAATATGTCCTAATCACTCCCATGAATACCTGTAATTCCTCAGCTGGAATTCGCGTTATCTAAACCCCAAGTAATATTTAGAATTTACAATTAAATACTTAATTTTAAATCGCGACTAGTAATAAACTTGCAATAACACTATTCAATAAATTAAAATTATAACTTGAACTCAAAAATCAACCCCAGCGAGAATGAATGAATGACATCCGTCCGTGTCAACCGACAAAATCAAAAAAGCCCCCTCTACCGTCAGTCATCCTTTATATAGCCTACCTACTTCAATGAACTCGGTTTCTTCAAACGCTATTCTGGCTTCATTGGCCTCAGTGGCGTCTGAGCCGTCTTACAGAGCAGGCATAGTATGTCACTTTTTGGCAGCCATATTTAAATTTGAAATAATGTATGCAAATGTTCTAATATTTTGTTTTTTTAACTATATTTGTTTATACTTTCCATTTTCAACAATTAGGTTATCAATTTTTACATTTCTTTCGAGAAATGAAACCTCGCAATTATCTATTCCAGCTAATGTTTGCACATTGTGTAGGTACTTAACTCAACTCTATGAACAAATCTTTACCTCAACCAAGATTCGAACCCGGTACCGTCAGCTTCACTAACTGAACCATTTACTATTAACTAATTATTGTTTATTTATTCTTTTGTCTAAGTATTGAGCTTTCAGATAAATATTTTATATAGTCTTTAATGTAAAATAAATAATAATAACATTTTTATATCAATTCTTTTTTTTAAATACTTTGATTTAATATTAGATTTTCATAGATTATCTGGACAGACATCGTATGGACCGTTACAGTGTTCAGTTTTTGGTACTAAAAGTACGCCTAGGTAAGAATATTAAACGTCTCAGCTCCGATGCACTTAAGAGTATTACATTACATAACAAAACATGTTTATTTTGAATTCTTCTATCATAATTTACCACTTTTACTAATGGCCGCTCACCTTGAAAATGTATGACTTTTACAAATGACAACACTTTTATCCAAACCCCTTAAGGATAAAAAAAAGTTTTGACATCTTACAGATAAAAGCGTAAAACAAAACACCTTTTTGGTAACTCTTTAAGGAAATCTGGATAAAAAATCTATGACTGACTTCAAGTACCTAACAGTACTTTTTTATAGTACCTAATCTGCTAAGCCGTTTGCCCTTCAAAACGGAGCAAAGAAACAAAACAAACAATTATTTTTGCATTTAAAACATTTATATTAATTAAGGATGGCATAACAAAATGAAGCGTGTCTATAACTATTATCAGTCACAGGTTACAACGTGGAAGTTCCTAAGGGAAGTCGCTCACAGACTCAACTCCAGCCAGCGTCTTCTCGGCATTGAGGCTTTACATGACTGTACATGGCAGTGCTCTCACAGTCGAGCAGTCGAGGCAAAACCAAGGTGAAGGCGCGAATCAGTCGAAGCTCGCGCCACGACGCTGCCATTTTGTAATTGTTTTTTTTTTTTCGTTTAAAGAACTTCGGTGGCCTAACGGGTAAGGGGGTCGACTCGTGATCACAAGGTACTGAGTTTGAACCCCCGCAGTCACCATGTACCAATGAGTTTTCCTAACTTAAGTGCATTACCCGTGCACTGACTGTGAGAAAAAAAAGCCTCGTGAGGAAACCTGCACATTTGAACACCTGAGTATGCAAGAGGGTAATTGCTCAAAAGATCCTAAAGATAAGATAGATTTCAGGAACAAAGGGTAGCAGCTTGCATCACGACTCATAACAAAGACCACGCCTCGACCGTTCTGTGATGCACCGACGTCGCTGCCTCGACTTTGAAGTGACGGTCTAGTAACTTTGCATATAAAGATAGGCGCTTATGACTACACAACAGAGTAGCTTAAGCACGTTAGTTAATAATTCATCGTCAAAATGGCGTTTTTACTTAAGTAAAATATACTTTTTACTACGTATTTAAATCAAGATTTCATTTTCGTTAGTAAAATGCAGTAATGCACCGAAGTGCTCTTCGGTTGATTGCATGCATCCTATTATAGTATCTCACCTGAAGCTCTCTAACCGCAGCGCAATCTCTCTCAAGGCGTCGAAATCGACTAGAAACGTAAAAGCTGTTTCTGAATGTAGAAACTTCTTCTAGGGTAGCGTTTTAAAACATAAAAATAATGAACTTGTGCAAATATGTTTAAAATAAGGTAAGTTGACAACCTTCTACGCTTTAAAAAAATATAATCTTCAACATTTCATTACCTAAATTTAAAATTGATGTCATGTCTTTTGTACATTTTTTTCAGTATATCTATGATCATACATAACGCTTGCATGTGCAACTTATTAAAACCTTGAAAAAAGGCTTTTAACACTTTAATTACTTTTAAATATGAGTGATAAAACATTCATGAATATTCAACCTTTTAATTTAATAATATAAAAACACTGGTCACAACACCATGAAGTTCTCAAACCTCGTCCCAAGCGTTCTGCAGATAGCAACTCGACATCACCCTGTTACCAGTCCTTACGTAGAATTTCCGCGAGTAAACACTCCCTGTATATTAGGCAAACACGGCCGTGTGATAAAAATGGGGTGTAAGATAAATTATTCATAAAAAATCTTGACTCAACGCCGCAGCGTGCCTCAACGTGACATAAAAAGTATATAAAAACGCGGGAAATAATATTATGTGACAAACGGTTTAGTATTATTACGTTGACGATTATTGTATGGTGGGAATCACGATACAGAGCGTAGTTTATGAGTTGAATACTTATTTAGTGGTTTCTTACTGGGATATAGGGTGTTTGATTGTTTGTAACCTAAGTTTATGTACAGTTACACCGCAACCATTCATTATTTTTTTTAATTTATACTGATCGATATACTGTGGATTCTCCTGAAAGTTTTAACCGTTCGGTTGTCTTGGAATTGTGACCTGTTATGTTGAAATTGCTTTTCTCTTTAGTTTACATAATGTTGTATATTATAAGTAGATGATAAACGTGTTACTGACAGCCAATGTCACTCAAACATTATGACGCGTCAATTGGCTTCCGAATATTTTTGGGAACTGGTCACACATGTGACCCACCCGGTATCCTATATAATTCTACAAACATAGCAGAAACGTGTTTTTACTTAAACCGCATCACATCGGCTTATTAAATAAGTTAGGTTAGACTTTTGACAACAAAAAAGAAACAATGCGGCTGTAAGTATCTCTTTGAGAAATGAAAGTTTGTAAAATGATATAGATTGTCATAATGATGATTTGGTAAAACATTAGTAAACCCACCCACCATCTTTATACGTAAATAATTAAATCAACCTGTAGTTCCAGTTTCTTGTGCCAGAAAAGATTACAGCTTTAAAACAGCGTCGCTATTGCCTAACGCACTCGCAATCTCAATTGGCTTCAAAGCGGAACAATTATTTTCATTTTGTATGCAGACAAGCCTTCGATTTTCAAAATGAAAACAATTGCGATTGCGAGTGCTTTAAGCATAACATAACTTAATCGAACAACCATAGGTACAATACAAGCCATTTCTATACTTCATATTGTCGCGTGACTAACACAAAACATCATAAATTTAATATACCGCTGTGACATTTTGCACCCCTTCTCCCGAAAGCACAGCTTAAAGCTCAAATAAAAAGCTCTAGTGCGTAACGGTGAATAAAATGGAGAAATGTCGAGCTTTTCACCTCAATAATTGTTTTACCTAATAGTTTTAGCGCCCGCGTCAAAATAGACTTTTATTGTTCAGTTTCAACACTTTAGTGATGGGACACGTATTGTTGATTGGGTTATTGGTTATAGAGTGTTTTTGTGATGAAAAAGCAATATGTAGAAACTGGTTGCAAAATAAATTGCTTTCACGCGTTCAAATTTTTAGGGTTCCGTACCCAAAGAGTCCCATTGACACCAATTAAACCTCCGTTGTCCGCTGTCTGTCTGTTAGTGGGCTGTAAATATCTTCTGAACCGTAATAGGTAAAACTTGTTTTTTTAACTGCTATAACAACAATTGCTAAAAATAAAACGAAGTTAAAAGTTAACGAGAATCCCTAACACAAGACATATTTTTTTCATTGTTGAAAGGACGGAACCCTTCTAGAGTGACTCCGACTTGCTCTTGGCCTATTTTGTACAACATGTCTCAGGGTTAACACGTTTGAGATGTATGTCAAAGCCAAAAAAAAATACGAAAGACTTTATTTTCGGATCCCTTTGACTGCCATACATATCGTTGGTCATAATGTATTGTTAGCCATACTTTTTTTTGTCATAACTTCTTTCATTCTGAAGTTACATTTTTTGATAAACGTTTATCGTGTAGATTATTTAGGTAAGGTTAGGTTAGTTTTATAAAAATCCTGAAAAAATAACCGTGTCCTGAGAAAAATGCATTATGACTTGCGAAAATTATGACTTGAAACACATTATGACTAAAAGTAATTATGGCAGTCAATAGAGACCCCTTTATTTTACATGAGATCCTTACATTTAACCAAAAACCTAATTCAATGTTAACCTTTTAATAAAAACCAATACCCGATTCCATTTCCCCAACTCTCCTTTAAAAGTTACTTTAATTGAATTTCAAAAGCCAGTGTAGATTCAATTAACGCGAGCATAAAAATAATCAGGAACAATATCTCGAGTTTCCTGGTATAAAGTATAAGTTGTAAATACATTACAGATTCCTTGATAATCTTTAGAGCCTAACGAGTTACCCCATTAACGCCAGTGGTGGTCCAAGTTATGGATCAAAAGAGTATAAAAAATGTCTAAAATCAAAGTTTTAAAATGTCAAGTGCTTAAATTATATCCAGAGAGGACGACGTCAAAATCTTGAAACGTCAAGGTCTTACAACGTCAAGGTTGTACAACGTCAATGCCTTACAACGTCAAGGTCTTACAACGTCAAGGTCGTACAATGCAAGGTCTTACAACTACACTACACACTCATACACACACATACACTCGCATCTGTATGTAGCTGTAACGATAGTCTTTATTTACCTACAAATTTATAAACTACTTGCATGTATCTCGTAGTTGTTGTTCGTTCTTTATTCATATCTCATAGGTGGATGTCTGTAATTGGCACTAATTGTCTTGTTAAATTTACTGTTTACATAATACGTAATGTGCTGTTGATATCCTTAATAAATAAATAAAAAAACTAAAAAAATAAACGTCAAGCTCACTACTCTGTGGGGCTAGACAAGTTGCCATCGTTCTCGAACGCTAGCGTTAGGTGATCACTGGCGACATGTGTTGTCATTGAAAAATGTATGGGAATGACGTAAGTCACGTGATATATCACTCGTTACAACTGACATGCTGAAAACTGATTGTCTAGCCTATTTAATTTTGACAGCGCCAAGTGACAGGTGATTACCAAAGTGATCGCCTAACGCTAGCGTTCGTGAACGATGGCAACTTGTCTAGCCCCACTGATATTCTACTACGACGTAGGCGGCTTGACATTTCAAGACTTTGACTTTGGCATTTACCATTTTGCGGGTGGTAGGACCTTGTGCAGGGTCCGTCCGGATCGCTACCACCGTCTTATCCATTAACCTACCGCCAAACAGCAGTGTTCGCATTTTTGTATTCCGGTTTGGGGATAAGACAGCCAGTGAAATGACTAGCATAGAGGCATTCCATCTTAGTCCTCAGGGTTGGCAACGCATTTGCAGTCTTAGGATTGCATTGTAGTCTTGTAAATGCGAATGTCTATGGGTCACAGTTTCCACTTACCATCAGGCGGCCTGTGTAAAAAAAAAAACCATTTGGTAATGTTTTGAGAATACGAATACAAAGATTTTTCATTTGTTTCAGTCCTACCAGTGTATTTCTCTTATGCCTTCAACCGCAGCATTTGCTATCGCAAGACGAGCCTCTAACGAGTTTTATAACCGGCCAGTGATTACAGCAAATTATTGTTCCGATCGCTGCAGACCGCCGCGCCGGCGCAGCCAGGCCGGAGCGGCCTTGCGACAATCTACGGTGTTATTATAGAACTCTAAGATCTTCATTGTGGATTGAGGCGATTATATAAAAAAAATGCTACCTATTTAATAGACAAAAAGGTCAAAGTTAAAGTCGAAATTCAAAATTCTAAATTCTAAATATTTATTCAGTAAATAGGCCACATGAGGGCTCATTTACACGTCGGTAATATAGGGTGAGTCTACCAGCGCTTCGGACAAGACCATCATTGCGGAGAAGAAACTCCAGCAGGTCATTTTTTCAATCATAAAAACATAATAGTACTTAAAACTAAGTTACATTAAGTAAAGTAAGTTACATTAGGTAATAAAGTAATAAATAAAGTATTTCTTAAAACTACCAAAAAAATAAAATAATTACAAATGTAAGGTCAATAAACCTTGAACTTAAAAAAAAAACTATGCGAACAACACGACGAGGTCTCTACGTCAAAAGCCAGTCATAATATTTATTGCATGTCAAATTACACAAAACATCAGACAAATACATATGACACCCTGTATGAGTGCAGCAAAATGCAAGAGGACAACTGTACATATTATTAAATATAAAAAAAAACCTTCGTTGTTTTGTCGATTCCCTGTTTTACAGGCCCTTGCCAAAATGCACTCTGCTTACTAACGTTTCAATTCGTTTAGTTTTTAAACCAATCGCGACACTGGTAGATGACGTGATACGACAAGTCACGTGATCTACCAGTGACGCGATTGGTTTAAAAACGAAACTAATAGAAACGCTTGTTAGCATAGTTTATCTTGGCAAGGGCCTCAGAGGTGTTATATCTACAACGACCCCGTTTGGAAACCTATTAATTAAAGAAACTGTTTTTAAAAAAACGCGTCGAAAAAGCATTTAAACTATATATTTACATTAATTAAAAATATAAATTCACAGAACAATCAGCCTCAGCGTTTCGTCCTTATTTATCGAGTAATGTAAATTACTGAAGTAAATTATTTAGACAACGCACTAATATATTGTTATTATCTGTTTTCGCCGCGACTAAAGCAGTGACTTAAATTAAACAGAGACCTTGTTGTTTTTTTAGTATTACATATTTTAGAATTTTAGTATTTTATACGTCATCTTTAACTTCTTTTTTTTTTACATAGTATAAAACAAAGTCGCTTCCGCCCTTTGTTCGCTTAGATCTATTAAACTTCTAAACGGATTTTAATGCAGTTTTTAGCAATAGATAGAATAACTCAAGCTTTACTTGTATTATAAATTCTGGTTTATGTACGGGTGTTACAGAAAACACACACAAACTGAGTATGATATATTATAGCCATAGCCTTCCTCGATAAATGGGCTATCTAACAATGAAAGTTTTTTCAAATCAATCTTTTTTTTTCCTAAGATTAGTCCGTTCACGCAAACAAACAAACAAACACTTCAGCTTTATAATATTAGTGTAGAAAAGGCCCTAAGGCGGTAATTCGATGTTTAATGACAGTCAGTACAATAATAGTTTTCGGAGCAATATAGAAAACAATTAGGGGTTATATTTCATATTTTATCGTAATCATTTCGTTGATGTGACAGTTACTCTCACTGGCAATAAATAAGAGTCAGTAAAACGTCTACGACTACGACTACGATTGAGACTCAGAAGCAAAACGGGTCTTACAAAGTGGACTCGAATAATAAGCCCTAACTTCACGTTGTGTTAGCCTACGGCGTAGATCTGACTACGTAGGAACTCTACGCCGTAGGCTAGTGCTACAAGCTACAACATGCGTGTGAGTTGAAAAACGAATCTCATAGTTTTCTATGAATATTTCAACGGTTATTACTTCACAAATGGTTTTTCCTTGAAAAACCTCCAAATATCTACTGTTTTCGCGCGCACAATATTTATACTCGGCAATTCGAGTGGTTTTGCATTATTTACATAAAAAAGAACCAAACGATAAATACAAAAAGCGGTTTAAAGATAAAATCCTATCTTGATCACGAGTATTGGAATGTATTGCATTTAAATTTTCAAATGCAAATAGCGGCTTTTGTAACCTTTTTTACTTTTCGTAGAATCCGGGCCGAACTGTTTGAGAACCGCTGGAAAACAGCGCGTGTTGAAATAAAGGAACGTTCCGTATGTATAAAACGTATGTTTGTCAAAATGTAAATTATTGTTTGTTGTACGTTATAAGTTGGTATCGCAAAGGGTAAATGTCTATGTATGTATGTTGTTTTCAATATTACTTATATAAACATTACGACAGGGTAAGCTCTGGTAAAATGCACAAACTTAATTTATCTTTCTTTCGCTAGTGTTATACTTATTCCTCACAGTGGGCCTCCTAGTCATTGGATTCCAAAATGACGTAAAAAACGAAGCAAACCCGCACGTTTGGCCTAGTTCTCGGAATAAATGAAAAGAGAACGTTTGTTCCGATCGATTTAGAAACAAAAGCAGCTGGAATCAAATTGAGCGGTTGGCGCAGTTTACACTACGTGGTTGGGACTCCGTGGATCCACTTCAGTTACTCTTAATTATTTCATATAATTTATATAGAATAGGCCAATAGTTGACCATGTGTGTGTTTTGGATATTTCGTCCTGTCTCTATCGTATTATCTTTCTGTCCTTGCAGAGATCCAGAAGATAATAATATACAATGATAAAATTTATAAATGTGAAATCTGTCTATCCTCGTACGGTTTCCTCAATCATGGTCAGGTTAACTGAAAGAGATCCCTTAAAGGGATAAGTTCGCCTTTGTACATGTTAATCTTAAGTTTACGTACAAATTTACTTGAAATTGTTTTTTTTTTATTGTGCAATAATGAGTTTACATACTTTACATACATTTAAAAAAAACCGGCTAAGTGGGAGTCGGACTCACGCACGAAAGGTTCCGTATATATCTATAAACATTCCGTAAACATTAGCAAAAAACGGCAAAAATACCACGTTTGTTGTATGGGATATTGACATATGGTTATTAATATGGTTTGTTGATATTTATTTTATTTTAATTTAATCAATATTTTTAAAGTGAATATTTCAAGCGTCTACCTGTTAATTAATATCGAGCAAAAAACGGTAACATAAACACGTTTGTTGTATGAGAGCCCCGAATAAACATACATTTTATTTTGTTTTTAGTATTTGTTGTTATAGCGGTAATATTATTAGCGGTTATATCTTTTGTGAAAATTTAAACCGTGTAGCTATTACATTTAATGAGATACAGCCCATTTGTCTTAGCAATAGGGGGTCCAGTTTTTACCCATTGATTACAAAACCCTAAAATCAAAACTCTAAATAATCTTTAGTACATTTCATGACAAAAGATAACTTAAACAAATCGAAAAAAAAACACAAAATCAATCAAATCGGTTTTTTTCTGTGTAAATAAACGGTTTTTATTATGTTCAGCACATTTTCGATATTGACAAATCTTAACTTTCAATGTAAAAACACAAAGCAAAGTCACACATTTCACCTAGTCCGCTATAAATGAAAAGAGAACGGTTTGTTCCGATCGATTAGAAACAAAAGCAGTTGGAATCGCGTTGGGCGGCTGGCGCAGTTTACACCGCGCGGTCCAGACTCCACCTGTTTATGCACTTCAGCAACTTTTAATTATTTTGCTACTGGATTTAAAATTATATATTTTAAGACTAGGCCAAATGATTGACCTTTTGTGGGCTATTTTTATTCGGATTCTAGCACTACTCTTATTTTTTATACACATTTGTAAAGTGCCATGTGGTTGCCGGGTTAGAATAGTGCCTTTCCTTAGATGTCGTAAGAGGTGACTAAGGGAAAAGGCTTCTAGTACTGTCAGACGATGGATTGCAACCTGACACTAATACACTGGTAAACATCTTAGCTTAATTGTGCAAAATACGGTTACATAATTAAAGAATTAGTAAAGTTTGAGACGCTTTAGAAACACGTTTTATCATCACCGCGCATTTATTTTAATTTGACAATTTATAAATAGGGTTTTTTAATATAGTTTAACTCGGTTCATGACAAAGCAAACAATATAAAGAGCATACTTAAATACGATACAAATCATTCGTCATTTTGTGTACAAATATTTAAAAAAAATGTTAACGAAGAATTGTTTAATTTTATTCTACCTCTAGTTCCACCTAAAAAAGGCCAGAGGTATTTGCTCAAAATAGTCGATTAAAATACCGACCTTTCTTAGGCCCTTTTTTCCATAAATAGAACCCCTTGAAACTTCACTTTTCTTAAAAACACAACTCGCCTATTACAGGTAAGTAGTTAAAATTCTCAGGCACTTATAACACAAATTACGTAAAATAAATGTTTCTAGGAGCTTCCGTGTAAAAGAATGTAACGGTAATTAAATTCCAAGCCTTCTATCCGAGGTTCTTGTACCTTGATATCACCAGCATATCTTGAGCTATCACGATCTAGGACAATAGAACAACTTAATTGGCTGTGAGGGGTCGAGTTACCCAAGCGCGGTTTGCGGTTTTCTTTTCAAAATATAAAATGGTTTCCGCTTCAATCTTTTTGTATGATGCGTATGGACGCGCGGGTTTCAAGCAAAATTAACTTTGACGAGAGAGGGACGAAGTGGTAAACAAAGTGGTGTTTTCTCTAAGCAGCTTAATACATTTGGTTATGTTATTATGGTGTGTAAGGAAAATATTGTTATTGACTAGTGTATACGTTCTTATCCAACTGCGTTAAGTCAAGATAAAAGTAATGAGTCTAACAACAGTTGTATAAACATTGTAGAACAAGGTCAAGATATCGGCTGCGATACATCAAGTGACAAAATTAATAACCTTCTTTTTTTACATTAACATAAACAAAAATGAACCAGAGATCAAAATCATGCGAACTATTACACCGCCAAATATCTCAAACGCTTTAACAGACACCCTGTATAGTTGAACATGTTGTATGTACGTATGTGTGTGTTATAGGATTATAATCGTATGATCAATTCTTATTTGTGAGGGATTCGTGGGGTAGGCACAGCTACAGAATTTCCAACAACTCTAAAAACTTGTTGATAATTCTGTAACCACAAGAAAGAAAGGAAAGTATAATAAAAATACGAGTTTATCTTTATATTTTGAATTGAAATTGCTTCGGTAAATTTAAACTCACGGGTAGCATAAAAACGACCTTAGAATGAGATAAATCATTGTAACTGGCGAAAAGACCAAAGAGGAATAAGGTTAATGAACTTTGTATCACAAAATTATTGTATTTAAACATTTACAGGGGCAACTTTGTATGCTGTTAATATTTAATAAATTCTCCTTTTTATCTGTTCGTCATTTCAATTACGGAAATTTAATAGTTCCTGAGCTAATCCATGCTCTCATACATATTGAATGAGATACGCGTCGCTCTCGTGAACGGGTGCTGTTTGTGGGATCAGTCTGTTCACGTTTGCGAAGACTTATTGTTCAGTTAATTATAATCAGCTTAATGCTGTTGAGTTTAAATTTTTGTAATGTTTTTTTAATAGTTTCAATAAATATTATGTTAATAAAGTTTTATTGTGATTTATGATTGAAAAATAACGACGATCGGACGGACGAGTGAATATCCAAGCGATGAGTTTAAGTAGTCAGTGCGAACAAAACATGCATTTTAAATTTATCAGCTTGGTTTCTGCCGATGGATCGAACGTATAAGGCTGCTTAATTGAAAATGCACGCGCTAAAATGCGTTTTGTTCGCGCTGACGGGACTACCTAAACTCGCCGCTGTGATTTCGCTCGTTCGTCCGCCCGTCCGTTGTTTTGAGAGAATAACACCCCTGCTGGCATTTCTTGCGGCGCTTCTTACCCGCTCGCAATGATGGTTATGTTTGACGCAGTACCTAAATTCACTAAATACTACCTACGTGTAAATGAGCCCCCATGTGGCAAATTTAGGTAAGTAGGTACTAAATAAATATAGCAATTTTTTAACATTGAACCTTTTAAATTCGTAAGTAACTCAGTCTGTTTGTCCGTTTGTTACGCCTTCATGGCTAAACTGCTATTTTTTAAGAGCTATTCAACGATACGTCTGACTTACAGTAGAAGAAACGTGTACTCCATGTGCATACGGATTTATAACAAACTGCCGTTTGAGTTCAAAGAAATTAAAATGATTAATTTAAAAAAAAACCAGCTGGCTACTACAAAATTGTTTGTATAATCTTAATGAATATTTTAGTGATAATGGTAAGAAAGGATAATTTCAGTACGAATGATTTTGACACTAATTTAATACATGTAATGCTACAGTCATTGAAATTATGAAAAAATAATGTTTGCATGCTTAGTAAGGCAGAATTTAAGGACCTACCTAATTAAATTTTATTACTACCTGTCATTATTGTAATACTACATTTTAGCAAATAAATGATTTATGATTATGATTATGACACATTTACACGATGTTGTAACGTAAAAAAATGTTTATTAATAAATTTTATCTTTGCATTACATTTATGCAAAAAAGTTTTTTTTGCAACTGTGTCATATTATTATGCCAAATTACAGCTTTGTAGTACCAAGAGTCCCGGAGATAAACCGCGTAGGTACAAACAGACGGGCATGGTGAAACCAAGAAGGTCCCTTGTTGACGACGGAACCCTAAAACCGAAATCATCATAAGATAAGTGTTATTCACTCCAAACTAACCATGACGTATTCCTTCACAACGTCAAGTTATTGCAGCAAAATGCAATAATGCCATTCAATTTCGCAGCAAGAATTTAAAATGCAGTATTTCCCACAAAAAATAAATTTAATAAAGCTTCCAATTGCAATTATTGCACGGCTCACAGCTTGGCTGGGATAATTGCTATTTTGTTACTGGATGGTTTTCATATCCTAGGGTTTTCGGTTTTCGTTTTGATAGGGTATTTGGTGCAATCTTGAAGGATTTAGGAAAAGGACATTGCCTAAGCTGGATTTCCATATTACTCATTTAGCGGTGTCGTTTCGTGTCGAGATTTGAATTGGTGCTGTATTTTCTTCAAAATAATAACTAGTTCAGGGCTGGTTTTTCCAATTTTCAATTTTCCATGCCGATTTACCAAAAAAGCGTCCCATTTGTTTTTACGTTATGATACCACAAACAGACACACAGATAGGTGAGAGTCAGCTAAATTGTACTGCTCAACACAAATATTTTGATAGTAATATTTTTTACGGTATTTGAGTACGATTTAAAATAGCTATTCGACTAAACGATGAATTTTTTTTTGCTAATGTATTTTTTTTTATTGCGATAGCTAAGCCATTCAAATAAAATTAAAATATTCATTTATATGTGTAAATCTCTTTAGAAATAAAATATTGAGGCCAATGTAAAAAGTAATACAATATAACCGACTCGTTTGAGTCGGGGGGTAAAAACCAAAGTATATTATGTACTTACTTAAATTATTTGAGTTTGGATAATTTGGCTTTTTCCTCCTTTATATTAAGAACAAACACCCTTATACTGATCTTCATACGTACCTAAAACAAAGTTAGATCCCACTTCTAGTTCATGTTTTTGGGAATAAATCAACAGCTGATGGTATGACCGTTACTGTGGCACTGTGGGGAGTGTACGGTACGCCCCGCTCCTACTATACCGCTTTGCCCCCCTCTCCCCTACTACTTATATAAGGTACGAGCATAAACATAAATCTTTCTTTGTAGATAAACTACGGTGTTCGTGAGCAACAATGTATTCGTTCTAAAATTAAAAAATGATATTTTAAAATGTATTATCCCTAGCATAAACCTTTTGTGTTGATTATAATAAAAGTCTACTAGGTCTAATTCATTTAAATAATTCATCTTAACTGGTTTCCCGATTGATTTCCTAATCATTTAGTTTTGATGTATCGTTTGATTTAATTTTCGTTTAGTATACAACTCTCACGTAGGTAACCGCAATTTCTCAAAACCTAAAAGTTATGAGTTTTCTAAGCTGAAAACCAGTGTCGAACAAATGATCATTAGGACAAAAGTTGCGTTAGGATCAACCTTTTTAGGGATTCTGAAGGACAACAGTCAGGGACCTCAGTGTTTTACCAGAAATGATAAGATAGAAAAGGTAATAAATCGAACAAATTATAAATCGGTACGAAAACACGTCTCTTACTCATACTCATAGTAATTTATTTTTTGCATTACGTGTATAAGTACAAGATCTTTTTTTTTTATATAAATTTAATTATGAAAAAAGTACATAAATTATACAACCACCATAACACAATAACTGGAAAATGAAACGAAAATTAAATAAAACTAACTCTAAATATATAAATTAACTAAAACATTAAATCTAAGAATGGCCCCTGCGGCATTGTACCAAAGATGCTGGCAGCATTTCCTCGCTGGATGGTTAAACTTATACGTTGAGCGAGGAAACTGCCAGCTCTTCGGTCTCCCGTGACGTCAATGAGCCTCTTCGAAACTTCTTTGAAGAGGCTTCGAGCGCTAGGACCCCACGGACCAATATATTTAGTTCAAACATAAACCCTATAAGGGCGCTGCAATTGAATCATTAAAACTACGTTATTAACTAATTCAATTCAAACATGTCATTGCTTAGACAATTCAAATTAAAAGCTTTGCTTTCCATAAAAACCCGACTTCCATTATCAAGTTCTGTTCATTGTTGAATTAAAAACATTATAACTTTAAAAGGCGGTGAAAAGTTAAAATTAACTTGTCTACAGACAAACTCATTTTATGTGAAGATAAAACGTGGCCATAACTTGGAAATAAAATTAGCGCTGTCCCCTATAGCTGAAGTTAAATGTGGGCAAACAGGAGTTTACCGGAAGTCACAGAGAGCTGAAAACAAGCTGTAACTTCCTCTTAAACCTTGTGTAGAATGTTGAAATACTGCCATTTACAATGGCGCTTTCTATTATTGGATTTGTGATTTTGTTATTAGGTTTATGATAATTGGGATTGACCAAAAAAAAATACTCACGGTTTTTACTTTCCAATTCGAAAGAATAGGAAATTTTATGACACCAATTTCATTAATTTTGTATTTGACCCAATAGTTTTGTTTTAATATCTTTATTTATTTAGCAGACATTTTATGGATGACATGCTTATTTAAAATTTGGAATGGCATTTTCTAATAAATTACAACAATTAAATGATATCCAATGAAAAAAGGGGATTATAATAGTGTATTAAAACATAATATTTCAAGCGGTTTTCGCCTAACCCGTAAGATACACCTAGGAGGGCTTCAAGCTGAAAACGAAAGTCAAACAAAGGTTAAATATACTTTTGTCGAAATATCCGAAATAGATAAATATTTCAAGAACTTAATAATGCAGAACGGCTTTAAAACCATATTCCTCGAAATGGTTTTCGAATTGGAGTAATTGTAAAAATATGAACAATCCCAATTAAAAGTATATATATTTTTGACGTATTTTTACGAAAGAGATTTATTTTTGGTTTAAAAGCTGAACTTACTAACGGGTGTCATTCGCGATCCGTATTATCGTTTGTCCTAAAGTCATATCCCATAGCACGTTTGCCCTAAGTAATGTTTAGCATAACATTTGCCATTAGATAACTCCCTAAATTAGCCCTAACATTACACAGGTAGGTTCGTTAGTTACCTTGTATTCTTCAGTATAGACCTTTTATTAACATAATTATGTTCCCTATCTCCCTAGGGCACTGTATAATTTCCCGTGATATAAAGGAACTCTTATAACATTCTGTAATACCTAAGGCAAGCTTTGTCGTGTTCTGCCTAAGGAAAATGTTAACATTGAAAGTGACAAAGCATTGAACGGGGCGCTGCTGGAAACCCAACCTCATGGAAAACACATACATACATACATAAACTCACGCCTTTATTCCCAGTGTGGGGTAGGCAGAGCTACGGAATTACCAACAACTCTAAAAAGTTGTTGATAATTCTGTAGGCACATTTTGCACACTTAGGCTAAGATGTTTACCAGTGTATTAGTGACAGGTTGCAAGCCCATTGCCTAACAGTACCATACGCCTTTATTCCCTTAGCCGTCTCTTACGACATCCACGGGAAGATATGGAGTGGCACTATTCTAACCCGGCAACCACACGGGTTCATGGAAAACATTTTTTTATTATTTATATTTATATTACTTCGAAGTTCTTCCTCTTACATCATGCTAACCACCCAACTAATGGGTTATAAATAAATACAAACAATCCATGCTACCAAAGGCAAGCTTTTTAATTTTTTTGTCTATAGAAAATGTTAAAACTGAAAGTGAAAAAGTTTGAGCGGGTTACCGTAAAACTGGGTGAGTAGAGATTAAGGGGGAGTAAGGACACAACCTAAAATGAAGCATATGTTAATAATTATAAAACTGAAATTATTTCCAATAGACGTAACTTTATTGTCCACTTAATAATAGTTCTTATTTGTAACCAGTTATGACTTATTTTAGATTGTGTCCCTACTCACCCATTAATCCCTATTCACGTCTCACCCCGTTTTACGGTAGTTTTGAAGATCTGACCTTGTAGAAAACTATATTATATATTGAAGTTCTTCCTCTTGCATCATGCTACGCAGTAACCCTACAAATGGGTTATTTATTAAACGGGGTTTTTTTAAAGAGACGTCTATAATATAAGTCAGTAATGTTTGAAGTAGTGAAACATATTGATCGAGGAGCTTCTTGAAAGGCGACGTACGTGCCTCCTTCGAAAGGAGTTTGCGGCGCGAACACTCGGCGGAATAGAAAAGAGTAGATTTTCACGCCAGATTGAAGAAAGGCTGGGACGAGGATGTGGATTAGCTGAATGTGGCTTGGGAAATTGGGTCACAAAGAGGTTGCAAAATAAACGATAAAAAACCATATGAAAAGGACGATACCAGACCAAAGATTCTGTTCCACTCTATAGTGTCCCTTTCGGTTCGATATTGAAATTATACTGTTGATGTGTTAACAGCTCTTATTTACTTGACAGTAAAAACTGTCATAAAGTCAACAGTTTGATAAAAGTAAGATGGATTTTAAAAATGTAATTTTCAAGACAAGCTTCTAATTTGTGTAAACTCGGTGGGTACCTATATAGGGTTTCTAGTTTTTTATAGTTGAGACTATATTGCCGTGTTAAATTTGCCAATTTTAGTTTTCAGTCCTTTTTATTATCCTAATATTGCATTTTTATCGGGGTTGACATGCTATACAACAATATTTACATTAAGAACTTGTTTAAAATTGACTGTTCACAATATTGCATATTTTTGAACTAAACACTTATACAAAAGACTGTTATAGTTAGTTAGTAGTAATTCAATAAGTTCATAATTCATAATATTGTACTGTACTTAATCCCTTTGACGTCAGTGGCAACGGCTACGGCATACAAAATGTAAGGTAGTCAAAATCGCCAACGCTTTATAGGTTAAGACAGCAGAACGAGTTTGCCACATCCAGTGCGCCGGTCTCTAGCTCCGCTCGGAAAGCGTGGCGCGTAATAAGGTGCACCTTGCAGCTGGGGGGCCCTTTGTAGCTCCGGTACGACAATACCCGCGCGCCTGCTGATCGCGAGATTACATGTTTCTTGAGCTGTTTGACTGTATTTTATATTAAGATACGATTGTCTTAGGTCCACTTGCACCAATTTTTTTACAATGGGTTGTAAATAGGCCGCAAGGGCACTTTTAAACGTCAAAAATCTACCAACGCTTCACAAGAGACCACTGCTAAGAAGAAACGCTGCAAGAAACTCAACTCACTCGACTTAAAATGACAGTTGTCGTATGAATCTGACGTTTACTAACTAGAATTAGTATCTTAACCCAGGGATAAGTTTTTTGTGCAAGTCCGTCTTAGTGATGTTGAAAAATAATAGGTTAAGGTCTATCTAAAGCCATTTAATGAACTGAAAAAACTTGCCAGGTTTTTGGGAAAGTAAAGCAATGCGCTATTTGACTGCTATATCTGTATTGCGAGCTGCTTAATCGTGACAAGTGCCGCGCAGAGAAAACAATTGCGCTTTATGACTGCTATAACCGTTTTATGAGCTGTCAAATCATAACCAATTCCAGGTAGTAAAGTGATGACTGGGACTTGACAGAATTTAAAGATATAGATAAAGAGACGTTTATTCGCAACAATACAAAACAACATTAGGTACATAGATACAAAAAATTAGACAGAAATAGTTGCAAAACGGTCCCAACTCAGCATTCGCTAGCCGTAAAGCCAGCTGCTGCAGCACTGGTCTTCCGTTGGAACCACTTGGTGAAGAGACGGAAAGTGACACAAGAACGGGACGTGAAGATTGAAAGTGATTTAAGAACTCAGGTGGCTTCTATTATTGAACGTAAGAAAGCAGGTTAAGCTTGCCACTTCTAGTGCACGCATCTAGTGCAAGGTGCACCTTGCAGCTGCGGGGCCCTTTGTAGCTCTGGTACGACAATACCCGCGCGCCGACTGATCGCGAGATGACATGTTTCTTGCGCTGTTTGACTGTATTCTATATTTAGATCAAGTCACGTGAGTAAACTTAACTAATAAAAAACAACAGGTCAAGTGCGAGTCGAAATCGCACACCGTGGGTTGCTACCACAGAGTAGGTAATATTATTTTTCGATTTGAATTCGATAGCAAACCGCATCAACGCAAGCCCAACTCATACTTGACCGTTTTGGTGTTTTTCTGCAGGCTTGAATGAGTACCTAATCGTTCTTATCTTGCCTTTTGCCTTCCTTATGTCATTATACAGTGTGTTACTGGCATGCGGGCATTTATTAAAACTGCCGATAGTATGTTGCTTTAGCAATTGTTTGCAAGTATTATCAATCAAAACATACTAAAATATAACTTCACAATTAATTTTCTTAGATACTGACCATTTATAATGTACTGCATGTGCTGCGTGCTCAGTATCGCTGTTGCTTAGTATAAGGGATGTCGTGGTGCGGGGGCAAATCATAATAATCAAAGTATCCGTCGGCTGTCATTAACACTTGTCGAATTGCTGTGCTTTACATTGCTGGCAATTAAAATGTTGTTAGAAAGTTAACAAAGCCTAACAATTTGTTTATTAATTAAATTATTGTCATGGTTACGTTACAGATATACGTTATTTATAACCTACTTTAAAAAAGCCAGGTAGGTAAAGATAGTGTAATAAGCCATCTATGACTAATTACAACATTTACAACTAAGATAAAAGATGCAAATTCTCAAAATTGCAAGATTTGCAATTTGGCACAAATAAATCCCATACAACATTTTTGACGGCCATTGACGGACTGTCACATAACGTACCTATATATTGTTAAGCACTATGCCATCGCATCACGGAAAAATATGTATGTAATTTCGTATAATAAACCACTTCCCTGTGTGGCAGCTCGTCCACAGCCGTGATGTGCCACAACATGCGTCGTTCCCTTTTTATACGCGTGGTGCATGAGGTGTCTATGGGTGACGGTAATCGCTTTCCATCAGGCGATCCGTATGCTCGTTTGCCTTCCTATACCATAAAAAAAAAAATGAGGTTGAGGTTACCCTTACGTTATTGCTGTGACACTAGGGGGTGTTTTGATGTGCATGATACGGCACAAGATACTTGCCTTCATTGTCATCCTATGAAAAAGTTTCGGCTGTGAACGGAGTTGCAGTTCTGTCACGGTAAAAATCATCAGCTACATATTATCAGCTGTGACGTCATATCACAAGAATTTTCAGTAACGTATGTGGCCGGATCCATGAACGTAAAGCTTACCTATCCCCTTTCACCACCAGTAAGATAGATAGAAGCTGATATCTTTATGCAGACACTTAGAAACTTAATAAAGTCAAAGATTACTAAATCAAACAGACTGTTAGCGTAGTTCATAGATCGTCCAACTCCGAATCACTCAATATTCAATAATACTAGTTAGACCATCTATGCGAGGCTGTTTCAATTGAATTATGCAAGTGTATATTGCATCATAGAGCTTAATTCAGCTTACACAGAGCGTTATCTGAAGGACAATCTATATTGTAAGCGACCATTGTGATACTTGAGATAATAAGGAATATGCATGGATTTTTTAATCGCATTTCTCAACAAAAGAAAATACCGTAAAAGAGATCAAAATTGAAATTAATATTAAAATTAGCCAAGACATACGGATGATATTATCTAGCCGCGATTAGAAAGGGATTAGAGGTGACAGTTTTATCATATACTTACGTCAAAGTGCATATGCATTGACAGCTATTCCAATCCCAAACTTATCGCGGTTTCATAATACAAGCATCCGATATGCACTTGACTGTGACGGCTTGTTAGGTCGCCCATATAAACTCCTTGTTAAATTATGTTTTGCTAGAGATAGGAACAAATCTTTGTTGTTTTATATCTTGGTTATTTATATACCTATAATTTTAATTAGCTTTTATTACTTATTACTTTTTAATATGCATCCTTATCTTTCTTATATAAATTATAATAAATATAATCATACATACATACAATTACGGCTCTTTCCCGTAGGGGTACGCAGAGGCTATCTCCTTCCACTTGCTACGGTCCAGACAAGCTTCTTTTGCTTCCTCCATCATTCATAGGTCTTAGTCTCTTCAAATAAGTTTTACACACATTAAAAAAAAAAAAACTAGTCTCCAGTATTTTCACATTTTTTTTTGCTCCAAATGTTTACAATAAATAACGAAAAAATATTTCAAACGGTAACAAATGTTATATATGACTCTTATTAACTCTATCCCTCTAAAATTTAAGCAGTTCTAAACCAGTTCAAGTTGGTTCAAACCGCCATACAAAACCGTCACACGAGTAAAACAATAACGTACAAAAGCAAATATTCTGACGATGCGCACTAGACTTTACCAACTAAAGCCCTATTCAAGAACCGCGGAACACCCTAAATTTAGCATTAAGCAAAATCCGCAATATCAAACGCCAATATTAATTCCCTGGTCATTTGATTTTGCTGGGTTTTGGTACGTTGAAAGCAATTACGTAAGTTGGGTATTGCTTAGCGTGGCATGAAATTTCGGGCGAGGTCCGCTGTGGTGGTATTCTGTCATGAAAAAAAGCGAGGTAGATCCGTCGAACCGATTTAAGATGATCCCTGCATGTTATAGAAAGATAAACATAATAATAAGGCATTTCCAAGATTGTTATTACTTGTGTCAAAATAAAAACAGAACAAGGAAAGGTATTTGTTTTCCATGTTCTCGGTTCTGAACGGCTTGGTCCAAAATCATTTGCTCTAAACTCACATTTTATAAATTAATAATAATTTATTATGATCTAAATTCACTTGCCCATTTCTTTTCTCTATACTTTTCATAAAACTACCAAATTTAATAAAAAAAAACTATTAGCTTAAAGATAATTTGTAGCTTAAAATCCAACATGAATACTTTTAATCCCGGAATATAAGACATTCCCCGAGAAAATTCTCTGCAACAAAATTCTACGTATTTTTCCCATAATTTCGATCTAGTTTTATTTTTCGAGTAAGGTCTTATCGCAAGACAGCTTTATTACTGAGTAAAATAATAACACCACTGGACTCGAAGTTTAAATTGAAATGTACTGATGGATGGGATTGTAGCATAATATAAAATATTTATTGAACATATTCATTCTGTGGTATATTTTATGCTGGTGATGAATCGGTTCCGAGTTTTTTTTTATATTTGTATAAAAGGCCGGCAGACTCAGGATGGTGGAACAATTTAATAATTAATTAATTTCAAGGAACAGTCTTATGCATCGCTTAGCTTTGTGTTACGGGTTCGAGACTACAATTTACATAATTTGTAAATAAAAAAATGGGTTCGGACTTCTCCCACTGCTATTCGACGGAACCCTGCCTAACCGCATGGCTCCTATTTCAGAGCGGTTTGCCTTTCAGGCATCTAAAGATACTTATAAAATCTAACCTGCCTACTTTTGTGGGGTATGAAAAATACCCAAAACTCAGCTCCAACATACTTGTGCCACCACAAAACAAACAAACCCGAGACCGTTAGCTTCCTAGGCAGACTACTAACTAAGCTAACCACATCATATCCGTAATATAATATAATCATTTATCAACTTTATTTCTTGTAAGCTTAATGCCGTTTACACTAGATTACATTCTTGTTGTTTGAAAAAACAAGGGTTTATTTTGTGAAACGTTGCACGGTGGGATGCGATCTTGGTTCAAATTGAACACAAACACAGCCTGCGGGTATAGTAAAATTAGTTTAGAATATGTTTGCGTTACGTGTTAGGGTAACTTGTTAATACGGGTATTCTGAAATGTTACAAAAATGTTACGGTGGAACTCAAACATTCCTGAACATGTACCAGTAGTAGTAGTCCAAGTGTGTAGTTGTTATAATTTATTGTTGTTTTGTTATCATTACTGATTTTCTCTTTTTTCATGACAGTTTGTTTGTCATTAGGGTAATTATTTAACCATTTTTCTTTTTCAACAAGGGTTAGTTCGCTTTTATACCTACTTCTTTTTTATGTTATTAATTATTGCCCGTGTTTTGTATTTATTTTTTATTCTTGTACAATAAAGTGTATACATACATACATGCAGTACCTTGTCACAGCCACTGATGTACTAAATTCAAACCACCTCAGTCTAATACGTTATTGCGACAACGTACTAAAATGTACAGCTACTTACTTATGAGTTCGACTATACAGTTCTCTAGACAAGATTTTAAAGCTAAATTAAACAATTTTCTCAAGTCTTCAAAATGGAATTGACATAAGCGGTTTCCTCCGCTTACGTCATTCCTATACATTTTAAATAATGATAACATTGATAACGTTTTTCGCCAAGCAATGCATCTTATTTATGATAAAGAATAAGGCCTTTTTTTAATAGGTAAAACTATATCGCCTTTGACTTGTTATTATGTTTTCATTCAGCACAATTTGCGTTTTCTATGTCATTTAAAAAGATATCAAATGAGAAAGGCTTTGTACGGTCACGAGCGTTAATTTGGCACCCATTTCAAGAAAAATATACCTGCTAGAAGTCGTCAATGTAATTTAAGATGTCAAGTCAATTGTAACTTTTAGGAAACGAGACCTTATTGTTGTAGAATGTTAGATCGACTTTGGACCTAAGATGGGTATAGTCAAGGAGTTTAATTCCTAGTCCAATTTGGACTATGTCAAAGTGACGTAATCAATCAAAACGTAAGAGACATCTTATGATTTTATTTACAGTGTCAATTTGACATAGTCCAAAGTGGACTGATATTGTATTCTGTGTTGCAGCAGTAGGCAAAGTATATTCTACGTATTTGATTATCATTGGTAAGTTTACTAGAATTATTTTTGTCTGAGAGAGAAAATTCCTTTTGAAAAACTAAACGTTTTGAGTAACCAGTAAAAGACCACTTATGTATGTATGTAATCACTTTATTGTACAAAAAACAGAAAATAAAATACAATATTTACAGAATTGGAATGTACAAAGGCGAACTTATTCCTTTAAGGAATCTCTTCCAGCTAACCTTTGAGGATACTAAAAGTGTTCATTTTTTCTGTGTGGATAGATCTAGTGCATTTCAATTAATAAAAAAATAAAAAAATACGGAATGTCTAAAGTACGAGTATTCAAGTTGAAAATGTTTATTGAACCTAACTGTCTTAACGTCATGTTGTAAACTTTTTTTAAATAACCCCACCCAATTACTGGACATAATGATTATTCATTAAAAAATTAACCAAATAACTTGTACGCTCGAGTTTCATTGTCTTAGTAAAATTTCCTTTTCCTTGAAATTAAATGCCAAGTAAATTACGTTTTGAATAATAAATGCTTCATTAAAATTACTTGAATTCTGTCAGTAAATTAATGAATATAGATACCGAGAAAACGTTGAATGGTAGCTATTGAAGCGTGAAATGAACTAACTTGACCTTAATGACGTAGCTATTAGCTTTATAAATTGTACTAAGTACTAGCTGTTGCCCGCGACTTCGTCCGCATAGATTTCGATTATCGTTATTCCCTCAGGAACGTTAAAATTTTCCGAGAGAAAAGTAGCTTTTGTCTTAATCCAGTGTATAAGCTATCTCCATTCCCAATTTTATCCGTCCAGCCGTTGCAGCGTGAAGGAGTAACAAACACACACACACACACATACATACACATTATATTAGTAGCATTAATTAGCTTAGCCTAGCTTTAGCCCAACTCAAAAGGAAAGTTTTTTTTATGTATGAAGTACAGTAGCACGTGAAATAACAACCTGCTGTGCACTGCAATGTACCTATGCCTAGAATACTATAAAAGTGCAATGGTTAAAACTTAAAAACCTTATTTACAATATAACGATATTGTTTAAGACCAAGAGGAATAAATCGCTGATTCGGTTAAACTCGTTCTGCGCCAGATTGAGCAGAATGTGTCTTACTTGACGTTTTCATACAAGTTGATAAATTGCCCATGTCAGCTGTCACACAGGGACCGCAGTTCAGTACAGGGATATAAACTCGAATGTAGAGCGTATAGTTTATTCACTGGGATTTTCCTTTGTGCTTGACTTATTATGCTGTTTAAAAACACCTTTTATATGGCACGGAGAAGCGCATCATGACTGAGATTTTATATGGTACAACTGACCTGTTTCGATATTATCAACGTTTTGATAGCTTTTTTAACTGGACAGTTATGGTGCTGATTTAAAAACAATACGTTATCACTTCAAAAACAAATATTGTTTTCTAGCACGGGTAGCACAAGTTGTGTTTTCTAGCTTGTCACTCAGTACATCTCTACTGTTATAGACTAGATAGAAAGGGAGATCCGAGCGACAAAAGAGTCGCGGACGACATGTGCTAGCCGTGCAGATTAGAAGTCCCTAATTAAAAATCAAACACTTTAATAACTCAATACTGCAAATGCTTTAACAACCCTGAGGACTAAGATGGAATGCCTCTTTACTAGTAATTGCACTTGTTTTTTTTAACCCCCCCCCTACACACACACTCAAAACAATACAAAAACTGCTGCTTGGACGTACGTTAAAGAATAAGATAGGATAGGATGGGACGTTATCAAACCAGCCTTTTAAGAAACCGTTTATCCCATTTTAGCATTTTGTGGCAGCTTGCAGTATGCTCATGCTTAAAAATATAAGCATGAAAACAGCAAATAAAAGTCAAATGTTCTCAAATCATTAACCAATGATTCATAAATGGATGAATCCTGGTCACGCCACCAATTGAAATATTATATTAATGGTTTTCTGCTTAATCAAAGTAAATTTTCACGTCAAATTAAGTTTTGCATGCTCACGCGTTACTTGATTCATGATCATATTACGTTTCAACATTCAAAATGCAGCTAGCAAACGTTAAATGGATAATAGTTTGTGTGAATTAGCCGGTATGGGTCCGAGCAGCATTCATGAAATTTCAGAGCAACTGCTGTAGTACGTGGGCCTACTGCACCACGACCTATCTTATCAAACAACGGTCTTTTAAAACCAGCCAAGTGCGAGTCGTTTCTGTCTTGAGCTAAAACCCCCGAAAAAAATACGTTACATAAAGGGCTCCTTTAATTTAGACTTTACTTTACTTTAATATTTTGTTTTTTTAGCAGCCATAGTTTATTAAAATTTTCGAAATTTTCAGGTATTATCAGGTATTATTCAGCCTGTGACAGGTGGTCGGAAAAACAAAGCCATAGTGATAGGATCCTATTAATGTTTGGGTACGGAACCCTGTCATGTGAAAGGCGTTAATTTGCTTGACATAGAATGCGTCACAGATGTAATGTACATCTGTTACGCATTCTATGTCAAGCGAAAATGCATCAAACAAATATTATTTGCCCTTAACGGGAATCCAATCCGGAACCGCTCCCTTCGAAGAAAGGGACACTACCAATTATTTACGCTAATAACATCGTCACGTAAAGCACTTCGCAGTGGACTCTCAGCCTACATACCTATGTTGTTGCTAAATTCAGTTTTGTTCATTTTGAGGTTCATGTTCCACAGCTATGCTGGTAGACTCAAGTTGATTCATCGACCACTATAGTTAGAACTATTAAACCGAGAGATAATGACACAAAATATTAGGTAATTTGTACCAGGTATACGCCACTAACTATGTCAAAGTGAAGAAGGTACGATTTCAATCATTACGTCACTTAATTAATTTTTATCGAAACTACGCGTCGTAAAGCCGTGGTCCATCAACATTACTTTGAATGGTGTTCTTCCACCGTGCGTTTCACTAAGAATTTTTTGCCTCATTTTTTTTTTTTTTATGGCATAGAGTAGACAAACGAGCACACAGGCCACCTGATGGTAAGTGGAAACTGTGACCCAAAGACATTCGCATTCACAAGAATGCAATGCAATCTTAAGACTGCAAATGCGTTGCCAACCCTGAGGACTAAGATGGAATGCCTCTATGCTAGTCATTTCATTTCATTTCATACAGTGAAACTGTGGAACTGAGGATGCCTTAAAAAATATAACTTACCTAATTGGCCGGCAACGGAACGACAACTCTTCTTGAGTTGCTTGGGTCAGTGGTGATTACTTCGTACTCGTATCAGGTAAGGTAAACGTCCGATTGCTAGACATGTCAACAGAAAATATTTATTTGCGTCGTGATATTATGTTCCTTTATGACATTATACACAACACATTTTCATGTGATTTGTGAGATGAGACCTTTACTTTTGTTAAATGGAATTTGTTTTATATGGTAACCATATGTTTTTATTTTAAATGAATGAAATGTTAGTCAATCGGATTGTATGAGTAAATATCAGGTGCTTTTGCTGGCAGTCCTTTTCTTTATCTAAAAATTGGAGAGTCAAATATCAAAGCCACAAACATTTCTCATCGCTAAAATGAGGTGGTGACAAAAGTAATGTTAATGTTATTTTGTTAATTGCAATTCAAAGTATGGGGACAAATACTAGTACGACGACCGACCGACGAGCACTTGGACGTTTACCTTAAGATATAAGTATGCTCTTTTGCCTACTTAAAAAAAAAACTTTGATATAGTTGCAGTGGCTTATGATTCAAATTGATTTACTATACTTCAATGATGCGTCTGACGATTTTGCCCCGTTGATTTCTCCTCCAAACACCGTAAAGGTTCGTATTTCATTTTCGCTTACTCCCTTCGTCCACGATGAATTCAGTTATTGATACTCTTTGGGGAATGGAAAAGGTTCACTTTGGCAGTTATAACTGACGTCTACAAACTGTGTTAAAATTACGAAAGCAATAAAGAGGTTTGACACGTTCAGCACTTATGACGTGGTGTTGAGTCAATTTTATAAGAATCAAGAAGTCCAGCACTGAAGGTTGATTGTTACTTTATGTATAATGTGTAGCTAAATCATTTTGACTTTGCCTTTGCGTTTTTATTTTCTAGTTAAAACAAAAACTAATTACTCGTTTTGCGTAAAAGGTCGTAGCTGAGTACCCATTGTAAATATGCCTTTAGGTAATTTTTGGAAAATAATAAATTGTTTTATCAAGACGTCTAGAATCAAATTTAAAAACTTTAAAAAATTGTAAGGAAACAGTTATATTTTGAAAATGTTATTAACATTTTGATGATTACCCAAAAAATACGACTGAAAATCGGACTGAAAGCATTATTAACGACCTATTATGTGTGTCAAAATCTAAAATATAACGACCGACCACCTCGCTAAATATATGTAAACAAAAACGTTATGATCAGTGGCATAGGGGCGTGTAGATATTTTGACGGCTTAAGTGTATATAATATTATTTGTAACTTTGAATGTACAGTCAACCAATTTGATTCCTAGGCCACTATGGACTTTGTCAACGTGACTTTGTAAACCAAATCATAGGTCTCTTACGTTTTGGATGACAACGTCACTTTAACATAGTCCAAAGTGGCCTAGAAATCAAATTGGTTGACTGTACTCGTTTGCTTTTTACGTGTTATATCGTCAACTTTAGCAAGTAATGACCTCGGAATTGTTTTGTTCTACGTGGAATTTATATTGTAACATTATGTAAATGTGAAAGGTATTTGTGCCTTGTTGTCCAAAACAAAATGTACCTATTCATTTTTCACAAATAAACTGTGAGGCTAAACTTGCTTAGCGCTTAACGTACACCATTTTCGAAAACGGACAAAATTTATGGACTTGACGTGTCCTATACATTTTCGATAACGATAACGAACGCCGCATGCATCTTGTTATCTGTCTGTGTCTGGGGCCTTTTGTTAAATCAATACAACAATAAATTCTAATTGTAATATGTCTGCACTATCTCCGATCGGCAGTTATATGCGTAGGACATATAAATAAGCGAAATGTGATAGGATTTTATCGATAACTGCTATTGAGCACATCTCCGCCTATAAAAGTATTCCAATAAATTATTTTTACCAGCTGCTTATACGCTCAGCTTCATAGAGACAAGGAAATCTATGAAAATCTTTGATTTTTTTTATTTGCTACAGACTGAAGATATTTTTTTACACTTTTTAGTATGTATGTGTGTAAACTCACATAAATTACAAGACATGTTTGCATATAGATAATGTACATGGGCAAACTTACCATGAGATCTCTTCCAGTTAACCTTGGAGTTGATTAAGCAAGGACAATGCAAAAGGATAGGTAAAAAAATAGTACAGATACAATTTTTTTCCTTGTCGGTGGAGCCATTTCTATTACTCTCTTTCTACATAGATAATGAAATATACTAATTAGGGTATGTATGATACTACCACATACATATACACTATTTTATACCTACAGTGGAGCTAATGCAACTCTCAGACATCTTTTTGATTTAGCCACAAGTTCATTAACCTTTGCTTTAATGAACCAATGATTTTTGTGTATGACATAATAATATGAACTTGGTTTCCTTGATAACTCTTATACATTAAGTATTGTATTTATTTGAAACTGAATTTTAAAAACGAGAAGGTTCCCTACCTATATAGATATAATATTTTTCGAATGTTCACCGATTTTCCTGTCAATTGAAGACCGTTTTTTAAACATCTTGTTTTTCCATAGGGTACACTCACGAGGTGATCACATGGCCATCAAGTTGGTATATCATGAAGGGATCCATGAGGAATTCAGGGAACTCTTGAAATATAAGTATAGACATATACAAGGTAAATTTTGGCATTTTCAATATGAAATCTAGCATTTAATTTTGCATTCAGAAATTGTTTGGTAAATTGGAATTGCTGATTAAGCCCACCGGAATTCTGAAATAATACCTAAGTACCTATTTGATAAGATATCTCGATTAAGATAGTTAAGCGACTATGACGAAGCATTTTTTTTAAAGCTTAATTTTATGTTTTTTTTAATTCGTTACGTATCTAGAACTAGTTTTTTAGTTAATTTTTTTACTTTTTTTTTACGTAAAATGGAGCAATAAAACGAGTGTGATTTCGCGCTTAAGTTCACCGCTTAATATAGTTAAAAAGTTTCCACTTCTACAAAGCTAGATTTTATTTTATTTTATTTTACACTTATGGACCTTATTAAATTTTGTAGTCGACCGTACTCACGTTTTACAAAAAAATGCTCACCAATTTTTGGTCAACCTTACCCATGAAACCACAATAATACTCATATCATAACTCTGACAGGCCAGTTTAATCCTCAAAAGTGAATCTAAGATGGACTCACGTGCGCGTCGCTACCCTTTGTGAATACACTAATGCAATACCAACAAAGTCGCATCGCAAATTACATACACGGTTCTCTATTATGTTGTCAGTGTTGCGTTCTGTGGTTACTAGCGTGTGCCGCAGTACATAGTAGAGATACAGTAAGCTATGTAGCTAATGCTTAGAAAACTGCCTTAGATTACCTACTATTAGAGTCGAGTAGCTTAGTAAAAAGCTAGGTGCGCGGGTGGTAGGACCTTGTGCAGGGTCCGTCCGGATCGCTACCACCATCTTATCCATTAACCTACCGCCAAACAGCAGTGTTCGCATTGTTGTGTTCCGGTTTGGGGATAAGACAGCCGGTGAAATGACTGGCATAGAGGCATTCCATCTTAGTCCTCAGGGTTGGCAACGCATTTGCAATCTTAGGATTGCATTGCAGTCTTGTGAATGCGAATGTCTATGGGTCACAGTTTCCACTAACCATCAGGTGACCTGTGTGCTCGTTTGTCATCTCTATGCCATAAAAAAAAAAAAAAAATGCAACCTACCTCTTACCCTTTCGCTTAGCCGCATGTGCGCATTGCGCAGGTGTGGGAAGAAGACAACTGGTAAAAGGTTCTTGAGATTGTTAAATAAAATGGAGCATGCAAATGTCTAATACGCTGGCCTAGTGGGTAGTGACCCTGCCTACGAAGCTAGCGGTCCTGGGTTCGAATCCCGGTAAGGGCAGATATTTGTGTGATGAGCGCGAATATTTGTTCCTGAGTCATGGATGTTTTCTATGTATTTCAGTATATATTTCTCTATGTAAGTATTTATAACGTTGTCTAGTACCCATAGTACAAGCCTAGAGCTTAGTTTGGGACTAGGTCAATTGGTGTGAGATTGTCCCCTTATAATAATAGGTATCAGATCCCGCTTAGTATCGTGAGGCCTGCACAGGCCACAGTCAAGCTCACTTTTTTATAAGAGAGTTCAAACAAGCTGTTTGAACGGTTACCTGATGGGAAGGTAATCTCCACCACCCCTAACTAAACATAACCATTTCAAGAAGAGTGGTCGGTACTCTTTGCAATACAAAAATAAAATGTGCTTAGCACCAAAAAGGTAATTTTAGGAAAGTGTCAATTATAATATAATTATTATTAGTACGGTAAAGTCACCACTGGTTAGCCAGTGACCTGTAGTCGGCCTCTGCCTATACTTTGTATGAGTGCGAAGAGTACGAAAGATATATTTCCCACTCTTCACACTCATATAAGGTCGACTACTGGTTTATGGCTGACCACTGATGACTTTACCCTACCACTACATTTAACTTTTGGAAACGCATATAAGTTTTTCCTAGTTTTAACCCAGATTATAATGAAGCGTGTTAAGGTACTGTAGCCTTGTAATAGTAGTCCTTGCAGCACCTAGAATACCTTATATGCACCATAATTCGTATATAGAAGCAAGGTGGAATAGGGGTAATTAAGAAAGTTTAAATTGGATTATAATGGTGGTGAATACGGGAGTATTGCAAAACACTATTAGATACACCAGTTTGACTTGGCTCTGGAGTTTTGGTTGTTTTCTCCATATTTAATAACATTCTTATTTATTATGACTATGTTTACCGTTGTCTAGTATCCATAGAAGAAACCTACAGATCAGTTTTGAACTAAATCAATTTGAGTGAGATTGTCCTCAGCATAATATTATGTTGGCCGTACTGCACTCATACGTGCACTGTACTCGTGTAGTACATAACCGCTCAGTTTCTGCATTAACACGCGTTTATAGTTCGCCAGTACACCTATAGGACCCCACGTTATACATACGTACACGTACTCTTCAGCAAACAGCACAAACTATGGTACACATTTATATGACTGTAAGGTGGAATATCACCAGAGCTGTGCGAGGTAGCGGAGCGGTGTGCAAGATAAAATCCACCAATAGGAATACTTCATTTTCCTAGCCTCGCTTAGTGCAGCTTTCCTATTGGTGGTTTTTTCCTTTCACAATGATTCGCTACTTCGCACGGCTCTGTTAGACTCACCCAAAGTTTATTTTCTTACTTATGAGTTTCACGATGCAAAATGTTATTTCCGTTCCAAGTTGAGATTAAGACTTTCTTGAGCTGTTTGTAGTCTGCATGTGACTACATTTTTAAGTTAGTCATCAAGATAGTCAATTTTTATTTATGGCAAGAAGAAGGCGCGCAAGCACTCTGGCCACCTGGGGGGTTATTATGACATGGCTATGCAGTTCATTTTACGGCGAGCGTAAAGGACAGAGCTATAGCAGTTGTATAGCTCTGTCCTATTACCACGTAAACAGAACTGCATAAGCTATGTCATAATAACCCTCCTGATGGTAAGTGGGACCTGAGACCCATAGACATTTGAAATCACAATACTGCAATCCGAAGACTTCAAATGCGTTGCCAACCCTGAGAACTAAGATGGAATGCCTCTATGCTCGTAATTTCGCCGGTTGTCTTATCTCCACAACGGAACACAGCAATGCGAACACTGCTGCTTGGTGGTGGGTTAATGGATAAGATGGTGGTAGCGATCCGGACGGACCCTGCACAAGGTCTAACCACCACTAAAAAAATATTAATAGTTTATATACTTTTTTAATGTTTAAAGGAGAAGTTGTTTCATTCTTAAGGTGTTGGGAGACTTCAGCATTTAGTATTCGCTTGAATAATGGATGAGATTGTTTTACTTAAATATAAATTCTAGCAAACGCTGAAGTATGTACACTAGTCTATTATAACCTTTATAGAGCTGTAGAAATGAAAAAACGCATAGCAGTTTACGTCAGTCGTAGACACAAACTCTTCGATTTCTCTAATTATTATCATTCGCGAAATACCACCTGGCATGGTCAATGGGTTGAAACAGTGTTACAACTTTATTTTATAATTTTCACTGAAAAAATATATGCTAATACATTGCGAAATTTAAAAAAATGCACCATGCTATTTTAGCACTTATCTTATCAATTCTAAGTTAATTCAAGCACATTGCATAACAGTATCCTGTACAGTATTGAAAGGACACAAGCAAGACCAAAAAAAACTCAAAATGGCCGCCGATCTGATCGTTTGGCCACCCCGTTTATCGGAGCGAGTTCAAGTTTTAATTGAAACCTCACAGGGATGCGACACTGAAATTTTATTGGCCATTATCCTGAGTGTTATCGTCGGATTGTACGGAAACAGTTTTATTTCATGTGAGATCGGATTCGAGTGCATTTATCTAAAGTTATTGTAAAAGATTTAAGGTTGAAATTTTGCGGTACGATGCGTGTGGTTAGAATGAAGAGTTTGGAGAGATAGGTTATGGAAATTGCTTTTGTCCGTGGCCTTGTTATTTTCAAACTCTCAGACAAACTTATTTTCACATTAATCAAGTTGAGATATAAATTAATAATGAAAAATAATATTTATTCACTAATTAGCCTTATCCCTAACTAAGGTTTAGGACTAAACCTAAGTTAAGGATTTGGCTAATACTATCGGCACTCGTACAGATGTAGTGAATAATCTTTTCCCATCGTTTTTTGTCGGATTAGTTCGTATTTATCTAGCTTTCTCAATTAGCTTCAATACTCATAAATAAGCCGACTGAGAAAGCAAGATAAATACGAAGTTATCCGACCAAAAACTATGGGAAAGTATTATTCACTACATCTGTACATAGGAAACATTTTAGATTCAGAAATGCTCATTATAATTTTAATCAAACTAGCATGAAACAATTTTCTATTAAAGCATCGTTGTACTTTTCTTTTTTCACTACACTTAAAAATCGCCCTCAATTCAATTAATATTACATAGGTACCTGCCACATAAATTAAGTCAACTTAATCGTAATTTCAGAAGCAACTGTATCCAATAAGCTAGGTAAGGTACGAATCTAAGAGACGTCGCAAATCCTTAACAGCTGAACTAAATAAAGTTTGCTAAAGCCTGCGGCTCCGGGGCTTGAAAAGGATTGTCTTAAGAAGTCGCGCTTGGTTGATTCCATTCTGTACTTTGTGCCAGGGCGTGGTGCGTATTATGAGGACTTGTATACCCCAACTATACTATTAGGTTCTCCCCCACCAGACCGAATTTCATAAAAGTTAATTTCATTACCTATACCAATGTATGTCCTAATTGATTACTAGACCTTAAGTTATAAACACTAATGTTTACATGAACTAAACATTAAATGCTCTATATCATTAAAAGTAATAATGACTATTCCTAATGATTAATAGACCTAATAGTCATACGTCCTAATTACTGTTTGAACTAATAATTATCTTAACGAAATATAAATTAAAAACCAATACTCAAATGGATCAATTTTACCCACATAAGTTAGGTTAGGTTAAAGTTGCGACAAGGCGTTAATGAATAGTTAGGAAAAATCAAAATTCGGGTTTTTGATTTTAGGGCTAACGAAGTTAGTGTTAGTGAAAATAGGGTTCATATTTTTCGGGCTACAATAGGAGAACCATACTATACTATACTGTAACTACACCACTACTATACTATATCAAATATATAAAATAAGAAACTGACTGATATTATCAACGCACAGCCCAAACCTCTGAGTCTAGACATTCCAAATTTAGCATGTAGGTTCTCTATGAGGCCTAGGGGTGCACTAGGAAAGGATTATTCGAAAGTCGACCCCCAACGTCAAGTAAAATGACGTTTTTTTGTTTTTAAAAAAATCTTCCTGAAATAAAATTATCTAAATCAAATGGCTAAACAGTTCTTTGTGATAAAAGAAATATATCAACACATTAACCTTATTATCTTACTCGAAACTATAATTTACAACTTACTCAGCTTTCGAATTGTCCTTCAAAATCGCTGACTTTTCAAACATAGAACAATTAGGAAGGGTTTGTAGAGCACTCAGCGTTGTATTTATTTAGGCGGTGTTGGAGAAACCAGTGTTCCATCGTTTTCTTTAATTAGGATGAAGTTCGATGGAATCGTAATGATTTGTTTTTGAGGTTAACTTGGAGTGGGCCTATTAAAATTTATAAACAGCTACATTCTATTGAATGAAATCAGTCAGTAAGATAAGTACCTATTTAGTTTGTATTTATTAAGTAAATTTTATAAGTAGATTTTAATTCAAAATAGTAATAATGTAAGGTTTTCTTGTTGTCTAGGTTGAGTTCTAAAGCAATTAAATTTACATGCCATGTATTTGTATTCTTAGTTATTTAAGACCGCCTGCTTTATACCTATATTAAATGGTATCTAAGACCTGCGTCGCTACTGCCTAACGCACTCGCAATCTCAATTGGCTTTAAAGCAGAACAATTGTTTTCATTTTGTATGCAGACAAGCCTTCGATATTCAAAATGAAAACAATTGCGATTGCGAGTGCGTTAAGCAATAGCCCCTGGGAGGGGTTATTATGGCATGGCTTTGCAGTTTATTTTACGGTTAGCGTAACGTAGTACGGGAGCTATATAACTTGTATAGCTCTGTCCTTTACTCTCACCGTAAAATGAACTTCAAAACCATGACATAATAACCCCCCTGATCTGATGATGGAGATGGAGGTGGCAACAGGATTGTGTTGAGACTCATCAGTTTCGTCTTTATAAGCAAATAATGACTTTGCAAAGAGAAGTACAGTCGGCAGCAAAAATTTGTCCCGAAAATGAAATCTTTGACAGAAACTTATTCTAACTGCCATTTTTGATGATGCTACCCAATTTAATGACTCTTCAATGTGCACGACAAAAACCGCAAACCCAGCCGAATTAAAATGCGATATTAAATTTATTCCCCCGTATATTTAAAATGCGTTTTCATCTTTAACACGTCGTGAACGCCCGGAGCGGCCGTAAAATTCTTATACGGCCGACATAAACGGAGATAACAAAGCCTTGCTTGAGATCTTGTAATGTACAGTTAAGACGTTTTACCGAGCAACATGTTTTTTGACGTTAACAGCACTTGGCTCACTTTTGCGTGAGTAAAGTGTATTTGTATAAGTGTTTGTTTTATTGTTATGGAGACATAATTTAGAAACATCTGTTTTTAACAATGAATGCTAAGTAATAAATTAACCTTTGTAATTAGATTTCAAAATTATCTAACAATTAATTAATTATATTCATTTAGAAATGACTTTCACTTGACTCCTAAGTGTGGTCCAAATTGCGCTATAACTACTTATGAACCTTTTTTGTGGTTTAAAATATTCAAAACCTCTCAAACCTTTTGAAGACAACAAGACGTCTATTCTAGGCGGTAAAAACCCTATCGTCTTTGACCTGAGGGGCTATTGCCTGAGGCACTCGCAATCACAAACATTTTCATTTTGAAAATAAAAACAAAAATGAAAACAATCATTTCACTTTGAAGTCGATTGAGATTGCGAGTAAATAATGTAAAATACGGAATATAACGTATGCATGAAACGGACATAAAGCAAAGTTTTATGAATGTATGAGAAGGAGAAAGAATGACGAAGTAAGTCGACTATGAAAGAGATAGTATAAGGTAGGAAAGAGAGTTTCGAAGTATTGCAATATGGCAAATTCTTGGATTGATTCATACGTCGTTACAATTACAGCTACCCTAACGATTATATGTGACTAACCATTATTGTTAATAACTTTATATCATCCCCCCCCTGCCCCTCGTGCCAAAAGTTTTTGGACTAAAGCTTCTTTCTAAAGCACAATGCCTAGCACCGTAATATCACTGTTAATAAAATGTAATGCCTTCTCATTCCTTTATGCCCCATTTTCTGTGTACAGTACCAGCGATCCTGTACGATATAACTTCTAAATGAGACTGCTTTGAGATTAGGTAACTGAACTGCTTGAAACTTTGAAGATTTTTCCTTGATACGAGCTGTTTTTTTCTTTTAAGTGGTTATGAGGAGTAAGTTGATGCTTATGTTGTAGCCTGAGTTTTCATAAACCGCGAAACTGATTAGAGAAATACATCCTGAAAATATATTTAACTAGCAACCCACCCTAGATTTACTTCAGTTTATGTGACTTCTGTAGAGCCAGTAAGGTAAACGTTCAAGTGCTCGTCGCTGTACTAGTATTTGTCCCCATACTTTGAATTGCAACTAACATAATAAGATTAACGTTACTTTTGTCACAACCTTTGAGAAATGTGAGATGAGTTAATGTTTGTGGCTTTGATATTTCACCCGTAAATTTTCCCTTCCGACCTTCCGTGAATAATTATCTAACTGATGAGTGATAGGGAGTTAGAGTTATAAAGACAGACAGAAAGACATACGACGCGAAAATCAACTTTCTTATACCTAAACATATACTGTGTAATAAAAAATATTAGTAGTATCTTTCCCACTCTTCCCACCCATACAAAGAATACTACTACTACTGTGTAGTCTTCTTCTGCCTATTCTTTGTATGGGTGGGAAGAGTGGGAAAGATATTATATTTCCCACTCTTCGCACTCACATAAGGTCGACTACTGGTCTCTGGCTGACCACTGGTGACTTTACCCTATATAGTATTTATTGTCATATATATATTTTTTTTTAAATATACTACGTATTTTGTATGAAAAGTTGTTTTAATCTTTTTAATTCCGTCTGCTCTAAAACCATCGACAAGCTAATTAAAAAAGCAAGATGAATACGAACTTAACTTAGGATTGCATTAGTGAATGCGAATGTCTATGGATCACAGTTTCCACTTACCATCAGATGGCTTGTGTGCTCGTTTGTCTAGCCTATGCCATAAAAAAAAAACTTGACATCTTAAGACTGTTTATCCAAGCAAAAGCAATGTGTTAGCAAATAACTCAGATACGGTGAATCTCATTTTCCACAACTCAAAGTTTAGGTTTCTATACTGATAAGATGTATTAAATCAATGCTTTCAGTGAGCTACTGCAGAAAATACCATCTCATTTGCCAAAGGCACTCAGACATAAAAATGCAAGTTCAACGTCCAGGCAACTTGCAATTTAAAATTCATGTGCCCTTTTGAAATTTTAAGCTGCAAACGGTTACTGAAGAAAGTATTAAAATTTGTCCACGGAAATTGTTCGGTCAATTTGCGCGGAGTATAAAAAAGTTGTACCGTTTAAAATGCTTTTAAGTCGGTGTTTGCGTTGAAAATTATATATTTAAGTACGTTATTTATGTCCGGTATTTTGGTTCGTTACAGGTCTAAAAAATAACGTTATTTTTTATTTTGTATAATGTATACGTACTATCAATGTATATATAAATTTTTATAATTGGGATGAATCGTTTGATTCACATGTACTTTGATGCTTGTATTTGTCCAACTCCATGCATTGTCCTTACTCATTTACTTCAGAGTTAGCTGGGAGAGATCCCATTTAGGGATACGTCCACCCTTGTACATTACTTTAATAACATTACTTTTTGTGCAATAAAGAGTTTAAATACATACATACATACTTTTTTTAAATGCTGCATTGATTCCGTACTGTCACCGTTTTGATGGCTTTTATTTACTTTACAGTAATGGTGGCCAAGCTAAAAACAATATCATAACACGTCAAAGGCAATATACAGGTACGACTATACTGTATGTATATGAATATAGATAATATGTATGTATTTTTATTTGGATGTATATGTGTATTATTTTTATGTATTTGTATCTGCTCTTATGTTGTTTATATATATGACATTGTGTAATTTATATTCAACGTTTCATCATATTTAGCACCAGCCTTTGCTTATCTCTATTTGGCCCAATGGTTGACAGGTAGATAATGAAACCGTTGATCGGGTCGCCATCTGCCCAAACACATGGTTGAGGGAGGCGATGGCTGAGATACGCGTCATACTAAACTTGTGAACGGGTGCTGTCTGTGGGATCCGGTCTGTTCACGCTTGCAAGGACCTGTTTTTCCAGTTAGTTATTTTAATTATCGTTCCTGACGTAGAGACCTCATTATGTTGTCCTCCTAGTGACTATTTTTAATTTAATGTTATTGAGCTTAAATTTGTAATGATTTTATTTGTGTTAGGTTTAAAATAATTATTTATTACATTATTACCTTGTAATGTTACTTTTAAGTACTATTGTATTTTATAATTTGAAAAAATGGCCTTCTGCTGGAGTTTCTTGCGGCGCCAGTAAATAAAAGTAATGCGGCCAATTTACTAAATAATTTTTTTGAATTTTGAATGCCTCAAGGCATTAAATACGCCATTTCTACTTACTTTGTGTATTGTACAATAAAGTTTAAAAAAATATGATTTTATCGAGTTGAATAAAGTACTAAGTCCGCATGATGATTCGCATTCTTTTTTTTTTTTTTTTTTTTTTTTTTATGTCATAGAGAAGACAAACGAGCACACAGACCACCTGATGGTAAGTGGAAACTGTGACCCATAGACATTCGCATTAACGATAAGTACTTTTAAACAAAACAATAAGCTCAACCCTTATTCCCTTCAATTACCTTACGCCCTAAAATGCTTTGAAACTCGATCCACTCGATTACAGCAGTGCATACCCCAGACTTTTAACTTGGTATATTTTCTTTCATTAGACAGCCCAATATCCTTTACTTGTGTGTGTAAAGCGTGTGTGTTGTGTGTGTTCTACGTGTGTTCCATGTGTGTTATATTCAAATGAGTTGCAATCACGTCTCAAAGATGGGATGACAAAAGGTTAATTATATTCATAGCGTATTCAACGTTGAGCCTTGAGGAAAATAACAATGTAAGAGTAGTGATGATACTATAAAATCTAACTAAAAGCAAGCTTTTAAAACCGAAATGTTTGAATAATGTCGTCAATGTAATGTTATCGTTTGTATTTTTAATTTTTCTAATTTAACAATACTAAAAAATACATACACGATAACCACCCTTAGTGACACCCGCGACCCTAAGATGAATCTCACGACACCTCACTCGTCAAAATCGGTTCATCTGTTCAGCCGTTACAAGGGAACAAAGAACCATACATACGTAGTACATACTGATCAAAAACATTACCCTCCTCCTTCAGGAGCCAGGTAAAAAGTTTTCTACACTTGTTTTGTTTTACCTGTGATTATAATAGGTATAGTTGTAATAAGTAGAGTCCGTAGGACGCGTTTCAAAGCGAATGGCGGGAGCATGCACTCAATTGGGACGAATGGCGGAAAAGAGGAGAGGCCTTTGCCCAACAGTAGGACACCCAAATAGGTTAGTAAATAAAAAAGAAAAAAAAAAAGAAGGGTGCTTAGGTTTTATCAGAAAATACCTATTGATTTATTTATTGTAAATTACATTACAAAGGACAGGGTTTGGTGGCGCACCTTCAAGGCCTATGTCCAGCAGTGCATTGAGATGATGACGATTAATAAACATATTTTATCCACTTGTGTTCATTTTTTTTATAGCAAGGAGAAGGCACACTAGCACACCAGCCACCTCATGGTAAGTGAAATCTGTGCCACATAGACATTTGCTACTTTAAAAGCCGACTGTACCTCTCTCTTGTCCGCTCAAATACGCTCTTATGTGATCTTACCTTTTTAGGCTGCTTACACTAGATGTAATACTAAAGGACGCCCGTGACTTCATACCCGTAGAATTACTTTCCCGCTACCCCTTATTTTAACCCCTTAGGGGATACATTTTCAAAAATCCCTTCTTAGTGCACCCCTGCAATATGCAAGCAATATAGTCTCGAAATTTCAATTCTCTAGGTCTAACAGTTTCAGCTGTACAGTCAACCAATTTGATTTCTAGGCCACTTTGGACTATGTTAAAGTGACGTTGTCAACCAAAACGTAAGAGACTTCCTATGATTTGGTTTACAACGTCACGTTGACAAAGTCCATAGTGGCCTAGGAATCAAATTGGTTGACTGTACGTTGATCGATCAGTCACCAGTAGACCAGAGGGCCTTGCCAAGATGCATTACGCTAACTACCATTTCTATTCGTTTCTTTTTTAATCCAATCACATCACTGGTAGATCACGTGACTCTTCGTATCGCGTCATCTCCCAGTGACGCGATTGGTTTAATAACAAAACGAATAGAAACGCTAGTTAGCGTAATGCATCTTGTCTGGGGCTTCAGTTGCTTATCGCTAACGTAAACGATTTTCGAAAACTGACGAAATGTATGGAATTGACGTAGGCGCTTGACGCGACTGTCTGATAGCTAACGTCAATCCTAAACAGCTTAGATACTCGTAGATAAATATAATAAACGCGGACTATAATCTTGTCTAAGACTTCTGTTTTTTGTTTTGTATAATCTTTGTCTAGTACCTAGCTGTACTTATTTAATAAGCCTACAGCTTAGTTTGGGACTTTGAAATTGTGTCCCTTGATTATGTACTATTTTTATTTTATTTTATTTAAGTATAAATTAATACTAACAAGTTCACAAGTAAACCAATATTGAAAGAGGAATATACTGGCAATGAAAAAATATCACAACAATATATTCCAACGATTTCTGAGAACGTAGGGTTACTTCCGCTACCGTATACGCCGGATGTAGAAATTCGGAGGCAACAGGAAGAAGTAAGAAACGTGATGAAAAGATACATTTGGAATGTTTTTATTCTTGATTAAACAATCTTTTTAAACCTTACGATACGACGCAAATAATACCTATCCGTTAATAAAATAATCGTAATGACGAACAAGTTCACGCGCGATTGTCCCGGGGTCTGAGACAATGTGGGGGGGCGAGGCATCTACTTAGGTATTTTAGGCTTTAGGTTAGAGCGGTATTTTTTTTCTGCAATTCGACAACTTATGGCGGATTAGACCAAACGAGAATAAGGTATTATACCTAGATTAAACGCCGTAGTTTTATAGACTAATCTTGGAGTAAATCTTTTTCCAGTTTGGTAAAATCAATTATTAATTTACGCCTCTTGTGCATAAACCAGATCTACCAGGAAGCATAGCAGGCCCCTGGTGTTACGACTTTCATGGTATGAAAAAGGCAAACGAGCACTTAAAAGCCCTACATCTGTAACATTACATACATAAACTCAGAGTGGAGTCGGCAGAGCTACAGAATTACCAACAAATCTAAAAACTTGTTGATACTGTAACCACATTTTGCACATTAGACAAAAATATTTACTAGTGTATTAGTGACCCATTATTATTAATATGAAAAAGACTACAATCTTTAGACTGCAATCCTAAGACCGCAAATAAGTTGCTAAACCTGAGAACTAACAGACACCGAAGCACTTCACCGCACCGGAGCCTCCTTATTCAACTTAGTAAATCTATATTGGCTTTGACATTGTTTTTAAGACTGCACCGAGCAAACGCCGAGCGTCCAGTGGCGCCCTCGTTACTATTATTGTGTTTTCTAATTAATTAAAGAAGTTCCTTGCAATCAGACGATACGTTTTTGTAGAACAAGTCTGTGCCTCCTGTGACAAGTGATACAACTCGAAAAACACGATTTTTCAGGAGAGCGAAAACAAGTTTAAAAAAAATACTGCTTCTAAACGAATAGATTTTTTTGAAAATTGCTACCGATTTTTATAACATATAATATCACTTTATTAACTGGTTTGACAAAAATAATGATACTAGTTATAGATTTTGAGATATTCAAAGAAACGTCCATAATGTATCATTTTACATTTCAGATTGATTTATTTAACCCGTGTAAGATGATACAACTCGAATTGTATTATTTAACACAAAAAAGTGTAATCAAGGAGCTCTGGTGATGACTGATACAACTTTTTTTTGAAACCTTCATTTTTCTCTTATTTCTTGAGTTAGAGGCCTAACCTGTATACACAAGTTGTAGGGAATTCAATTAGTAATATTTCTTAAAACAAACGGACAAAATATAAGGATTTTTAGTGAGTTGCATCATTTATCACAAAATAAAAACGTAATTTAAACCGTGACTAATGTTACATATCGAGTTATTCTTGGGTCTGATTACGAATAAACTTGTGTCAAATAATACAAGTAAGTAATTGATTAAAACAAATAATAGCAATCATGATATCTTTGTACTAAACATGATGACATTAAATCACTGGGTAAACAAATTAACTTACACTCTTTAATTTCAAAGCAACATTACGATGTTGCAACCATACAGTAGGTAAATTAAACTGTGCATATTGTCATTCAAAACAAAAACTATGTAGACACCTACACAACAAATCAAATAATAATTCTCAATAATCACCTACAAAATCCGTCCGTCCGATGAAAATAATGATAACTAAACCTCAGCTAGGTAAGAAATAAAGTAATTTAAATTAAGCTCACCGTCAGTCGAAGTAGGAAGTACGAGTAGGTAGTTAAGTGACATAGCGCATGGTCCACCTGAATTACATACTGAATTTGATACAATAATTTAAGTCACCACAGAACAGTAGCATTTACTAACCTGCCACTTCACAAAATAAAACACGTTGGTTGGTAAATACCTGTTTCTCTCCAACGAGAGATTTTTACCGTTTTTATCTTGTCATAATATTTTACTCAAATAACTAATAAGCGACACACATGTAGATCATAATATATCGCAACCGTAAAAGGATATTAACATTTATTAAATTACCTACAATAGAAATCATACTTACGCGTCGGTTCATGGCAACACAGCGAGCGTGCGCTCCCACCCTCGATGACGTAGAGACACTATGGCCATTAGTTATGTAGAAAGACACCAGACTATTTTTTTCGGAAAATGAATTAGCTATGCCATCGTAAACTAGATTGTTTAACCTACGTTATGTTGAAAGGGACTTATTTAACCACGCCAATTCATTGAATTATACCATTATGTATAAAACCGCCAATAACGATATGTGGGTTCTATAATGTCGAAAGCCGCCAAAGTACTTGATTTTGTCTATTTTGTCCGTTAAAAGATGATATTTTTAATCTGCAAAACACAGCCAATCTTCTATTAGTTGATTAGTCGGAATACAAACAAATGTACTTATCAAGTGAGCACATTCATGTAAGTAAACTACTTACAACGACTAGGCAGATAGTCGCTTTGAGCAATTTTTGTTTTTCGTTCTACCTCATGTTTGGTAGTTTTCGCAGTGATGTTTTTATAACCTTTTATAAAATAAAAATAATTTAAATGAGTGTTTTACTTATTACAATCAGCATTTAGCTCTTTCTATATAAATACTACAATCTTGTATTTATAATGAGCAAGAGACAACTAGAGTAATATAGCATAAAGCTCTCTTTATAAAAATACAAGAATGCAATATTGTAATCAGTTAAGTCGGTTAAAGAAATGGTCGCTTTTATTAAAATTACGATCGGAAGCAGGATAGCAAATATTAGTTCTATATAAAACGTCCAACTACATTGTTTTTAAAAAAAACTATGAATACTCCAAAAAACAAGAATGCGATTTTGTAATCAGCATAAGTCAGCTAAAAAAATTGTCTCTTTCATTGAATGACGATCGAAAGCAGGATATCAAATATTAGTTCTATAGCCTACGAATAGGTACTCCAAAAACTAAAAGAATGCAATATTGTAATCAGCATAAATCAGCATAATAATGGTCGCTTTCATTGAATTACGATCGACAGCAATATAGCAAATCGATACCTTAGTTCACAATTGTACTAATTACATTTGAAAAGTCATTGTAATTAGTATGTTTGTGCAAAGATAATAAGTTCGTAACTTAACTGGCAGAATAAAATAATTTAGTACGATTGTGCACTAAGGTGTCGAAATATTAGTTGCATAGAAAACGTCCTACTACATTGTTTTTTTTAAAAACCTACGAATATACTCCAGTTAATTTGTATAACATGTGCTTAATAAAGTATATCATACTACGTTCTATCAATTTGGGTTATTTATGTTTAAGAAAACATACTAGAAAGTAATAAATTATTATTTTTACCTAACAACGGCTATATCTCGAAACCGGATATTTATTATTGGTCTCTTTTTGCATAACTATTAAAGATAAACTATTTTATTCTTAACCTTTACAACACTCTGTCACAACAAAGTAATATTAGTAGACCTTACGATTTACATACTTTTTTTATGACACGGTTCTATGGTAAGTATCAATAAATTTGTTTAGATAATTATATATTTAAGATATATTTCTCTATTTAAGTATTTAATTTATCGTTGTCTAGTACCCAAAGTATAAGCCTAGAGCTTAGTTTGGGACTAGCTCAGTTAGTGTGAGATTGTCCCCGTATGCTTATTTTATTATTTTATAGTAATTGTATCACTGTGCACCAAACTTTATAGGTTCTAAATGGTCGTAATATTCTCACATTTTTGATACAACTGACTTATACATTTGCAAAGATTAGGAAATATTTGAAGACATTTGATATAACTCGAGTTGTATCAATTAACACATACCAATTGAAGCAAATATAGGGTTAATTTTTGATCTAACTCAAGTTGTATCTTTCAAAATACTCAAAACTCTGGTGATAAATGATATAACTCGAGTTATATCAAAAGACACAGACATTTTTAAAGACATAAAAACCGTGATTTATAATACATTTTTAGATATATCATGAGGCACGAAAAAAAAATATAGTTATGGTTTTTTGAAGTGTTTTAACTAGAGAAATATCATTAAACACGGAAAATGGGAAAAAAAGGGTCAATTGTATCATTTTACACGAAAGTATCTTGGAAACTAGAAGGCCTAGGAACACGGGAGTTGGAGCAAACGATGCGTTATTTTTTTTTAAGTTGTTTCATGAAAGAACACGTTAACTGCTACAACTCAAGTTGTATCACTTGTCACAGGAGGCACAGAAGTATAAACACAATTTATGGGATACGTAACAAACTTTAATAACAATTACCTTTTGAGTAGTCAGGTTAACGGGAAAAGGTGGCCACATTTTCCCGTTAAGTTGATAACTCGAAGGTGAATTGTTATTAAACTATGTGATATATTTTATAAAATGTGTTTTGGTTTGTAGAACAAAAATCTTTAGTTTAATAGAAAACACAATATAAGTAATGAGGGCGTCGCTGTACATCCGGCGTACGCTCGGCACAGCCTTAACTCGGCCGGCATTATTGTTAATTAATTAAGATCCATCATAACGTTAATAATACGCTAAAATGTCAAAGCAATTAGCTTTTACCGAGTGGAACCGAGCCTTCAATGTCTGCGAAGTTAGCTTTAAAATAGAAAATTTATGACCCAAATAATTTTGCATCATTCCACTCAGGGTAATGCGATTCGCAAAACCGATAAAACAACTGAAAAGTGTTATCGAATAAATTCTAGAAGCAAATCCTGTAACCTGAAACGATTTTCATTGGATTACTGCACCGAGACCTGCAATATCTCAGTAATGCTACGGCACTTTATATCGTTCCCCTATTTACAGTTTTCCGTTGTGGACTTATTGTGTCGGTTGGGTGTACGGTCGAGGCATGCGCAGCGCATGCAAGCAGGGCATCTATCGCTGGGTAAAACGATGTTATCCTTTAACATGTTAACGTATTGTTTTATTACTGTCATGTACTATAAGACCTATCGTAACGTTGTATAGGTATAGGTATAGGTTGTAGCGGGCTAATTTTCCGCAACTCGACGACTTAATATGCGCCTTTTTTGCGTGCTGGGTCACTGGCACTACTCTTGCCAGCCCAGTTCAACCAGAAATCCTAGCAGACCCTTGATGTTGCCGACGGCCTCTGGTAGCGACCTCGGTGTTCCGAGGCGACGTGCCCGGTATGTTGCCACCTCTGGACATTCCATGATGACGTGGGCTGCGGTTTCCTCCGCCATCATACAAGCTCTGCACAGGGGGCTGTCTGTAACACCTAATGTGAACAAGTGTTTGTTAAACAAGGCATGGCCAGTTATGGCTCCAGTTAACAATCGTAACGTTGATAATACGTTAACGTAATTGAAATCAAAAAGTTTTTTTTCCCAGTACAATAGATGCCCAGCGGGCCTATTTAGTATGGCTGCGTCTATATCGCGTGCCAAATAAAAAGCATCCGTCACTCTCGTACTTATTTACGTGTCAGAACGTGACGGATGCCTTATCCAAACTATACCACGTGATAAACGCAGCGTAGGCCCCAGGTTCTTCATTCAACTGTGTAAAACCAAATTATAGGCCAGCGCGTCGCCATAGGCGTGCAATTATTAACCGAACTGATACCGACTGCACCATAGATAAAAATAGTATAATTTATATATTTGTATGACTTGGATACAAACAATTAAACAAATTGTATAACCTCCGTCTTTATCGGGACATGAACCTACAACAGAACAGTTAATAAGTTGCACTACAACTAAACCGAACCATGATCCAAATCTGAGTTATACCTCAGTTTCATCAGCAAATCCTCTGAATCCATTTGTATTACCAGAATTCGTACTAGCCATCAAAACCTGACCACTTGTTTGTGAAAGGGACAAAGATATACAACTCCTATAGCTCTATCTCTTTCACTGACTGGAACTTGGCAGGTTTTAATAGATAATACGACCGCAGTTCGAAGGTAAATCATTATTCGAACGTTATCAAACCTATAACTAACCGATCTACTTGAGTGGAAAGCTCGGTCGCCGTTTCAACTGCGTTTTATGAGTGCGGGTGAAAATTGCTTTTGTAGAGTGAGACATAGAGGCCATAAAAGTTGTTTTTAATTTTAGTACGATTTGATTGTATTGTGATGGTTCAAAGGAGTGAGCAAACGCCGAGCGTCCAGTGGCGCCCTCATTACTATTATTGTGTTTTCTAATTAAGTAAAGGAGTTCCTTGGAATCACACGAAACTTTTTTGTAGTGCAAGTAAAAACACAATTTATGGGATACGTAACAAACTTTAATAACAATTACCCTTTGAGTAGTCAGCTTAACGGGAAAAGGTGGCCACTTTTTTCCGTTAAGTTGATAAATCGAAGGTGAATTGTTATTAAACTATCTGATATACCTTATAAGTTGTGTTTTTATTTGTAGTACAGAAACCTACCGACCAATTTCAAGAAAATACTTTAACTAATTAGAGAACACAATAATAGTAATGAGGGTGCCACTGTACATCCGGTGTTCGCTGCGCGCAGTCTTAAAGCTTCGAGTGTAGCTAGAGAAGGGATTAAATCAACTGGAAAATTAGTACTAAGGCTCTTGCCAAGATGCACTACGCTAACTAGCGTTTCTAAATATTCGTTTCGTTTTTAAACCAATCTCGTCACTGAATCACGTGACTTTTCCTATCAAGAATTCTATCAGTGACGCGTTTGGTTTAAAAACTAAATAGAAATGCTAGTTAGCGTAGCGCATCTTGCCAAGGGCCTCTGGACAGACAAGTAAACAAACAAGTACTTAAGCATGTTAATAAAAATGAAAATACAATGAGCATTGGCATTGTTTAAATTATAGATGTTTTTTTTTATTATTAGGGTTCTGTCCCCGAAGGTAGTCCGACGGGACCCTATTAATATGCCTTCGCTGTCTATCCGTCCGTCCGTCCGTTTGTCTTAATTTTTATGAGCTGTATCTTTGGAACGGTTAGAGGTAGGTAGATGGTTTTTTTTCAGAATTTATTAAATTACGGCGGATTTACTAGCATTTTTTTTTAAAGTTTTTTTTTAAAATAATCTTTTTTTTCAACGTATTTTTAAAGCGTCATATTTGGTATGATTTGGTATAAACACTGAAAAAAAACAAAACAAATTACTAAAAAATGGTCAAGTGCCAACTCGATCCAGATCGAATAATATTTTGTATTATGATAATTGCCTGCTCACTATTATTGTATCTATGCTTTCCTATTTTGTTTCCAGAAAGTATCATATCATCTTCTACATAAGGGCCTAAAAGCGACCGCTCATTCCCGAAATACCAGAATTTTAAAATACCAAATTCTCAACATACTTGAATCTCAAAAAATAACAATTAAATTTCAGTATCGTTGATTATGCTTACCTAATATTTCGAAGTCGGTGATTTGGGAATCTGGTAAAGAGAGTAGTCTGGTATTTTGGGAGTGAGCGAAAGCGACTGCAGTCAGTTTATTCATTTGTTGGTCGACATTAGACAAAGCAAATGTGGACAGGCGTTTATTGCTCAAAAACTTATCCATGTAAATGTAGCTTTAAGTACTTGTGTGTGTGTGTTTGCGTATAACATACGACTGTCTTTTGTTTCATACTCAAACGACTAAAAACATAAACTCCATTACAACTCCCAAGGATCCAAGGATATTCGAAATAACAAACAAATACCAAGTTAATTTTCACCCTAGTTAAAGCGTCGTGTATATAAAATGAGTATTTAATTATTTGGTAAGGGCTCGTTTTATTTTAGTACCTCTCAAGAGACAGGGTTTCATAAACTCGAATAGCCCTTTGTTGGGGGGGAAAGTTTCATGGGGTTATCAAACCTGAAGGTAATATTGGTATTTTTTGGGTAAGGGACCTAGGACCAGCTGTTAATCTACAAACAATCTAAGGAAGAAGAGATGTAAAGTTAATAAATTCAGAATTTTTACTGATCAATGTTATTTTGTTTTCCACGGGATGTTAATTTTGTTTATATAAAAATTAAGGTCGTCGTAATTAAAATGAAAAATAAGTAATTATAATAAAAACTTTAAAAATGTCATGTTTATTTTTATTTACATACATTAAATCACGCCTGTTTCCCAGAGGGGTAGGCAGAGACCACTTCTTTCCACTTGCTACGATCTTGACAAATTTCTTTCGCTTCTTCCACATTCATACATCGAGTCATGCACGCACGTCGGTGTCGGGTACTTAAGATTAGGTGAATAATAAGGCAAGTAAAACAATTATAGTAAAATCAAATGGTTAGCTATCACTCGGTCGAATTTCTGTTATCAACTGTTGCATTTGTCCGAATTTTCAACTTTCGTGAATTTGTTATAAACAAGCCAAATGTAACCTACAGGTTCTGTAGATATACTCGTATCTCTTTAAGCATTTTGCTTATGTAATGGCTTCAGAAGCCGGTTATAAGGCAAAATAAATATTTTATTAATTTTCTATGCACGAGGTGTTCAAATTGAATAATTTTATAATAATAATATTGATATACATCATGATCATATTTAATAGTAACAAGTAAGTATCAACAGAATGTCCATCTCTGACTACAAAACACCTCCAAGTACCAACCAGTGTAGTTATAAATTCTCTAAGCATTTTATTCATAAACTTTAAAAAACAACGCGCTCACCCGTTTCAAAGTGCCACTCCATGCACATAGAAATGTACATCTAATTTAAATTTTCCTCACATGGACTGCCCGAAACATGCAACCTCTACAAAATTTAGGCGCAAGCCAATGTAGTTGTTAACACGAAGGAATAAAGCCCCCTGGATGTACGACGAAGTCTGCAATTCGGTAAAGTTAATGGAAGAGTCATGGAACAAAATGTTTTATTGTTAACTACGCTCATGTAAAATGTTTTTTGAATTCGATATATGCAATAACAAAGTTTTTTCGGTCTTGCATTTTTCTTCTCCTAACTTTTCGAAGAAAATGGGGTGTTAATTAAATTAATTATGTCATCAATCTTCAATATTATTATTAGTAGGGGCAGTATGAGGTTCAATTTTTTTATAGCATGAAGAAGGAAAACAAACAAATAAGCTACCTGATGGAACACAGGATCTGAAACCCATTCGTTTTTAGACCGCTCTGAAGACTACTCTGAGAACTAAGTCTAAATACCTCTATGCTAGTTATTTCACTGGATTGAGCGGTGTCAATGACTTAGTGGCTTAGGGGGTCGACTCGTGATCATAAGGTACCGAGTTCGAATCCTCGTGAACACTATGTACCAATGACATTTCTAATTTAAGTCCATTATCCGATGCTCTAACGGTGGAGGAAAAACATGCTGAAACCTGCACTTTCGAACAGCTGAGTGTGTAAGAGGGTAATTGTACAGATCCTAAAAGGTCGAAGTGTATCCGAAAGGGCCCATCATTAAGATAAGATAAGATAAGATATTTCACTGAATAACACGAATCGAACCCAAGACTAGTTTCAAATGCAGCACCAATCGAACAAATCGAGTCATATCGTGCTTAAGTAACGTCAAAACTTCAAAAACGAATCTGTTCCAGTGGCAATACATCATTGTCAAGAATATTAAATTTAGTTTCATCTCCCAAAGGAGCTCGAGACGTCATTCTTTGTTGCATCGGGAATGCTGATACAGCCGCAATATTCCGAGATGCGATGACGTCCGCTCGTCGAGGATTACAAGTATAATGGCCTGTGCTGGCCTTTTGTTCGTATTGCAGCGGTACACTGATTCCATGTAAGCACCAGTCGGCATCGAAATGGGTAACGTATAATGAAAAGCCACTGCTATGTACTCAGTCAAGAGTATATATATACATTTACCATACTTCTTCTACCAACACGTTATAAAGTTATCCACTCGCTTGCTTTTGGTAACTAAAGCTACCAACTTTATACGCCTAGAAATTGCTTTAGGTAGCTGAAGCTATCAGCGGAGTTTCTGCCGTTTATGATTCTTATGCTGTCATGATTTAAATAGTTTAAAGGGCAAAAAGACCGCCCAATTAAAGTGCGCTTGAAATAGGCATATCTGCCGCATGCACCTACAGAGATGTGGTCTAATGCAGCCACTTGGTGGGTCCCCCAAGACGGCTATAAACGGCGAGGTAGACCCAGGTGAAGATGGCAGGACGACTTGGATGTTTTCCTAAACGATTGGTGGGAGGTTGCATTAGATAGGGAGTTGTGGAAATCCTGGGAGAAGGCCTTTGCCCAGCAGTTGGACACAATAGAAGGCTAATTTGTAAAAAAATGTTAAAGTATACATTGTTAAAAAGTACTGAGTAAATGATGAAGTTAACAGGTTCCCTGTCCCATGAGGCATATGTGCCTCATGAGTGTTTTTTTTTATGGCATAGAGAAGACAAACGAGCACACAGGCCACCCGATGGTAAGCGGAAACTGTGACCCATAGACATTCGCATTCACAAGACTGCAATGCAATCCTAAGACTACAAATGCGTTGCCAACCCTGAGGACTAAGATGGAATGCCTCTATGCTAGTCATTTCACCGGCTGTCTTATCCCCAAACCGGAACACAACCATGCGAACACTGCTGTTTGGCTGTTGTTTTACTGGTACGTCCATGAGGCACATGTGCCTCATGCCCAGTGATGTAAATTAATACTACGATCGAGTGTTTAATGTCATTATTACTAATGGGGGCGTGTGGAAAGAAGGTTGCAGATTGATTTGGGACTGTGAACCTGTTAAACCTCACGAGGTCACAATTACGACTAAGTATCGTATTGCTTAAGTTATGACTGCTCTTACTTAATATCTTGATAGTAAATGCGGCCGATTCATAAACGATTGCAATAGCCGTAAATAGCAAAGAAGAATAAATGGCCTGTTTTTCTATACAGTTAAAATAAATCCGTTAGCTGAGTCACTAGCCCCTAAAAAAAAAAGGGGAAAATTTTAGTTTAAATAAGTGATTTGTATCGATTATGGATGACTGGAACTATTTATCACTTTATTTTCCAATTCTTTCCCTTATTAGCCGACTGCTTCAGAAAGAGGGTTATGTTTTTCGAATGTATATACATAATGTCATCATAGTCATCACTTCTACATCTACACTAATATTATAAAGAGGAAAGATTTGTATTTTTGTGTGTGTGTATGTTTGTAATGAACAAACACAAAAACTACTGTGCCGATTTCAAAAATTATTTCACAATTGGAAAACTACATTCACCCCGAATGACAAAGGCTATGTTTTATTTTTCTGCGTGGACGAAGTCGCGCGCAACAGCTAGTATACTATATAATGCGTGGTGTCTTATAAATGTAAAAAAGGTGTAAAAACATTACTAAATCAACAAAATTAATTAATCAAAGGGTCCCTAAGTACAAACGTTTATGGAGTGTTTTCCCTACCTTTGTTTTCTCTCGATGTTGTTCAGCTACTTTGACAAGTCCTTGAAAGCCTTAAGCTCGGGTCCGGATTACGCAAAAGCTCCATACCGGAAACATCCCTTTTCAAACTTATTATTCTGTTCTAAAAAAAAAGTTTCATAAGACGCAGCATTTCAAAACCGGCTTTATGACATTGTCGTCTTTATAATACTAGCATTTGGCCACGATTCTGTCCGCACAGAAGTCGTTTATCGCTGCTCCCTCGGGAACTGTATTCTTTGTCCTATTCTAGGATCTCACCTATATGTGTGCTAAGTTTCATCTCGATTCGTTCAGTGTTTAAAGCGTGATTGAGTAACAAACATCCAGACATCCGAACTTACTCATTTGTAATATTATTAAGGTATGATAAAATTATACATTTATGTAAAAAAAATCAACTGAACTCCTCTCATTACTTCAATTGACATATTAAAGTCTATGTCAATGCTACAACCAAAACGTATCTTACGGAACCTCAAATGTTTAAATCCATCAATCGATTCGGGTAACAATCAAAATTAACGAGTTTTTTGAAAAAATTAGAGAAATTATATAATTTCATCGTAACATAAATACTAAGAACAGTTTCTTGGTGAGAAATGTATTAACATTTAGACCTTTTGTTAATTACTTCTCTTTACCATATTATTTTAAATTCTGTATGTTGTCTATGTCTGTTTTTTCTCCAATAAATTTTATATTAAAATGAAACAGATTAATACGCACAAGAAAAAAGTAGCAACAAAATGGTCCCATATTTCATTGGGATTAGTAAATAAATCTCGTTATTAATAAAAATTAATAATGTTCTTATTTGCCTAAGTACTGTAAATAAGAACATCATTATTTTGGTAAAACTGCCCAAATAATTAAAGAACATTTTCAAAGTAAAACTCTAGAAACAAATTAATTATTTCAAAGCTTTGACGGTCACAACCTCTATGACCCTAATGAGGGGTCTCAGTCGATTACCCCGAGCTTATTAGGCTAACAAAGAACAAGAAATTATTAAACAATCGTTAAATATATTGGGAATTAAAGAATAATACAGTTCATTGCTTCCATCATAACGATGATACTTAAATTCTTTACATTAAAGGCAAGCAATGTTTATTGAAAAAATATTTCTATCATTAAAGTTCGTTCAAGAATACTGAAGTAGGTACATACAAAATAGGTACGCTATAAGTGTATAAAAATGATTAATAGTTGTTCTTTCAAATATAATAAATCTTTTTTTGTTAGTTAGCAGGCTGATGCGTAGTCTAATTTCATTACAAAAACAAATGTCAATTGTCAGCGATCACATGTGCTTAAGAATAAAAAAACCTCTCACGCACGCATTGTAAACGCCTACGCACACGCCATGCACATGAACGTGAAGCACTGCTAAAAACACGTAGCTGTCAACAAAAATCCGTACAAAACTGTCTATTAACGTGTTAACGACAACATGTTCAAAAGTGAGTGAAAATCGAACTTGATTTAGAGGGTGAGAAACGTTATCGCCCGGAGCTAAATTTGTATGGATCTTTGTTGACAGCTACGCAATTTTAGCAGTGCTTCACGTTCATGTGCATGGCGTGTGCGTAGCGTTCGCGAGGCGTTTACAATGCGTGCGTGAGAGGTTTTTTTTATTCTTAATATAAAGAACAAGTATGTACGTTTCTGTTTTTTTATTTTATAAATTTGCTTCATTGTAAGAAATATTTTCTTGGAAAAAAAACGTACAGACATATTTACATCATATTCAACAATCGTACAAATTGAACTAGGTTTAAGGGGAGAGAAATATATTACCTAACTCAGCATTATATTAAACAATGAATTTAAAACAAATATATCATGCGTAATTGAGCAGGAAAACCACTTGAGATCTCATTTTTTTATTTATATACTTACCCAGGTACGTGAGTACATGAGTGGTACGTGGTGGTGGTACGTGGTTACATGAGTGTGCAAGACAACCACATGACACTAAATTCGGGTTCTGGTTCAAAATGAACCCGAGATCTCAAGTTATTTTCCTGCTCAATTACGTAAGAAGGGCATGCTTCGATGGTTCGGTCATTTGGAAAGGATGGATGAAAGAAGATTGACGAAAGAGATATACAGATCGAAAGTGAGTGGACGGGTCGGAAGGGGCGTACTTTTTCGAGTCAAATCAGTGAAATACTGGAAAAGGGCCGAATCTTAAGTACCCGAAACCGACGTGCGTGCATGACTCGATGTATGAATGTGGAAGAAGCGAAAGAATTTGTTCAAGATCGTAGCAAGTGGAAAGAAGTGGTCTCTGCCTACCCCTCTGGGAAACAGGCGTGATTTAATGTATGTATGTATGCTACGTATGATATATTTGTTTTAAAATGCTAAATTATGTGTTATCTTTGTCATATTTAAGTCGTATATTGAAAAAATACTGACTGTTGATATTCTCGCAGCGTTTTATCCCAGCAGTGGTCTCTTCTTGGGAAGCGCTGCTAGATTTTTGATGTGTAAAAGTACAGTGCGGCCTACTTACTGAATAAACATCTTTTACCTTTTCTTATCTTCATCTTTACTTAAACGTAAACCCACCAAGGGCTGAGATTTACCATAAAACCATATTGCTTTAGACGTGTTATCATTTTGTTAAAAATTCTGATAAATAGCTATTTGCTTGATATTTTAATGGTGGCCGAGTTAAAACAATATGATAACATGTCTAAAGCTATTATACTGTTACCCAGTAGAAAATAAGATGTCTGCTGTCGTTCATTTTGTATTGATAAGCAGATGACTGTGTATAACATGAAAACTCGGCAGAAAAAACTTGTTCAAAATGTTTTTTTTGACGGCAGCTTATTTACTTAATGCGAACTACTCGTTATATTTAATAAAATAAAATTCATGCCCCGAGGGGACACCCGGATTCGAACCGGGGACCTATCGATCTGCAGTCGATTGCTCTACCACTGAGCTATATCCCCTGACGTAAGCAGTGTTGAAATTAAGTGTCTGCTTAAATGTAAGCAGCTTTGGTGTTGTTGAAAGTTTTTCTTATGCAAAGGGATCCATTACATAAAATTTAATATTTTTGTTCTATTTATAATGTTGTTCATGTTATGATAGATAAATACGTCACAATAGGCGTCAGGGGATATAGCTCAGTGGTAGAGCAATCGACTGCAGATCGATAGGTCCCCGGTTCAAACCCGGGTGTCCCCTTAGGAGATATTGGTTTTTGTAATCTACCATTCTTTTATCCATTAGGATTTATCACCTAAATAAAATTGATATGGTCACGTAAGTATTCTTTTTTTTTTTTAGCATTTACAAGTTTTAATGTTTTATGGTTTATTATACTAGTAATTTTTACGGGATCATGACAGCAATATTTTGACGCAGATATCATGGAAACCTTAAGCGTTTTCTAATAAATAATCAAGTCCTGTTTTCAGTACACTCAACAAAAAAATGTGGTGTACCACCCTACGGTTAAAGTTTATTTGCACGTCAAGATACAACAAGTTCGATTTTTCCTTGCAAATATTATAATAGTGACAAGCGTCAACCTTAGCGATAACTAGATCTCACAGATACTTTTGTCAAAACTGGTAGACCGCTTTCTTTAGACCGCTTTCTTTAGACCGCTTTCTTTAGACCGCTTTCTTTAGACCGCTTTCTTTAGACCGCTTTCTTGGCCGACCGTACAAAGTACCAACCAAGTTAAGGTCATTTTGTAGAATTTCACTTCATCGACTGTATTAGTTCTGTGGAACTCCCTCCCTGTGGAGCTGCGTCGGGCTAAGTCTTTGCCTATTTTTAAGAAACTTCTTCATGAGCATTTTTTGTCGCAGTCATAATTGTACTGTCTCAGTTAATTTCTCTGTCGTGTAGCTGTCTTATTTATTATTTTCCCTGTTGTGGATGTATTGATATTAATTTATGTATTTATATATATTTATCTGTTCATTTATGTTAGTCATATATAATATTGTATTTATTTGTTTATGTATTTATTTTCTTATCTATTTATTAGTATAGTGAGCGTATATTTATCACTTTTTCTATAATTATTTTTAATACTCATGTTTAAGAACTTACATAGTTTCTTGTTAGTGCTCGCGTGAAGTCTATACCACCAACCTCGTAAAATATTTTAATTTGACACCTTATCCCTAGTAAGATTGTCTGGAAGAGATCGCTAATCAGCGATAAGACCGCCTGTTGTTTACCTGTGTTGTTTTTAATTGTGCTGTTTCTCTGTAATGTTTTTGTTTGGTGTACAATAAAGTGTTTTGTATTGTATTGTATTGTATTGTATTTAATTGAATTTAATTTCATCGAACGCTACTTTCTGCCGTAACCACGATGATTTCAGAACTTTAATTACGTAGGAATAGGTTAGGCTAGACTTGAGACTACCAAAAAAAAACAATTGGCTAGAAATGTATTTTAATTTTTTACTTGTGTTGGAAGGTGTTTTGGTAAAATATTAAGGTTAGCATATTATTGTGTCGAGTTTCGTAAAATATGAAAGCTACGGAACCCAGGTCTCTACACTGGCCCCACGTGCACGGCTGTGCCGAATACGTAAACTAGGCCCATTTTTATGCTGTTGAACTTTTGGAACTATAGCGGGCCACAGTCCATTTGGAACAGTACGAAGTAGGTTTACTGTTATTTTGGATATTGCAGTGAATAGCCTTTTTTTACAACTATTTGGCGTAATGTAAATATATAACTGTGCCAAATAAAAGCTTACAGTAAGTACCAAAAGTTTTCAAAGTTAAACTGCGGACAGACGGATAGACGGATAGACGGACGTGGCGAAAAGGGTTTTTTTATTGACTACGGAAGCCTAAAAATTACGCAAAGTAAAAGGGCCAATTCACATTGTGGAATTCAATAAATTGAGTATAAGAAGTTATGTACAAAAACAGTTAAGAACAAATCAGATTCAAAACATCACTGTTCCAAATCACACAATTCCAAAAAGTAACACTACTGTTTTTACTTTACTATCTGCAGCACGACTAATATTTTTTTTATATTTTTATCCGCAAAAATGGCGGTACCAGCTTTTGTGCGCCCGTGAATATTTTTCTGTTGCAATTCTATTCATCGGAGAAGTGGACGCTAAAACTAGTTGCGTCTGCGCTCTTTACATAAAAGGGAATATCCGTTACAAGAGTCGTATTGCATATTCGACCTTAATGTGTAACCCAAAGGGTTTGATTTGCTTTGAATAGCAAAGTACAGATACGGTATGTGTTTATTAACGCAACAATTTTCTGTACTATTGCAGATTGGTAGATAAAATCGTAATGTTTTTGTTAAAAATATTTTAGAAACACATTGTGCCCTGACGTTAACTGGAATATTTTTGGGATTTTCAGTCTCTGAAAATGTATACAAGTACTCAGATAGGACAATCACTTGAGAGTTATAGTCTTTGGATGTGTTAGAATAAATCCAACGGGTCAGAAATGTGTTGCAGTTTTTTTTTATATTGCATAATATTAAAAATATATTTTCGTAGAATTACGCATGGCATACAATATCGATAATACGAATTTCATTGAACATGTGATTACTTAAGTTTTGCAGGCCAGTGTATACTACATATACAACTTTGGCCTCAAAATGATGTGGCATGACTACCTACTAGAGACAAGAGCATGTCAGATATTTTTGAGTGCATTTTTTTTGTTTAACTGTTTGACATTGTTTGTAAAACCGGGTTACACAATTCGCACGTGTCACGCCGGGAAACGTATAACACGGCTAAATTACGTACTACATCAGATTAAAAACACACCTCTTTTCAATTCCCATTAAACAGTCGAGTTCAATAAGAAACACCAATCACGACTTGCGTTTTCCGTCGCTCGTGCGTTTTCTACGTAACAGTTAAGTTAGAAAGTAACAAAGAACTTGCGGGAAACTTGTGCTAGCCCTCTTGGAACAGAATACTCGATGTTTGCCCGATCGTGAACGAGAAGCTCTTGCCTGGACCGTCATCTGGGAAAGGCTTTAGCTAGATTTATATCAAAGAGTTTTGAAGATATTGTTCAGTTAGAGTAAGCGTTCAAATCGAAGAGTACCATTATCAAGAGTAGCAATTGAATCAAATGCGATGCAAAATGTTGTAAAGATAAGAAATGTGAATTGAAAACGAAAGTTAAGAATGCAAATGTCTATGAGTCACAAATCTTACTGACTATGCCTTCTCCATGCCATAAAAAAAACTTGTGTATCATCGTTAATGGGTGGACGAAAGCACAAGATGGATAAGACTTTTATTAAATGTGGAGTACTATTTATGTGTGAAAATACATGTAGTTTTTGTACATATTTTGTATATTAAGAAAGTACTGAAGTATCACTCTTACTTCTTATCTAAAGTTCCCGAAACCGACTTGCGTACATGACTCAATGTATGAATGTGGAAGAAGCGAAAGATACTTGACAGGATTGTAAATATCTTCAAAATTGCCTACTTGCGGTTGGAGATGAGGCTATTACATATCATTTTAGGTATATTTTACAAATAATAATTCAACCGTATCATATCTGGAGGATCCTAAACTTGGTATGTTTCGAAAATGATTTTAATTTTAATTTAAGTGACTGAATATAGCGATGTGATATATTTTTAGAATCAAGCCGATAAGTGTAAGCCTTTTTATTAGACACCACATACGATAGGTTTCAGAACCAAAAAAAAAAAAACCATAGAAAAACAATATGATGTCATAATAACTCCTCTCCTTTTTTGTGCTTTTTTCGTGCCACGGGTCAAATAGATTCTTATGGTCAAAAAATCAATCGTTCCGATTTTCATGCTGTTAACACCATTTGCAGAACTTTACTGAAATTCGGGGTGTACCGCTAGTACTTACTATCCCACTAATATTATAATCTGAAAGTTTGCGTGTGTGTTAGTTTTTTACCCCTTCACGCTGCAACGGCTAAATAAAATTGGATGAAATTTGGATTGGAGATAGTTTAAACCCTATGCAACTTTTTATCCAGAAAACTTCAAAAGTTCCCGAGGGAATAACGATAATTGAAATCTACGCGGGTGACGTCGCAGGCACTACCTAGTAAGTAAATGTTAGAGGATGACCGACTGTTGAGATTCTGACGGCACTTCTTCTCTTAATAAAAAAAAAGGTACTTAAAAGATATTCAGTAAGTAGGCCGCATGGGCACTTTTACACGTCAATAATCTACCAGCGCTTCCCAAGAGGAGACCACTGCCGAGAAGAAACAACCAAAAGTAGCACCAGCATCCTATCGTTGTGCCATTTACGATAAATTTCATTAACCCCTGAAAACGTGTGCGATAGTTGATTTAGTATTATTAAGCTGTCACTCGCAACTCCTGGGGGAGGGCGGAACAATAGCACTCGATTACTGGCAGGCTAAACTAACTACAGTGCGGTTCAATTTAAAGGCAGAAAATGGCGGAAAATTTTATAAAATTGTATAAAATAAATAAATCTGGGCCTGTATTCTGCCTTCCTAATTCCTGTAGATGTATCAACTTCATTACTAAAATAATAGAATTGAAACTGCTTTGATTATTGAATTTAAAATACTCCTTATTGGCTTGTAGCAGGGTTATAGTCGCCTTTATCGCTCTCGTACTCATTTACATGTCAGAAGGTGACAGATGCCTTATCTAAACTTTGTCACGCGATAAACGCAACCATATCAAAGCCCCTGATATTTTATTCATTTATTTATTTACATATGTTTAAAAATACATGCAAAAATACGTCTGCTGAATATAGGCCTTCGCCATTAACCTGTACGATTGTCGTTTTTTTTGCCCAATTGTACACTTTAAGTGACGGGGGGCACATTAGATACCTACTCGTAGAACTTGGAGCAACAAAGTTCTAGAGTGGTGGCCTTTGACTGGGAAGCAAAATGACCCTCCGGAGTGGTGAAGGGTTTGCAATTCGAATATTCGAATATTCATATTATTCGAATATCCGACACAAATTAAATTCGAACACGGCAGTGTTACTTATTCGAATAATTCGGATATTTTGAATAGTACTAAAAAGGATTGAAATAGTTTCCCACTTTTAATAGAACGCTGGAATCAGCTTTTTTTCATACCTACTGAGAAATGCAAGCAAATATTAAACTGGAATGCAAATATAACACGAGACAACATGAGTTTTAAAACTAATTCCCAAATTGACTGTTGATTCCCTTCTTAGCCAGTGCTGCGCAGCGGATCGTGCTAGAATTTTAGCAGTCGGTACAAGGGAGGCTGGATACTGGCTTCAAGCTCATCCCTCGCCAAGCACTGGAACTTTCCTAGACCCTAACACACTCCGACTTTCAGTTTGCCTTCGCCTTGTGGTCCCGGTCTGCGCTCCACATCGCTGCCCCTGCGGAAGTGACGTAGATCGGCTAGGACATCACGGACTTTCTTGCCAGAGAAGTGCTGGCCGCTTTTCCAGACACGCCGCACTCAACGACATCATTCGTCGGTCTCTTGCCTCAATAAAGGTCCCGGCTCTTTTAGAGCCGACAGGCATTTCTAGAAGTGATGGCAAGAGACCTGATGGAATGACCTTGGTCCCGTGGAATATGGGACGGGTGCTAGTGTGGGATGCAACCTGTGTAGACACGCTAGCCCCATCACATCTCCACCGGACCTCTAATAGGGCTGGTGCGGCAGCTGAAGCGGCCGAAAGCATGAAGGTAGTAAAATATAGTGGTCTCGGCCCAGAATATATGTTTATTCCATTCGGTGTCGAGATCCTTGGTCCGTGGGGTCCTAGCGCTCGAAGCCTCTTCAAAGAAGTTTCGAAGAGGCTCATTCACGTCACGGGAGACCGAAGAGCTGGCAGTTTCCTCGCTCAACGTATAAGTTTAACCATCCAGCGAGGAAATGCTGCCAGCATCTTTGGTACAATGCCGCAGGGGCCATTCTTAGATTTAATGTTTTAGTTAGGTAATTTATATATTTAGAGTTAGTTTTATTTAATTTTAGTTTTCTTTTTCAGTTATTGTGTTATGGTTGTTATATTATTTTATGTTGTTTTACTTAATTAAAGTTAATCGTATCTACAAGTTAACATTCCCAAAAAAACAAATTTAGCTCAAAAAAATATATTACAATAACGAGCAGTGAGTGAGTTGAGTGACGTAGTTGGGTCGCTCGCTTCCTGCTACTTGCTATATTAATAACTAATAATATTTAATTTGACCACGGAATGCTATTTTTTTTAAATATTTAAGGCCTATTTATTTGATTTTACAACATTAAACCATTAATTCGTTTTGTTTCAATAAATATTCAAATTATCCGAAAAATTCGAATATTCGAATATCGGAAATCGAACTATTCATATTATTCGAATATTAAAAACCAACGAATATTGCAAACCCTAGCTGGTGACAGAGAGCACAGGAGAACCGATGATCTAGTGAAAATCGCTCGAAAATTATTGATTCTGTGGCACAAAACCTACCGGCTTCGTTTTTTTTCTGTGTTTTTTTTATCATTGTACCTATAACATCTACATGCTTAGAACTTACTTTGGGGCTAGATCAAATTGGTAGATGATTTCCCATGATTTACATTTGTTAACTTATTTTATAAAAAACTACAGTTTACGTGTTTTTTTTTTTACTTTATTATTCATAATGTATAAGAAATTACATGGAAATTGGCGTAACATAGCGAACGGAAACCGTATGCGGTTTATTTGTCGATGCCATCAGTCATTTGTCAGTGTTAGCTGTTCATAGTTCAAAAGTATTTTTTAGACTATGCTGAGATATTTTTCTGGAGCTGATATTTTACAGTATGTATGAACAGCACCAGCAAAATTATATATCCACTTGACTCAAAAATACCTAACGCCACTATTTTACGACAAGTTAGCATTTCAAACATTTCAGACTGCAATATTGTACAGTCGTACACCGGAATATTTGATAAAATACTTTGTCCCGATTCCACGAATGAACTCAATTACAATTTCACGATTTTAATTTGACTTAAAGCCAGCGCTGAGCGTTTTACATACGAATCATTCTGATTGTTTCCTTACAAAAAAAAAGAAAAATACGCAGATACGTGTCGTAACAACTTTTAAATTAATTATACTTTCGAAAAGCAAACAATACGAAATGTCGCATCACATTCTCATTAATAATACAAATAAATACCGGAATTAATAATGACCAAACATACAAATTATACATTTCACACTATTTACCACGATGCTGCATTGGAACTGAAACTTCTGCAGAATTTTGTTACATTTTATTTGTATTCATTTAAATTTTACATTGATGTAGAATTATTGAAAAGGCCGAACGGAGAAAATGAGATTATAATTCCTGAATGAATGAATGAATGTGGAAGAAGCAAAAGAAATTTGTCAAGATCGTAGCAAGTGGAAAGAAGTGGTCTCTGCCTACTCCTCTGGGAAACAGGCGTGATTTAATGTATGTATGTATGTATACCTCACTTTTTTTTTATCCCATTACTACATTATTATCCCTCCGGCGCTTAAAGTTATCTTGAACTGTCAAATGCTTAAATTATGTCCAGTTTTTTTTTTTTTGTGTAAAGAATATACAGACAAATATGAAGCTAAAAATTAAATTTGTCTGAGGGTTCGAGAGACGTTTGCAGCCTTTTTGGGTATTATCTCTATGGGTAAAGAGATTCATTCATACATACTTATTTATGAAATTTAATCCCGCCGTCTTAAAGCCTGAGTAGACTGTAACTTAGCATTTTTATTCATCTCACATAATACTCGTAACACTCTGTAAATATTAACCCCAAAAGGATACTACATTGGATATAAATGGAATTCCTAGTAGATCAAGAATGGATTCCGGCTAAGCCAACCGGACTGAGTTGTACGGTTGCTGAATTCCGGTATTAGAAAAATTGTGTTTCAATTTGGTACAGTTCAAGTTGAAGATAGTCCTGTCTAACATTTTGTACTATTACAAAAGACATCCGACCTTTCTTGTCAACTATTAGGTTAGTTTAAAGGAATGATTCAAAAACCAAACGGTAACTGAATAAGTCTTGTTTCTTTTAAAATACAACTTTGCTCTAAAGTATAAAGGCAAGAAACTTTTATTTTTAAATCAAATCAAATCAAATCAAATCAAAACAATTTATTTGCTGAATACAGTTTCTTAAGTGGTAGTAAACATTATTATTTAAACAACATACGGCCATTATTATGCACCATAATTCTCTGATAGCGCAAACATATAAAAAACCGAATTAATATATCAGTCACATTTTAATTAAGTACTTATTTTTCTAATCATATACCTAATGTTTACTTTGGCAAACATCTTAGCCTAATTGTGTAAAATGTGGTTAAAGAACTATTAATAAGCTTTTAGAGTTGTAAGTAATTCTGTAGCTCTGCCTACCCCACTCTGGGAACGAGGTCGTGACGGTATGGTATGTATGTATGTACTTATTTTTCCATTTCTGTTTGTGCGATAAAGAGTTCACGTACAGACATTATACACCCCTTGCAAAGAGAACTAGCACTTTCAATTGTGTCAAGTAGGTAATTTTAATGTATTCAAAATAAAGAAAGTACTATTTATGAAGATAAATAATAATTGTCATCCTCATTCTCTCTTCTCATTGTCATTCTCTCATTAACTTACACTATATTTAAACTACTTTACATATTTTTCTTTTATTATAAATCTGAACTCATTCAAAATATGGTATTTTTGATATTTTCTATACCTAGAGTGTTTGAAGACCACTTCCAGCAAAAAACCAAAGCCTTTGTACAGATGCATTATTTTATTTGCGTTCCAGTTCGGTCGCACGAGCCCCTGTTGCCACTAAATAAATTACTACGCTACGAATTAAATATTTGAGTTTGCGGCCCGCTACTGGAGTAGTCCCGATAGGTTTGTGGCTGATGGTGATACCATATTTCACGTACAACTTTCGAGTTTTGGTCAGATTTAATTACAGTATTTTCGGCATTGTTCTCGTGTCAAAAGGAAAAAGTAACTGATTTTTTAAAGCCAAAGTTTAATGAGAGTGTTTACACTACAAGTTTAATATTTCGATTATTTATTGCATAATGTAATGTTACCGTATAAATACGTAACTTTAGTTTTTAACATTTCTAATGAGCCATGTAATTCATATTGCCCGTGTTTATCGTATCCTTTACTATTTTATTGGTACTTACGAGTATACCAATTTATTGTGTGATGGTACGGAACCTTCAGAGCGTGAATTTATCTCACATTTGGCCTAGGTCGTACGAACCCTAAATTAATGCAGACACGCAATCCGTAGTCGTTTTTTTCTTTTTACTTATGTAGTCACTTTGACTGATTGACATTATTTTAACTAGACGTTGAAAATGGTTAGTGAATATAATATTTTTTAAAGTAATTATTATATTATTTAATTTCATTAATACAATCAAGCAATCAGCAATTTTCGTTTATATTTTACGCCTTAATAATTATCATTGAATGTCAGGAAACGATATAGATTTTTTGTTATAGTAATCCTATAGTCACCTCAATTATATCATTATTGTAACATTCCCGTGTTCGAAATATCCTACCGACTGCGCCAGATAGGACTGCGGAGTAACTTAGGCCTTCTCAAGGGAACACTACATCAAGTCTGTGACTCAGACAAATGTTTCCTGTTAACTTGTCGACACTATAGATACCTACATTGTTATGTTTAAGATATTGGGAACTAATTCATAAGTAAGTATCACGTTCATATTAGCAATGGTGAAATGGTTCCAAAATAAAAAATACCCGAACCGAAGTGTATTTTTTTCGTGTACCTTTTTTGCAAGTAAAATGTAAAAAAGCTGGTCATATTTACTTATGTTCAACGAGACAAATAACTATAAACAAAGTTAAACCTTAAGTCGCTAAAGAGTATTCACAAAGAAAACAAAATTATATTGTGTAGTCGTTCTTATAATATATATGTATACATTTTATTACCTTGTCACTTTAATCGTTGTGACAATTCATATAATAATATGACAGTTTAAACGTGACATTGAATAGACAAGGTACCAAAGTGTATACATATTAATGAACTCCGCGGTAAAGTAAAATGGTGCAACGCAATGGTATACGCTCAATGTTTTCAAATATTTTTCAAATGCTCACTATAGAGACATAACGTACGTAGGCTTTTATAAACAACTAGTGACCCGCCCTCGCTTTGCTTAGGTTTATTTGAGTTTTCTGTAACACCCGTACATAAAACAGAATTAATTTTACATAAAAACTTTCTTCTTGAATCACTCTACCTATTAAAAAAAGCCGCATCAAAATACGTTACGTAGTTTTAAACATCTAAGCATACATCGGGACAGACAGACAGCGGGAAGCGACTTTGTTCTATACTATGTAGTGATACCCTCCTTTGGTTCTGCATAGTGAAGAAAAAATGAAATAAAACGAAACAACGAACAATAATCTTCTTAGAAAGGGCGAATTATTTATTCATAATAGGTACCTAATAGTATAATTATTCCGAAAATGTAATCTCTCGCTAATTAGAAAATATAATAACGCTTTCAGTACTGGTATAATTTTATCTTTTATGAGGGCTACAGGCTTTAGGGATACAGGGCAATGGCCGCAAGTTTTAAAATAAAAACGGGATCTTTTGTGTACTACAGTCGAAGTCAAAAATATGCTTACACTTTAGTACCTTGTCTATTTAACGTCATGTTTAAAGTGTCATATGAAATTAACACAGCGATTAAAGTGACAAGGTACTAAAGTGTAAACATACTTATGACTTCGACCTTACGTAGACAAGTCATTGATCCCATCCATATGAAATTTGATATGAAATTATTTGCGCGTACATTTTTTCCTCAAAATGTTTAGAGTATTTCATTATTATTAGATATCCCTTTAAGCTTTTCGTTTATGATATTTTCAGTAATAAAAGAATTCTATGAATTTCTTAATTTAAGACTCTGCGAAATTGGGGTTTTGTTAAAGGCAAATAAAAAAAAAAACGGATGTTTGGCTTTTTAGTCAGATCTAAATTGGTTTTTATGTACTTTCACTTTTTTTTAATGCTTACTGTACCTTAATTAAAATGTATCACTTTATACAGCAGTTTCTTACTAGTGATAATAATTATTTTTTAGAGTTCCGTAGTCAACAACAAACACTTATAGTTTGGCCATATCCGAATGTTTATCCGCGGTTTAACTTAAAGATTTTTGGTAACACAAAGCTGTAATTTAGCATAGTTATACATGACATTACCCTGACAAAATTGTAAAATAAAACCATTTTTTTCTTGTTTAAACACCGTTCAAGATACATTGGAATCGAAAAAACTACACGTAAAAAAAACTGAAAAATATCCTTAATTAAAGCACATTATAACGAATTTAAAAGGGCAACTACAACATCTAAATATAGACCTGATTGGTTCCAGAGATGTAGGCGGCTAAAGTGTTTACACCAACTAAAAATCATCTAAGACAGCATTAAGTATAGTTTGATTTAATTTGTTCGTATTTGTGTTTTTTTGACATATTTTTTTGGTTTTCATCCTTCTTACCCGATTTTTAATCAAATACTGTCGAGCAATGGCCGATAATGACATTTTTTATATTATGTATTAACGTCACGTCCATTTTGATGGTCAATCTACGCATCAGCATTTTTTTAAAACCTTAACAACTCCATCAAAGGAAACAAAAACATAATAGCATCAGTAAAGACCTCACGATTTAAGGCAACAAAATAAAAACGGCTCGAAGCATGTGTCACTTTGTCTACCAGACACAATGGAGGTCAAAAACCATCAAGCGACGTAATAATTCGAGCAAAAAACTCTCTTAAACCAGGCAATTTATTCTCTACAACCCAAAACATAAAGTTGCAGACACGACTGCCGAGGTAAGCCATAAAGACAATATTATACGCGGAACGGGGTTATTCTTTCTGCGGTAATTTTAAATTTGCTTTGTCTAGTATGGAATCGCGTCCGGACCCTGTTCGGGAGAATAAATAGTATAATAAACAAGATTAACGGTGCATAAGGAGGCACGTTTCGAGGACAGTGATGTAGATGCACACGGCGTGCGCGGGCTGCCGTTGCACTGTTGCGTACTGGCAGCAAACGCTCGCGCGAGCGCGTACCGAATGTTTCTTTAAAAAATAACGGTTGATTTTGAAAGTGGAACATTTTGTTACGTTTGTACATGGCCTAATACGAGTGATAGTAGTTAATAGTAGATAGTTATTCTTGTTTTGCGACTGTCGTTTGTTTCTGTTTTTTTTTTAAAAGATAAGTAGTCAATCCTGTCCTAGAATTAGTACGAAAAATAACATAACATTCAAAAATTGGTTAGAAATTGTACTTGACAGATGTCAGAATTTACTTATCGTACTTGTTTGTACTAATTTATAAAATGTCACTTTACGCGATGGTACGCTTGACATGGCATGTATGTACAACATGAAATAATAACAAGAATGTTATGTTTATTTAGACATATACCTTCAATCTTACTTAGATAATAATAATAATAATAATAACACAGGGCAGCTAGTGGCGAGCTGTTGGTGAGTGGCGACACCACGTACCTGATTGCTCCCGAGGGTAGGTCCTGTTCCTCACCTCACGCTTGCCTTCACCGGCCGGCTGCGGTGTACAATGACGAGGAACAGACCCTCACCTCTGGCTTGCCTTTATTGGCCGGTCAGAGTGGAGTCGCAAGAGCTATATGCTCGAAGGGTGGATGTGTTGCATAAGTGGCGAGTGGGCACCTTATGGTCGTTTAAAGTCCAGAAGCACCTCTCCACCCTTAGCCCTTCTGGAACTGTTGCCTCCCTGCTGCTATATATATGCGGCTATTTCGGGAGGCCCATTCCATTGAGTTGGCGAGTCACCGCCTGCCATTTCAACCAAAGTAATTAGCATTGGCCAGGCAGGCGCCGTAGTTTCATCAATAGCCTAGGTCACCAATCCATATCAGTTCATTCATAGAACTTATTATTAATGTTCCCATCCTTCTTAAATAGCCTCTTATACTAACCGGTGGTTGTCCGTGGGAGCATACCTCTATAGTTTGAACTCAGGGACAATCGCCGATTGGTATCCCATCACTTTACTAAATTAAACTTGTCTAAAGGGCCTCTGCGTGTTGGCTTCGGCTCCATGTACGCCTTCCAAAGGTCCGGGACTCCCATAGTTCCGTGATTGGTAAAGACATACATAATAATAATGTTATTAAGGGACTTCCTGTTGTGTGATTATGTAATAAATCCCTAGATATAAAGTTTTGATGATGATTTTAAAACTAGTACAAAATATTATTTTACTTACCTATTTATACAACAGTGAAATAGTCTCTTATTTATTATTTATAGCTGTTCCCGTGTCCACTTTGTTGGGCAAAACATTTTTTTTGAGTTAATAATTTTTCCGCTAATTCCCGTTCCCGTGGGAATTTCGGGAATTCCTTTCTTAGTGCATCTCTACGGTACCTAAGCTAAGTCCCTTCCAAATTTCAAGTGCCTACGTTTAGCCGTTTGGGCTGTGCGTTGATATGTCAGTCAGTCAGTCAGTTTCTCGTTTTATATAGGTATTTAGAAGATTTTCGTTCAAGTGTCAATTCGGTTCGGTGTAACAAGAGTCCCCTTTGCGCGTTGCGCGCATGTGCAGTATGCACTCGGCTTAAGCTCAAATATTTATACATCCGGGGGTTGCTTTTAAGCAATAAAATTTACATTTTTACAAACATTGTTTTTCTGAATGTTAGGTATTATATGATTCGGCATGTTCTCGGCCAAGAATCGGGCTTTGCCAAGGGGTATGACTACAGCTTGTTTATACTTATGAAGATATTTATTAAGCTTTCAATGGGCTCATACCCTTATTTTAAATTACTTTAATATGCATTCATTTCTATAATAAATTACCTGACAAAGTTTTAAAGTTACAATTTCTAGTACTTAAAACTTACTCGAAAAAGTCGCTGATGGCTAAAGCTTACTATAGAGTCGAGGTCTATCTATCAGATAAAAATGCTTGGCCTAAACTAAACGGCCAAATAACTTTATAATAACTTGGTCATAAAAAATATGTAAACGTTGTCTACGGGACACGGGTTCTGTAGGAGAATGTATCGAAACTTTTTTTGTAGTTGTCTTACACCGTCATCGTTTATTTACGTACAAATTTGCAAATTTCAATTATTTAATGTATGTATGTAGAGATTTATTTTAAAAAAAGTTTGGGTGTTGAGTGTTGCTATTTTCCTTATTTTTTTCATATTTTTTTGGACGTGTTATTTGAATAAAAGACTGACTATTGAGTTTGTTTCTTAAGTTAAAGTTTAACGGTTTGGTTACGGCGCTTGAACATTACCAAGAAACAACAAGAGAAAAAGTAAAAGAAAGAAAAAAAAAGACAATGCTTAGCACATGCTTTCCGGTAAAGAACTACTTAGCGAGGGTGTAGTTTGACTTTTATGTTTAGATTTCAATGCATCGAAACTTTACTACGAGTATTCTTTTTAAGTACTGAAAAAAATACAAATATAAGTGTTTTTTTTATCGACTTTTTCCATAAATATTTGTGGCAACAGTCAGCTCAAGCTGAAAACTTTTTGAACCTGCTTTAAAACTTCTTCCATTGTTTTTGTTATCATGTGGTGCGGCCTTTTTTCTGTAAATTCCAACATTACAGTAAAAGCTAGAAAAAGAACACAAACTTTATACTTACCTGTGTACTTACCTGTTTTAAAAATTGTTGACTGTGTATGTGTGTTTATCTTATTTTACTTTTACGCATACATTGTATTCATTCACTCATAATAACTAGCGTTATTTTTAAAGTAATTTCCTAGTTCATGAGACCATAAGAAAAATGCATAAAACTGGGGTATAAAATTAGTTTGTTATAAAAAGGTGTGATGAATTACTTAGCGTTGTAAAAGATATTCAGAAAAGAATAAATAAAATTTTGATGCTAGTAGTGTTTTATTACGTTCTAAAATCGAATTAGGGATACTAAAAAACAAATACATATTACCACAATACTAGTGCCATGACCTCAAAATTAAAACCAAGAAGCATATTCAACTAATGTATAAAACCAATACATACGATTAATAGTAAGTTGTGGAAGGACCTAGCGCAGGATCGCTTTGGATTGCTACTACCTAACCCTTTAACCTACCGCCAAACAGCAGTGTTCGCATTTTTGTGTTCCGTTGCGAGGGTAAGACAACCGTTGAAATGACTAGCTTAAAGGCATTCTATGAACCTCCTCGTTGGCAACGCTATTGCAGACTTTAGGTTGTAATCTTAAGATTGCAATCGTGAGGTTAGTCTGCTCGTTTGCCATCGCCATGGCTTAAATGCCGTAGCGGTCTAGCTTCTTGTCTTGCCTTGGAATAATTTAATGGTTTTCTCACAATTGAAAAGAAAAACTAAGTGTAAAATTCAGTAGGTATTTGAACTACATTTTACTATTTTTTATTCCAACCAACACTGCTTTAAAACAGCATTGAATAGTCTGCCGCCTACAAATTTACACGAACACGTTTAACAATCTATTCCTAAAATCCAGGGACATTCCTTTTTAATGTTCGATTGGGCTTGGATTGGAACTAAATGGATTATGAATTAAATAAATCCTCGAACAATAGGGTATTGAAGTAAACGCGTTTACTCGATTTATTTGGAATGAATTTATTGGAAAGGTCTTGCTTGAATTGTGTGTAATTTATTACTACGTAAATTTATTTATGGCTGGAAAAATAACTTATAAGTTATAAGCTAGTTGACATTTTGCAATGTTTGAACTGTAGTAAAGGCTTTTTATTTACTACTATCTTCTGCCTGCGACTTCGTCCGCGTAGATTTCAATTTCCGTGGGAACTTTAAAATTTTCCGGGATAAGTAGTAACATAATATGTTACATATTATGTTATATATTTACTTATTATGTGTTATCAAATTTTATCCAAATCCGTCCAGCCGTTGCAGCGTGAAGGAGAAACAAACATACACACTCACAAACTTTCGTATTTATAATATTAGTAGGATATTCACGTCATCCTAGCTTGTTGTGCAAAATGTGGTTATAGGATTAACAACGAGTTGTAACTTGTGGGCTTGTCACATCTGTCGCAGAACCGATGATCGGTGGAGTAGACGGGTTCTCGAGTGGAGACCACGGCTCGGCAAGCGTAGCGTAGGACGCCCTCCAGCCAGATGGACCGACGACCTGAAAAAAGTGGCTGGTGGTGACTGGATGGCGAAAACGGGAGAGCGGGCCTTGTGGCGAACCCTGGGGGAGGCTTACGTCCAGCAGTGGACTGCAAATAGGCTGAAATGATGATGATGATGATGATGTTAGAGTTGTTGGTAATTCTGTAACTCTGCCTACCCCACTCTGGGATGAAGGCGTGACGGTATGTATGTATGTATGTATTCACGTAAATTTCTTGGTTACCCTAAAATACAGGGTGAGTTCCAAGTCGTGAACAGGAGTGTTATTCACAAGTTTCGAAATTAGTTTATGTAGAAGTAAGTGATTTTTCTCCGATATTTATTTTTGTCTCGAGTTACAAACCTTTAATCACTCATTTCAATTAACATAGTTGTTTTATTGCCTTGCGTGTCATAATTATACCATTGTGAAACACTCCATTATGCAACGTGTAAACGTAACAAGTTAAAGAAAATGCATTCTCGCATTCTTCGTCAGCTAGTAAATATCTTCAACACGTTGGTTATTTGCATTTGCTTTGGCGCAAGTATTTGTCCAGACACTGGTATTATTCTCTATGTAAGGATAGTTGGTACGATCGAACTAGTTTCAATTAAACCGAATGTCCTATAATTAATAAGATGGAAGAATGAAGCTACTAGAGTGATTCTTCATAAAAGTTTTTGTATTTATATTGGCATATACTCAATACCGAAATATAAAAAAAAAACACTTTATAACATCATCTCTCTGACAAAAAAATGTTATAAAGTATTTTTTTTACCATTACGATACAAGTTAATCCAAAACGTTAATGTCACCAACGAGGTTCCATATCAATTATTTTTTATAATGGAACGGTCATGCGGCTCGCGTCATTTTTACAGCATTACAAAAAGTTTTCATTCCAATTTTTACTTGTCTGTGACAGCGCCCGCTTTAACGCATGCGCGGTGATGTGCTAGGTTTTGGCACCATTCATTGAATACGTTTTGTTGTAATGTATGAGAGTAGATAAAGTAGTGTATGAAACTGCACATAACTAGGTATTAAGACAGTCGTGTTTTAATACCCCTCATTATGCAACAATTTCATAAACTATTAGGTGCCTTCTCTTAAAAACTGGTAACATTCTTTTCTTAATTCAATTTCAAACAGAAATTCAAAGTAACAATAGCCATCGTCTCTTTTCCTCATTTCTACAACTCTTAAAGAGTGAGAACGAGGTATAAGAGGTTTTAATGTAGTGGTTCAGAGTAGCCACCATTTTGTACTGTTGGGACGGCCTTGTTTACAGAATAGCAGAATAGGCTAAGTAAAGTTTTTGGAAGATATGTATATTATATTTTTTATCGATAGTCGTCATCCTAAAGATCAAGAAATTGCGGCTCTTTTATTTTTATTTCCTCTAATATTTTAGAAATATTTTTTTTAGTTATGAAGTTGACATTTGTACACTTCAATGACTGACTAGCTTGTTGCCTTCGTACTTAATGAAAAAGAAAAAAAACACTTCTATATCTGTCATTGTCAAACCAAATCAAAGTAAACAAACGATTCAATACAACGGCTATTTTCTGTTTGCTTGTGTTTCATGTGATCAGTGTTTTTAGAAATATTTTTAACGATCTCAGAACGAACTCTGGACTTTCGTTTTGCCGCTTTACTTTAAGACCTTTGCACGATATTTGGTCTAAGATTTATTTTCGAACCCTTTGGCACTTCTTCTTGGACACCGATTTCTTTCTTTTTCGACGACTCTTGCTCTGCTTTTTGATAGCCACGAAAGCACTTTTGAATTGTACAATCCACGCAATGAATTCAGGCAATCCCACACGGACTGTGGAAATGGAGTATTACAAAGATTTACTTGAATTTACTTATTTGAATTAAACCGTTTGTTTACTTTGATTTGATTTGACGTTGACAGATATAAAAGTGACAGTTTTTTTTTTCTATTTCATTAAATACGAAGGCAACAAGCTTGTCGGTCATTGAAGTGTACAAATGTCAACTTCATAACTAAAAAAAAGATTTCTAAAATATTAGAGGAAATAAAAGTAAAAGAGCCGCAGTTCTATGATCTTAAGGATGACGACTATCGAAAAAAAATATAATTTACATCTCCTCCAAAAACTTTACTTACCCAATTGTGTTGAATATTCCGTTTAAATAGCATTTGTGCAGTGTTTAGATGCAAATATTGAGATACAGACCTATAGGATATCTACAGTACTAGGCAGATAAGAAGTCATTCCTGACACATTGCACAACAATGAAGTTTCTCTCTATTGACATTGTTACAACACATACATACAAAAACTCACGCCTTTATTCCCAGAGTGGGGTAGGCAGAGCTACAGAATTTCCAACAACTCTAAACTTTTTGATAATTCCGTAACCAGTGCAGGTTCCGTATTCTGTGCAGGGTCCGTCCGGATCGCTACCACCATCTTATCCATTAACCTACCGCCAAACAGCAGTGTTCGCATTGTTGTGTTCCGGTTTGGGGATAAGACAGCCGGTGAAATGACTAGCATAGAGGCATTCCATCTTAGTCCTCAGGGTTGGCAACGCATTTGCAGTCTTAAGATTGCATTGCATTCTTGTGAATGCGAATGTCTATGGGTCACAGTTTCCACTTACCATCAGGTGGCCTGTGTGCTCGTTTGTCTACTCTATGCCATAAAAAAAAAAAAAAAAAAAAAACACATTTTGCACACTTAGGCGAAGATGTTTACCAGTGTATTAGTGACAGGTTGCAAGCCCATCGCCTAACAGTACTACACGCCTTTATTACCTTACTCTCTCTATTGACATTGTTGATAGCAGTAAAACAATGCCAAACTTATTTGTTGCGTGTGAAGGAGTAGTAATAACAGCATTGCTTGACTGCTGTCAACATTATCCATATTCAGAAACTTCATGGTTGTGCAATGTGTCAAGATTGACTTCTTATCGGCCAGGCACTATCGAACACCATGTATTTATAAAAGCCACGCTGTAAATTTCACTGTCTTGAATTTGACAGGTTTTATTTTAATCATTTGTATTTAGGTCTACCTCGGTGCTTCTTGATTCTTAGAAATATGCTATAATTTAACAAACAACCTATGCAGCGCGACTAACAAAAAAACTACAGCAGGCAATAAGTAGGGAAGGCAATTATGTGTTGTAGGAAATAAAGGCTGATAGTACATATAGGCGAAGGGCCTGAAACCTGTCACTAATATACTGGTCTTAAGTAATCTTAGCCTAATTGTACAAATAGAGTTGTTGGTAATTCTGTAGCTCTACTTATCCCACTCTGGAAATAAAGACGAGAGTTTATGTATGTATATGTATGAGTGTTGTATTGTTAATATTTGCTTGTTTTTGTGAGATTATGATTACTATACGTTTTTAGTCAACGTGGTGCTCACCATGTCTTGAAGCGGCAGTTAAACTAACTAATTGTGAAAAATCGTAACTAATGGTTAAATCTCAAGGAAACGTGTTAAATTTTCGATTCCTTTTTCGAATTTTAACGATTAGTTGAGTTAACTACTGATCAAACCACAGGCCCTAAGACCATCGATCCTCTTAAGTATCGGTGATACTTTAATTAATAAATAAACCATTAATTATATTAAAATTGACAAAATAAATTGTTAGAAAATCTAACAGAAAAAAAAACAAATATTATGTCCAAAAAACACGTGCATTTAATTTATTAACACCCCTCATCCCTCTTTAATCCAGACATAAAAACAAAAATAAATAAATATCAGGAGTCAATCCCCGACAATTGATTGGTCCCAAACTAAGGCTTCTACTATGGATACTTACATAATAACGTACAAGATTCAGAAAAAAAAACTCGCGCTCATCTCACAAATATCTGCCCTTACCAGGAGTCGAACCGGGAACGTTAGCTACGTAGGCAGGGTGTAGTCGAAGCTAACGTGTCGACCTTGTTATTTTATCATCATCATCATCATCGTCATCATCATTGCAGCCAAAATACGTCCACTGAAAAACATAGGCCTCTTCCAAGATTTGCCACTAGTATCAGTTGCGCGTTTCGGTCTTGCATTTTATAAATGATTAAAATTTAATTCCTAAACTGTCTATTTTTACTTCACACTGTATTCTAAATTTAATTTCTAGTCCACCGTAACATAGAGTAAAGCACAGCCAGAGTCGGCGCCGAGGAATGCAATACTTGGCAAGCCTGCACGAATCCGGAGCGCAAGTGGGACTCATAAATATGTAAAGTCTACGAGTTAGACAGAACCGGTGACTTCACTCGTGTATTTCCTTTAACATGTGTGTTATGTTCATTTGATGTGTTTTTTTTAGCACTAATGCACTTTTTTTTAAAAACGACTTTTGAACCATTTTGATGTTACATTTTAAAATATATTGAATCAAAAATTTCTTAAGAAATATGTGTTTAATGCTAACACAAATAATAAGATTAAGATATCCCAAATTAAAGTAGAGTAAAACCATGTTTTTAAGAGTACACAGCTGTCTGTCACTTTCACACACACATGTCAGATAGAGTTTGACAGCGATAGGCACTCAAATACCATTAAAACTCTAGTTTTATTGTACTTCTTGACAGTAATTACAAACCATAAAATACTTGATACAGACAGACACCGCTTCGGTTGTGTGTATATAGGCATAGCACGAGTAATACCGAGATTGCATTAAACATTCAAACGCATCTGATTGCATGGCACATGGTACTCCATGACTGATATTGCTTCGGGGAGACGACAGATCACTCAATACCCTGGCGGATCATCTATTCGAGATGACCCAACATCTGCATACGCGCTTTGCGGAAAAAAATTGATAGAAGTATCCAAAAATATGCTGAAAAAGGTAAGCAAAAGATTAGAAATTGAGGCACTTTATATTTGAACGTTTGAAAATCAGCTTTTACTGCCTTTTGGGGATGCTTGTACACTCTGCATTAAATAATGCTGCAGTTTTTCCTTAAGAATCGGTGAAAATTTCGTCATATCTAAGCCTGATTCTGGTACATAAAACTTCTAGTATCTACAACTGACACTAATCAGCGCTGACTGTTAATATAGCAGCATCCACTATATCCGCTATAGCCAGACTCAGTTCTCAATCGGATATTTTGAATTAAATATGGTAATGAGGTTTACCTTTACTGTCCTACAATAGTTTGCCATCATTCATATTTTAAACATCCTGTACAATTATTTACTGCAGTATTACCGTTTTTTTTGTCGTGAAGATACAGAAAAACCTTTAAAACTAAAGTGAAACGACGCTTTTTAACAACCAAATAAAAAAACCTTTTTATCATTACTAAAGTGCAGCTCCGTGCAAGCCTTTCATGAAATCACGGCTTGATTTTAATAAAAAACGATTCATCAAAGTATAACTTACTATTCATTAATTTCATGAATGACGTTCTGACTTGCCGTCGTTAGGTAAATGCAAAAGTGAAAAATTCACCCTGTATAAAAACTTACCACCGCAACAGTTTTTGCTTGGATGAAATGTTGTAAAAACATATTCAAAAGTTCATTGTTAGTCCAGGAATGCCTCACAAAGAGTATTTAAGTATACAAGTGGCCCTGTTAAGAATGGTTACTGTTTAAGTTGGGTGGAACCAGTATTTTGTCGACTTTGTATGTTCGCAAATGGTCGTGCTCTTTAAGGATTTGTTGTAATAATAGTATGAGAGTTTATTCAAAAGTATAAAGCGACTGAGATAAATTTTAAAACTCACAACAAGACCTTTGCTTAACAATTCACTTAAAATAGGAAACTTACAAATTACTGGTCAGACAAAATAAATTACGAACACCCCAATTCCAGTTATCCTCTAAAATATTTTGTTCAACACTTTAAATGTGCTGCAACAAATTTTCAAATAACTCGGTAATTTTAATGATAAAAACTATCGCCACTTTCTGCGGATCGCGGTCATAATACCCTCGTCACCGAAAACTAATTACACAGCGCTGGGCAGCGAGAGGCGACGGCCTCACCGCAAATTATTGGTAAGCAAATATCTACGGCATGTCTCCGTGTTTTGAAAGTGTTTTAGGCTCTCCGTTTTGCAACACCCTGTTGAATTAAGCATGATCACCAGTTAGCGAAAATGTTGTAATGAAGTTATAGTAAATGGTGTTCTTTTTATAAAAAAATGTAGTAAACATAACTTTTGGCGTATTTGTGATTTATCGTACACTAAACTTATGACATGTACCTAACATAATTTTATTATGTTTTCCTTTAGTCGGCCAAAAACAAAGCTGCGGTGCAGAAGTAAGTACCTTTTTCGAATGATAATTTGATAAATTATAGTCACAGAGTGTGCCTCGTGGTGAAATAATTAATAATTAGAGATCCTCATTAGTTAAATTGGCCGTAGACGGTCGACGAGTATTATAAGGTTGACGCATGCGGAATCAAAATTATTTTTGAAATTAAACTTTAATAATTGGAATCGACGGGAATGCAAACTGCATTTGAAAACTAAAACTCGTTTTAGACGATTTGCTTTTGGGTTAATCCACGACCTCCCGTCGCACTTCTTTATTTTTCATACATTGACGCAGCAACCGTGTTGACTTTTTAACGGAAATAATATTTTTATCATATTTAGAGCGAGAGTTTTAATTATTTTACCATCTTTTTAAAATGTGAAGGTTCCACGAAAATTGCAGCGCACAAATTTTTCACGAATGAGTTCATGAGTATGAGTTAAAATTCGTAAACTCTAGAATTTTACTTGATACATTAAGTAGTCGTATTCGTCGAATTTCTAGCGTAAACACTATAAAACCACCACAATAAAGATATCTCATTAAGATACAACCTGTATCATGATACAGGGTGTTATAATATTACAGCGGAGATGATACTTCATTTCATTTCCTCAAAAATATAAATATGATCGTAAACCGCTTTTTCAGTTATCCGAATACGATATCGCTAAATCAAAATACAAGGTATTTTACGACAGTAGTTGAAGGGTTATGACGAATCCATGGAATACATTTATGCATCAATGTTTCGGTAGTAAAGTGGTTAGAATAGAACTTTTGCAAATGTTTATTCGATAATATTTTTAATAAAATATTGATTGAGTTTTATCTTTATGATATTTCAGATTTCCGATTGTATTACCAATAATTATAATGTTACAGTATAAATTACGGGTGACATCTATTTGGCATAATTTTTTATTTTCAAAACGTATCAGGCATAACAAGATTCGCATAATTTACCTACTAACTCAAAATCTTAGACTTGCCGAAACTTTAGTTGGCATTAGTCTATATTATGCAAATGGTTGTTTACCAATACTTTGTAAGCATAATATTGACATGGCAGAATAATTTTGTAATTCAGCAGAATTTTGATAGCCCGAAATCCTGTCCGAATTTATGTACGTAACAACAATAGAACTATTTCTTGATTAGTGTAATGGTAAATGAAAAAACGCAAAGTTTGCATAGTTACGTCAATTTGAAAAAAAAAAAGGAGTTGTGTCCAGGCGCGACTAAAAAAATATGAGTGATGGGGAACCATAAATTCCACGGAATATTAAATTACATATAAGTAAAAAACAAAGTAACTATATTATTTATTTTATCCAACTTAACAAATTCCCGCGATCTTCACCAGATCGTCGGTCCACCTAGTGGAAGGCCAGCCAACACTTCGCTTTCCAGCTGATGGATACCAGTAGCACAAAACCGGCCGTCAGTCTTGAAGATCCTTGGGGAAGGCCTATGTCCAGCATTCGATTTCCAAATACTTACCTTATATTATTTCTCAAACGTCGTATTCATTTCAATTTGAACAAGTAAATAAAATGAATTTTTGCGCAAATTCGTTTTATTCAAGAATTTAAACCGACAGCGCGGCCGTTAAAAGTTTAAAACAACAATAACAACGCAACAATGCTGGTTATTTTTTGTAGAGGTGGGCTAACGCGACCTCGGGAAAGGTGTCTCAAGGTACAAGAGATGAGTCGAGTTCTGCCGTCGTATGTTAAAACGTAGTAACTAAGATAAACCTCCTGTAGTAATATCAACTTTATTATTAACGGTAAAGAATTGAATCTGCTTTGGTGATGGAATTTAAGATACTACTTATTGGTTAAGGAGGGCAGAGTTGATAATAGGACGTCATTTAGCGAAACGGATCTATCCCACCATGCAAATTTACTCGTATTTAAATTTGAATTATTATTGTGGTCATAATCAAATATGGCTCTTAATGTATTTGAAAGACAATCATCGAAATTTTCTCACAAATTTTCTCATGTATAATATCAACAGAAAAAAAGAATTACGTTATAAAACTTACCCATGTCTAAGTTAAGGTTAGCTGGAAAAAATACCATAAAGAGACTTTGCTTGTGTGGTTTTATATATCTATTTATATTCATGTACAGTTAAAAATAAACAATACATACTCACTGACTGACTGACAAACAACGCACGTGTCATGCCGTTTCTTCTTCAACTTGCACTTTGGAAGGTACATTCCTGGTTTCGTATCAGAACGCCTAAAATTAATAAACCTAATGTACCCCTAAAAGTTCATAATGTCTAAAGGGTTTTACTAACGAATCGTAAATTTTCAAGATATTTTAAAAGTCCACTGTATAGAACTGTTTTAGAAAAAAAAGGCCAAGGTATTATGTTTCCCAGAGGGGTAGACAAAGACCACTTCTTTCCACTTAACATTCTGACGATTTTTTTTTGCTTCTTCCTCATTCATACATCGAGTCATGCACGCACGTCGGTTTCGGATACTTAAGACTCGGCCCTTTTCTAATATTTCTCCGATTTAATTCAAAAAAGTACCATTACACTAATCAAGAAATAGTGCTATTGTTGTTCCTTCCACGCACTTTTGATCTGTACCTATATCTCTATTAAATGATACATTAGGCTTGTTAATTTTACGCGTTCTGATACCTTACCATAAATTCCATGGGGTGCACTAAAATATAAATAGAATAACCTAAAAATGTCATGAGAAACAAAAATCCTTACAATCGTTCCTACTTTAAATATCAAACATACTGTATCCAGCATGATAGCATGAGAATACATTTAGTATAATTACGAGTTTTCATCAACGCCACCCTGTATAACTTGCGCCCGTTTGTTAGCGAAGCAGGAAAGTTCGCCGGCAGGGTACAACGTCGCTTTTTGCCGACCAGTCCTACTTTAAACCGGACCCACTGACCCGATTCATGCAGCCAGTGCGTTTATCGATGGGCATGAAATGGATTGATCCACAGAAATATAATAATCATGCTGTATCTATATCGATACTAATGTTATTCATGTGAAAGTAACTCCGTCTGTCTGTTTGTTACATTTTCACGGTTAAACCGCTGAACCGATTTTGACGAAGTTTAGTATGGAGATAACTGAGCCCCGAGCAAACTCAGTATTTAAGGGAATTCTACGCAAAATAAGTCGTAGGCAAAAGCTAGTAATATTATATTATAAATGCGAAATTTTGTGAGTGTATGTGTGAGTTTATATATTTTTTACTTCTTCACGCTAAAATGGCTGGACTGATTTTAATGAAAGTAGGAATAAGATAGCTTGTAGGTACCCTGACTTAACATAATTATACTCTGGTGTTGTTGGATGATCAACGGGACCAAAAAAAAGAGCAACAAATATACTTACCTACTCACACATAAGAAACTCAAGCAAGTATAATATGAGTGTGATATCTGAATTTTGTATCAAACGTTGACTTAAAAACATTATAATAATTTATAATTAATCAAACGCAACCTTTATTTATTTATCTATTTAATGTAAAATGAGCTCCCCTTCAAGGAAGTTTCTCGATCGTGACATTACTGATAACAATGTTTACAATACTACCCCTTCTGACAAAAGAGCCCAAGTGACAAAACTGTTTTTGCATACTCAACCTAATAGGTAACCTACACGGTTCAATTTGCTCTTGCTGTTACTACAAAAAATCCCTTCTGGGGGCAGAATAGCAACGTCACATCTTTGACAAGTAGGTCAGCATCGTGAAACAATATGATCGTGCTAAATTAATTTAACCTATTTAAGCACGTTTTACCTTGATTGCGTTTAATATGCATATTTTTAATTATTCTGGCATGTGGAAGATTATTTGTCTACGTATTGTACGATCGGCCAAGAAAAAGGTCTACCAGTTTTGACAAAAGTTTTTGTAAGAACTAATTATCGCAAAGGTTGACATTTGACAGCTAAAAATATCACGTGGATGCCATTAAAATAATTATTGGAGCAACTCTGTTATTCCATGCGAAACGTTGGTATAGCAACTATTCCTAGAATTATCGTTGGTAAAACGTCAAATTGATTTACTCTCGATTAACTGGCAATTTGTTCCAAGAATAATATTCACTTTCATTTGTTCGAATCCGATCTTAGTGCAACTAGCATCAAAGATAAGTAAAATACAACAACTAAGTAAACCAAAGTTCTACTAGACCCCAATTCAATGTTTGCGGCTGCGCACTTACACTTGAATTCTCACTAAACTTTATTACACCAGCTCCATGGTTCTTTTGTATTCATTTTGTACAATTTATCGGCTATAAACTGAGTGGACGCCATTTGCTTCCTTAACAGTTGAGACGTTGCTACAATGTTGGAACCATTGTGACGTTTTATTTCCGGTAGTTTGATATTATGGCTGTTGACTACAAAATAGTTCAGTTTAAGAACGGTTGGTTCTTTTATTGACGACCAGGTTCCGTTGATTTTTGTGGAGGTTTTTGGAACAGTAGATTTCTGGAACAGAAGTAGTGATGACTAGTTGTTCCTAATTAGGTAAAGCTATGAGTACACCGTTTATTTGTTAACAATACAAGCAAGCAAAATTTGGTGTTGCTTAGTGTTTTTTTGTAAGTAAACTCATCAAGTGTCGTCGTGACAGTTTTTTCTTTTCGTTATAATGTGCTTTTAGATATTTTTAAACATACAACTATAGCCAAAATGACACGTTTCGAGTTCAATATTTTCCAAGCGATCCCAATTCAATGTATTTGAAGAGCTGTCGACAACTCCCTCAATGTTATGTACCTATGATGTAAAAATATTAATCTTACCTGTGCTTTACAAGTATCGGCAAAGTTTTTTTTTAAATTATTACTTTGTTAAAAACAAAAACCCAAAAAAAGAGAAGTTTGTGCATCGTACAAAAAAAATATGGAACCTTACAACTCCGTCATTTATAAGTAAAATATGAAGATTTTTAGTTAAAAAGTAATTTTTTCCAGATTGATTCCATTTCTCTGAAAACAAAGCTCTAATATTTCTTTAACTGAATTATACATGAAATACGCCAAGGCAAGTACGCCATCTTGGATACATTCATGTATGATTCAGATCACGAAATAGATGCAGTTAGAAAATATTGCAAGAGATTGATTATTTTACACTTTTTATTAGTATTTCGACTTTTCTCTGACCACGACATTTAATTTTGTTCTGCAAAAGTATCAGTGGCCAAGACAAGATGCATTGCGAGAACGTTATCGAAAATAGAAATTAGAGGACGCTGGAGACTTTGTACACGTAGAATACGGTATTTGACAAAAGTCAAATCAGCTTCTTTTTATGAAACATCAAAAACGCTCCGTCACTATGGAATTTATAGGGATTACTATCTTGTGACGTCACAATCAAACAGCGTCCTTATTGTTAGATTTTATAAATTTAAAAATCTTAAAATAGCTAACTAAAATATAAGTCTGATGTTTTCCTAGTATTTGTATCATGTTTATCTGTTGTTAATGAAAAACCAATTTAATTTCACTCTTGTCAAATACCCTATTAGTTTCCTGCATATTTTTACCCCGCAGGTAGGGGATGAATTTTCAAAAATCTCTTCTTGATGCACCACTAGGATATCCAAGAAATATTCCTTCCAAAGGACGATCTACCGACAGAAATGAAACATGTCTCAGTTTATAGATCTTAGCAAACATGATGTATTTTATACTATGACGACGATCGCCTTATGTACGGGGTTTTCTTGAAAAATCATAGTTGTATCTAATGGAATTTATTTTAAAATAGACACATTCTTGCTCTTTTTAGATTGAAAAAGCCCCTTCGATTTTGCAACTGAAATAGTTTATTTGTCTTTATTTGGGTCCTAATGAACATATAGCCTTGTATCTAGTGATGGGCGATTTCTGAAACATTGCACAACTTTTCTTAACTGTGAAAATTACAGCTTCTGAAAGTTACATAATTAGATGGAAATTATTCTAACACAAGTAAATTTCGTTTAAATTTCATGAAAAGTTGGGTAACATGTCGAAACTATAGTAATTTTCAGAAATAAAACGATTTCACTGTGGTAATTTTCAGTATATTGCTTGAAATTCTAGGTGAAAGTTTCACTTTTGAAACTTCTAGAATATTTTTAGAAATTTAAATGAAAGTTTCACTTTTGAAACTTACAAGCTGCCCATCACTACTTGTATCCCATGATTACAGGCATTCTATATTTAAACGTCCTCTACCTCTCATACTATCAGCAACTACAAAATTAATGTCAGTCTGGGGCCCGTTTCACAAAAAGTATTAGTCTAATAATATTAGTGTTTTATCTCATAAATACAACTAAAAAATGAGACAAAACACTAATATTATTAGAATAATACTTTTTGTGAAACGGGCCCCTGGTGTCAAATTCTAAATACTTTTTTCGTTGTGCTAAATATAGATATACTCGTATCTACAGATCGAAATTCAGATCATAATTATCTTATCTTATCTTACTAATAGTGTTACTGCTTCACGCTGCAACGGCTAGACGGATTTGGATGAAATTTGGAATGGAGGTAGCTTATACACTGGATTAATACATAGGCTACTGTTTATCCCGGAAAATTTATAAGTTCCCGAGGGATTAACGTGGACAAAGTCGCGGGCAGAAGCTAGTTATTAATACTTGTGATACCTCAAATGAAAATTTTAAGGATAACTAGCGACTAAAAGCAAAAAAAAGGACATACTTGTTCCACTTATTAAGGGTATATAATAAACGATACAACCACTACAAAATTAAATACAATTCCGCGCTTTCGGTACTTTAGCTATACCAGAGAGTGTGACAAAACTCAAAACCCGCATTTAACAATCGAATAACAGACCAATAGTACGCCCCACGCTACCACAGCTCTGCCCTCTTATGCCAATAAGCAGTATCTTAAATTCAATCACCAAAGCAAATTCAATTCTATGTCGTTAAAAATAAGGTTCATATTAACAGGAGGTTTATCCTAGTTACTGCGTTTTTGCTTAGGTTGGTAGAGCTGAAAAGGGTACCCAGACATAGAAACGAGTACCAACACATATACCTACAGATATAGGTACCTAAACATACTCGTATACAATCTTTAATTAAAGGTCGCTTCATACCGCGGTCGTTGGGACGCCCCTTGCGTACAATTACTTTTTAATTAGTGACACAATATACTGGGAACTTTTGTCTGTTAAGCCTTTATAGGATTAAGGGATGAATAAGGAAGGTTTTTTAAAACTCCAACTTTGCTGTGCTGAGTGCTTAGTATAAAATGGTGACGGGGCTTTATTCTGTTTGGTAAAACCATGTTTCTTTTGACATGTTGTCGTATTATTTTCCACTTGGTCAGTATTACAGTACTGTCAAGTAAAAAAAGGGTTCCGTACAACATTCAACACAACATCTATACAACATTAGCAACTAGATTTTTTCTCCAACGGAACAGCGTCCTCTAGCGGATAAATTAATTACTAACCATTTTATATTATTTTATCTTATCTGTGGGGTCTTTACGGATACACTTCGACCCTATGGGATAATTTCTGTAATTACCCCTCTTTTAGCGCTTAAACTAATGCAGCCTCCACCCCTTCCAAAGAGCGGATAGTGGAGTGCAATGGCAATTCCTTGAAATCGTTCGGTTCTGGGTAGCCACAACCGATGATTTTCATTCCTACTCCGGCGAGGGCGTCACATTCACACAATAAGTGATTCAATGTTTACACCTCTTGTAACATTGTGTGAACATTGAAGAATGTTAAATGTTAGTAAACAATATTTTATCTAAAATTGCTGGACTTTCTAAATTTACATAATTAGATTATCATTGATTGCAACGAAAGTCCATTAACACATACTTTACTGGCAAAAAGAAATCATTTAGTACGACTGTGCACTTAGGTATCAAAATTATTATCAAAGTGTTGAAATAACGTCCAGCTAATTTTGGACTTCTTCGTGGAATTTTAGCGTACAGTGACTTTTAATTAAGTCATGGTAATGTTTAGGGACTTTTGAACTGTCATGACGAACAAGGAGTTTTGATTATTACCTTTGTATATTAACACATGGAGAGTTCTCGTGTACAGTTAATTTCATAGCTTTATTTTGTTTAGCGACTTATGTCTTTGACTGTACGTGCATGAAGAGATTGATGAATGTAGAGGAAGCGAAAATTGTGTATTTAGATCGGTGCACCTCGCGTTCCATAATCTCTGCCTACCCCATTGGGAGACAGGCGTGAAGGTATGTATGTATGTTGTCATAAAGGCCCATCTTTTCTTTGAATTACTACCCATACTCAAGACGAGACAAAATATAAACAACCATATCAAAAACAGCCAAGCAATCCCAAAGATCAACTTCACTTCCCAACCGCCGGTTAACCCTGTGTAACTTTTTAATAACTTCACTTGCCTCAAACCAACTTTAATGAACTCCTCCAAACTCGTCAGTGACGAGTAACTGCCACTCACACGTTAACTTTCCTTTTTAATAAGCCAAGTTTCCGCTTCCTGCTTTTTACGGCAGCTGATTTTTAGCATGTTCGCAAAAATAGGTTGCCAGTTGTTTTTTGAACTGACGGGTTTGAAATGTTACATGAGAACTTTTTACGTGAGCGGAGTTTTTTTTAATTCTATTAAGTGGAAGGGGCTATTGCCTAACGCACTGGCAGTCGTAATAATTTTCATTTTGAAAATCGAAGGCTTGTCTGCATACAAAACGAAAACAATTGTTCCGCTTTGAAGTCAATTGCGATTTCGAGTGCGTTAGGCAATAGGTCAGCAGGTTTTTGAAAGAAATTGTTTTAGTATTGATAATCATTTCCTATTATTCAAACCGTTTTTACTACCTCGGTTTAAAAATTGACAGAATATTCCAAAGACAAACGCAAATTCGAAAAGTGTGTTCTGCCATGGATTTTTCACGCAAATTAAATTAAAAAACTTGTTCTTTATTTGTTTATTTTCACCTGACCAGACCTTATTTAAAATTAACAAAACTATTTATGAGATAGACATCCAGCACTTGTTTCCCACACAGTAGTAACAGTAGGGCAAAGCAAAGTTAAAAATATGGTCTTGTATTTTGGTAAATGTCAAATATAGGAACGAAGAAAACTGCAAAGCATAATATAATTTTTTGTAACGAACAATCATCGTAAATATTAATAAAATAACATTACTCGGTTTTTTTTTTCTCCTGTTCTATAGTCCTAGTTTTTTCATCATTAAAAGGATATTTTTTCATTCTAAAAGAAATATCCAATATTTCAGCTTTCTCCGTCATCAAAATTTTCTTTACATTAAAATTGAATACCTTGCAATAATTACACTAATGATTCAAGCTCGAACGGACACTTGCTAAAATGATCGTCTTAACAATTTATACAGTAAACCGGATATAACCGGAATAACCGGAATAACCGGATAAAAGCGGAACGGTCCCGTTTGCACAATGCACGGAGAATCGCCGGCAGGACTGCGTTTGAATATTAAGTTGTGCTTAAGTGACAGCTGCGCAAACCAAAGCGCATAAATAAGTGAACGAGCGCTAGTGCTCCGGGTGGGACTAGGGCTTCACCGAGTTCTAGCGGACTAGTGAATATAAAAGACTAGCTATTCCCGTGTTTTTTTTTTATGGCATCGAGTAGACAAATCACAAGACTGCAAATGCGTTGCCAACCCTGAGGACTAAGATGGAATGCCTCTATGCTAGTCATTTCACCGGCTGTCTTATCCCCAAACCGGAACACAACAATGCGAACACTGCTGTTTGGCGGTAGGTTAATGGATAAGATGGTGGTAGCGATCCGGACGGACCCTGCACAAGGTCCTACCACCCGCTTCGTTGGGCAAAACATTTTTTTGAGGTTCCCGTGGGAATTTCGGGAATTCTTTTCTTAGTGCACCTCTACCGGTACCTAAGCTACGTCCCTTCCAAATTTCAAGTGCCTACGTTTAGACGTTTAGGCTGTGCGTTGATATGTCAGTCAGTCAGTCAGTTTCTCCTTTTATATATTTAGATAAAAACGATAAAAGATAAAAGATATTTATTCAGTAAGAAGGACCAGCGCTTCCCAGGAGGAGACCACTGCTGAGAAGAAACGCCGCAAAAAACTGAGCAGTGTCTAAAATTGAACATGCTTTGACCTTGTACAGCCCAGTGTGCAATAGAATGTACATAATCAAGGCATTTAATTTTTAACTGTATTGCAACTGTTTTGTAATTGAACTTTATGGCATTGATGGTAGATTCAAAGTCTCACTTACAAAAATATCTGTTTGTAGTATGGTGGAAAATAAATTGAGATATTATCAAAACATGTAGATAGTGACTCTCTTCCTATACGTGTAGAACTTAACGTAAATATTAAACGGTATGAAACTTTACCGGTTGAAACTGTATTTTTAACTTTCCGATATGTTAAGTAGTTTAGAACTTGTTAAGGACTTTACAATATCGGTAAAAAACGCTACCATGCGCACAGATTACACATTTGTGAACTCTACTTTATTACACTATAATTTGGATTATTGTTGGAATTCAATACATTGCTACGTTATTGAAGATTAAACATCAAATTTTAGAATCACAAATTATAGGTATAGTTACGAGTAGCTAAGGGGAGCCGCAAAAAAGTGGTGTCCAATTTGTTTTTAATTCAAAATTGTTCTAAATTAAGAACAAATTGGAAAGCAAAAACTATACTTAGAACGAGTAAAAAAGGGGCTTCTTATCCTAATTTTTTACTTAAATATTAGGATATAATAGTAAAAGGGCGCGTAGAAGAGCTCCACCGCTCTAACTCTTTACGTATACGAAAGGTCGATCAAATTGGCACGGGCTCTCAAGTCGTTATGGCATGTCTATTTTTCACAAAGCGTTACAAGTCGCTCGCACTGGAGCCCCACAAAACTGGTTTGATTCGTCATCACATCTCAACGCACAGTGGCAACGTAATGCAAAATCTCGCACACAAGTGAGACGGTGATTATGCATTTACGCTGGAATACCTGCAACTTGCATAGTTTACTTGCACATGCATTTACATTATCAGATATTTACGGAAACAAACTTTGGATGACAACTGATTAAACAATAAAAAAATTAAAATTAATAAATAAATATTAGTAGAAGGGTTGGAAGGGGCCGCCCTAGGCGTACTTTTTCGAATCATACCTAGGTACCTGAAACCGACGTGCGTGCATGACTCGATGTATGAATGTGGAAGTAGCGAAAGAAATTTGTCAAGATCGTAGCAAGTGGAAAGAAGTGGTCTCTGCCTACCCTCCTGGGAAACAGGCGTGATTTAATTTACCTATGTATGTGTGTATGTAAATATTCAGGAACGATCCCACACAAATTGACCTATTCCTTAACTAAGCTCAAGGCTTGTATCATGAATACTAGATATAGAACATCCTTGACTCAGGAATAGATACTCGCGCTCATCACACAAACATTTGCCAATACCGGGATCCGAACCCAGGACCGCTAGCTTCATAGGCAAGATCTCTACTGACTAGGCTAAACGGGTCATTAAATAGATCAATAACGATGTAATTAGGGTCGAATAATTATTTATTATATAAAAACCTCTGATTTAATGGCAACCCTATGTTTGAGAGCTGATATCTCTTCATGAAACTTAGCTGAGATCCATCTCAACTAAACACCTTTTTTCCTTTCGAAACCACGTTCAAAACAGTTGATCCGTTAAGGAGCTATAATACCACAGATACACACACACGATAAACTTAAATACACCCCTTTTTTGTCGGGCCTTAAAAAGTAAACACTTCGTTTTCATCGTGCCGATGGCATATTATATCGAAACTGGTAAATAGTCAGTCGCGCAAACGGCATTGCTAGTAGCGTTATAAAGGTCCCGCTGCGTGCATGTGTCGGGGCACGTGTAAACTCTTCTTAAGATTAAGGTAAGATATAGAAGGACCTACTTTATAAAGCAACTATAACTGCAAAACTATTTTCGTCAGGGTGCAGTACCACTAATGATTTGTGTTATGTTTCTTATGTTTAAGTTATTATGGTTTAGATTTTCTTTCTTTTTTTCTTCTTTTTCTCTTTTTTTTTCCTTTCTCTTAAACAATATTAGCCTAAATGTATCATACAATAAAGATTTTATTTCATTTCATTTCATGTAGGGCAGCCAGTTAACACTTTTTTGCACAAGTGCACTAAAAGCCATTTCACTCCGCTTTCACGTATACGTATACGCAAGAACTATAAGAGCAGAAGTAGAAACAAGATTTTTCCTCAAATAAAGATCTTTGTCATAAGAAATGTACCAAAAGTTTGTGCCTGTCAGGTATGAAGCTACAGGTACAAGTGGTCGGTCTGATTGGCCGATTGCCAAAACACTTCATTTTATTTCCTAGAGCTAAAACTTAGGACTTTACGTTTGTGTTGGATAATGTACTCATTTCAATCTCTAAGGTTGAGGGTTGACAGAAAAGAGAAGACAAAGTGAAAAAAATCTGAATGAATAGAGAATAATAAGTTCCATAATTTTTTAACCTCGGGTATCGGAAGTCCAAAAATGTTATCGATAAAATTTTACATCGTAATAATCTCTATTCATAACTGGTATCTTTTCTAACGATCATTTCTCCGAAGTATTCAAGTTAATAATGTAAGTATTTAAACAGAAATATTTCTCATACTACAATATACTTGCATATATTTTCTAAACATAACTGTGACTTACACTATTGTTCTTATTCGTAAACTTGAACGTCGTAAAAATTAATTAAGTGGAGTGAAGTGAAGTTGCTGGCTGTACTATAGTCATTTTGTAGCGAGTGAAGCGAGCAAGATTTGTACAGGTAAGGTTTGACTCGGACAGGTAAGGTTAAAAGGGTAGTGATGTTAAAAAATTCGGTAGAGTTAATTGGACTACAAATCGGTAGTAGGAGAAAATTTCGGGCAAACAATTTGATGTGAGCCAATATGGATACAGTAATATTTTTTTAATGGCCTGGACTCTAAAAGGCAAACAATCCTAATTTACATATTGATTACTGAGCCTTTTCAGTATCAAAAATAACTGACTCAGAAAAAACAGTTACAGTTTGTTACAGTGGTCTATTTTAACACATTCATCGCCAAGGACCCGATATCGAGTCAATTAGTCGTAGCCGATTTTTGCTACACAGCGGAAAAATGCTGCTACAGGTTACAGCGTAGCACTTGTAGCATTAACTGACGTTGAATATTATAAAGAGTGATTCTAAGAATGTTTTTTTTTTATAGTAAACCGGCTCTGATGAACATAAATGTATTTGAAATATATTATGCATGCAAATCCGTGGCCAACTGAGAAATAAAAGAAAAAGTCTATATGCTAGTCATTTGCCTAGTTTGTCCTAGGTTCGATTCGTATGATGAACGCAAGTATTCCTAAGTCTTGTATGTTCCAACCTCAAACTTAGTTGGGTGTAGGTCAATTTGTGTGAGATTGTCCCCTAATATTTATTTATTTATTATTTAACCGGCTGTCATGACCACACCGGAACACAACAATGCATATTCCAAACGGAAGCTTGATGGCAGGTTAAAGTACAAGATGTAAGTGGTTACTCAGATGGGCCTTGCACATACTTCTACACTGATACCACTACACGATAACCCATTTAGGGTAGGTCTTAAACAATTTGGTTCTCAATCTTTAACTAATTACACTAGCTGGGTTAAATTGCTCCGCCAGAGCGTATTAATAGCATGTTCGAGCGTGTATTTTGGTTTTGATTGCAGGTTTCGTGGACAAAGCAACTCAGTTAACGTAGTAGTTACCTAACTCTGCTTTACGTTGTTTAGATCTTGTCGGTTATAGCTCGTAGATTAATTTAGAGGCGTTGTTTAAAAAAACACAGTAAAAGCAAAGTCAGGGCAAAAGATAAAATAAACTAGATTAGGCCATTTTTTAAAAACTAAATTTTTTGTATTGAAGCTAATATTTTGCGTTAAAGAAATCGAACAATTGGTTAGTTACGCTAAAAAGCTAAAGTATAAATAAATATGCATTGATCTTGTCTTTCACTGTGACATTTAAGTTTATGTACCTAGTGACCTTTTTCCTCCGACCGATTATCGGGTCATTACCACAGTATGTGCAAAGTAAAGTCAAAAAAAAGAAGGCTAGTGAAAGCAAAGCCAGGACAAAGGACAAAAGTATTAAATGATGAAGCAATTATTTTGTAGTTAACTGATACCGAACCATTATGTAGAAAATACTTATTAATTCGTCAAGATGATAGGGTAGAGTCACCAGAGGTCAGCCAGAGACCAGAAGTCGACCTTATATGAGTGCGAAGAGTAGGAAATATAATGTACCCTTCCCAGTCATACAAAGTATAGGCAGAGGCCGACTACACACAGGTCTCTGGGCCAGCATTGCTACGAGTGCTACGCTGTAGCCTGTAGCAGCATTTTTCCGCTACGTAGCAAAAAATTGCTACGAATAGCGGACCCGACTATCGGGTTCTTGTCACTGAATGTGCTAACTAAAGTTGGTTTATTGTATGTTTGAACAAAGGGGTTTACCTGCTACTGAAAGCTTCTCAATGCTCAGTATTAAATGAACTTAAAGCTCGTTTCCTGGCATCGCCAATCACTCGCTATGAGGGCTAAAAGGGAATCACTTTTTACATGATATCGTATCACTTTTTAACCCGTCCGCCATTACAGTCAAGTATAAAGGCCATCTTAACTTTGACACATGTCAATATAAATTAGGTTTTTTATCGAGTTTTAAAACTAAATTTGTTCGATTTAAGTTTTAAATTCGTATACAAAATTTCAAGGATATATTGGAGCTTGACATTTATCGGAAACATATTATCGACCCCATTGCAATAACATAATATTTATGTATGTATGCTCTTTATTGCACATAAACGTATGACAATGTACATATCAAATGTAACATAATTATTATTTAGAAATATTAAATGTAACATTAAGTTAGTTAAAAAATTGTTTGAAATCCAAATATTCCTAAGTGTACCTACTATTGTTTTGTATACAAATTATTAATCATTAAATTGTACTAAAAATGTTGTGTACAACTATTACAGTAGTGTAAGCAATGTAAAGATGTATTGTAATGCCGTTATACCATGTTTTTGCCTACATTATGTTATTGTACCAATTTAAATAAATAAATAGGCGAACTAATCCCAAATGATCTCTTCCAGCTACTAAACTATATAAGTAACATATTCAAAAACTTCAACTCTCTTTGCATAAACCACAAATTAAATCATCCCATCGGATGAAACCGGGAAGTTTTGTTTCTTAACACGTTTCCTCTGAAATATGGCTGAAGCTAAGAGTTCACAAGTTACTATGCAGTGCCAGCCCTCGTATTTATTCTTGAAGAAGCGCAGACGAACCATTTAAGTTGAATGCAGCTGGTATAGTAATGGACTGAGCGTTTTACATTGCATTTATTCAATGTGATTGCAACTTTGTTACGGTCACGTTTAATCTTAGTTGTAGTGGGTAGTAGGGTTAGCAAGGGTAAAACACAATGCTCGAACTAGTATAAGGTATTTATTGAATTTATGTGTTTTCTATGAATGGATAGGGCTGTGATGTGATGATGGCATGTCTATCTATGGAAAACGGGTAGATTCAGGTAGGTGCATACAGAATATGTAATTGAGTGCAATACTTCGCCAATTGATAAACGCTATGTTTGGCGAACTTACAGTTAAAAATATGTACCATTTTTTTTCTAAGAAATTGATTAAAAAATTTATTAATTAAATTCAAAAGCTTTTATTTAACTTGCAATGTATGTATGTTAGGGTCAAATCTTGCAAGTTAAATTTGACCCACTTCCCGGTCTCCGATGAAGGTGAACTTTTGCATACGCCTTTCTTTTTGACATACAATAATATAGTACCATCGAGCTGGTCAGATGATGGAGACTCAGAGTGGCCATAGGAACGCCTAAATTACACATGATAAACCCGTCGTGTTAGGGCTTGTTAAAATCGTATTGACAAGTAGATGAGGATTGTGCAAAAAAAATACATACATAAATACATAAACTCACTCAGAGTGGGGTAGGCAGAGCTACAGAATTTCCAACAACTATAAAAACTTTTTGATAATTCTGTAACCACATTTTGCACACTTAGGCGAAGATGTTTACCAGTGTATTAGTGACAGGTTGCAAGCCAAAGTACAGTCATAACACAAGCAATCTCCGAATAGGGAATATTCACGACTTTTTTCACAGCCTCAAGAAAATATGATTCATGAAACAAACAGTTGACATTCTTTTTTTTAACAATAATAAAAAACCATGAGATAAACCAACAAAGATCTCTAGCAAAACAGAATTTAATGTGGATGGTGTTTATATGGCCAACCTGTTATTTATGACGTCACAGTGCACATCCAATCTCTCCGTGTAATCGGCTGTCTTATTAGCAGATAAAAATACTTCCATAATTTCTTGGGCGATAAATTTTACTTATATGAACACCGTATAATTTCATATTTTGTTGAGAAATAAGGTTGTTATTATATCTATTTACAATCTAAAACCGCGCCGCTCCGCACCATCGTCGACGCATGCACTGAACCTGGGGGTTTATTCCCTAAAATAACTCGACCGTGACATTACAGACGAGCAGTCACTGGCTAGCCTTACTTGACCTGTCAGTGTGTATAATCACACGTAAACGGCAAGGAAAGCCGAAGAAGGGCAGTTTTTTTTGTGAGGAAATGCTGCCAGTATCTTTAGCGTAATAACTTAGGAGCCTTTTTAGAATGTTTTTTGTAATAAAATTAGGGGTATAAGAAATAATATTTATTACAAAATTAAAGAATCAAAAAGGACTACAAATCAAACTTTAATAATTAGGACATTACATTATTTAAAATAAATTAGGAAAAATCTCACACAAACTCACCTTTTTAAAACTTGCTATGTCAAATGACGTAAGAACAAAAAAAAACTATGGCAAAAGAATGAACTCCTAATTAATGAAACACCCTTTATCTTGCTTCGACGCAACCCAACCAACATCAAAGTCACCTGACTTGGCACTATTCATACGAACCCAGAGGTCAAGTTATAATAGTCACGTGAAATCGAGTCTGAGATCAACGATGTTTTCTCTAAGAATACCTACTGCACGAGTACGAAACCCTGTTCTATGCAGCGCTCTGTCGATGAGGTATTGTCTAGGTCGACGTACGTTAAGGGATACCTCAACGTCTCGATTAAATTGCTGTCTGCTATTAAGTTGGGACGTGTGTTGTAGCTTGGTGAATAGATATGCGGTTATTCAGCAAAAATAAAAGTTTAATGTTCCATGAGAAAATTTATGTTGATAGATACAGCGTGATCAGTTTTTGTGAAATTTATAAAAGCTTGTGTTTTTTTTTATTGATGCCATGCAACACATTTATTGTACAATATAGATAATAAGCAAACGAAGAAAATAATTATTAGTATATTTGTCTTACAAAAAAGGGCTATTCGTTCTATTTATAACTTAAATTCCCGTGACTCCTTAAGAGAACTTTTTAAAGAAATTCACATCTTAACTGTAGCGTCTCAATTTATTTATGAGAATATTATTTATGTTATTAAAAATTTAAATTCTTTCACCAAAAATTCCGATGTACATAATCTAAATACAAGAAATAAAAATAAAATTGTTATCCGAAAATTCCGCGTCCGTAAAGTATATAAATCATTTGTTGGTCAATGCATTCATTTCTATAACAAATTACCTGACGAAGCTTTAACATTACCCTTTCCAGCACTTAAAAATTACTTAAAAAAGTCGTTAATATCTAAAGCGTACTATAGGGTCGAGGACTATCTAACAGATAAAAATGCTTGGCCTAAACCCGAAACTTAGTCATTCATAATTTGTAAAATTGCAAAGTTGTATGTCTAGGGGACACCATTGATGTGGGAAAGCATATCAAACTTTTATTTGGTTGTCCTGTGTTTTTTTTCCTCTCCTCTCTTCCCCCCCCCCCTTGTCTCTCTCGTAATATTTTTGACATGTTTTCCTGCTGAACTACGCATGCTATTTGCTTTTTGATATTATATTTAATTTAATATTTATTGCTTTATATAATGCTAGATTAAGTACTACCATTGTAACATGTTTAAAAAATGACTGACTGCTGAGTTTCTTGCGGCGTTTCTTCTCGGCAGTGGTCTCTTCTTGGGAAGCGCTGGTAGATTCATGACGTGTAAAAGTGCCCGTGCGGCCTACTTACTGAATAAATATCTTTTATCTTTTATCTTTTTTTATAAAAAAAATATTAGTGAAATACACATTTTTATTTTTATTTACACACATACATAAACTCAAGCCTTCGTTTCCAGAGAGGGAAGGCAGAGCTTTAGAATTACCTAAAACTCTAAGAACTTTGTTTGAGAATTCTGTAACCACATTTTACACATTTAGGCTAAGATGTTTACTAGCATATAAGTGACAGGTTGCGAACCCTTCGCCTAACAGTACTATTTAATACCTATTAAATAATTCTTCCATAATTTAATACCGTCATAGCTTAGCATAGCATAGTAGTGTAGTATGTTCGAAAAACTGTACTTCTCATCATATTTTTATACGCCATATGTCAAAACATAGTATTTCACCATATTTTCCCTTCCACTGTTTATATTTTGCCTATGTTTATAAATACCTTGACTGAGACTTGTACATGAAATATTTTCTTTTTTTTTTTTTATATAATCGTACAAATTAACCGTACATTAGCCACAGTTTATTAATCCATTACTAAACAAAGAGCAAAAATACAATGTATTGTAATAAAGTAGAACTAGTCTGATAACAGCCTTAAATACCGTAATACTGTACGCGCACTGCAAAGTAGGAGGAAGATTGTCTGCCGCTGCGGTTTTTCCCATACGCTGAAATACGGAACCCATTTCTCTGGAGCTGCTGAATTACATTCACTCAATTTATAGTTTTGTCTAACAACTCGAGAAATGCAGTGCTCTTAGGATGTATGTACTGACGCGTTCTGAGACAAGATTACTTAATTGTTAAAACATCCTGTATACAACTTATGTGATAGGTTCTTTTAAAATCGCTACACTCAACAATATGAGAGCCAACTAAAATACATTTTCTCGAAAACAAAAAAGTTATGACATAAGTATATTGTTGAATAAGAAGCAATACCTCCTATCAACATTAAGTTGCAGAATTAAATAATTCTAACTACGTAGTTAAGATTGTTTAGTTGTGCAACTTAATGTAGATAGGTTGTATTGATTCTTATTCTAATACTAGTGACCTGCCCTTGTTTCGCTTCCATTTATGTGAGTATGATAAATATAGCCTATAAGCCTTCCTCGATATATGGGCTGTCTAACTAAAAAAAACACACACACAAAGAAACTCTTCAGCTTTATAATATTAGTATAGATAGGTAAGTGAGTATTAGGTCAAAATATAGTAAACTTAGAGATACAATGATTAAAGGCAATGATAGATGCATAAAGTAAAATCAAAACTAGGTTTTGTTCAAACTTCAGAAGTCAGACGGTAGATCGGTAGATAGTTTTAAACTTTAATGCATTTTCTCCATAATTTTCCGTTAAGATGAACTTAGCGATTTAAATAATAAACTTAAGTCCTTTAGCACATAATGGTAGTTTAAAATATATTTGTATGATTTTGTATGATAAAATAGATTATTTTGCCTTGTCAACTCTTGATGAGTAATTATTTTAAGAAAAAACACATATCACAAATCGTCCTCGTCCCAAACTAAGCTCTAGGCTTGGTCTATATATTTGAGTATGTAACATAGTAAAATACGTAGATAGCATCCAAGACTCGGAAAAAAAATACGCGGGATCATCACAAAAAAGAAAGCCCATACCGGTAATCGAACCCGTAATCACTAGCTTCGTATTGTCTCTACCAACTAGGCTAACACGTCGTCAATACAACATTTCATTAATAAATAACTACAGGATGTCCTTAAATGCTCAGGTTTGTGGCGTTAATTTAATGTTATTGTTCCCCGTGTGGTAGCCGGATTAGAATAGTGCCACTCCGTATCTTTCCGTGGAAGTCGTAAACGCCGACTAAGGTAATAAAGGCGTGTATTGTATATTGTTAGGCGATGGGCTTGCAACCTGTCACTAATACACTGGTAAACATCTTCGCCTAAGTGTGCAAAATGTGGTTACAGAATTATCAAAAAGTGTTTATAGTTGTTGGAAATTCTGTAGCTCTGCCTACCCCACTCTGGGAATAAAGGCGTGAGTTTATGTATGTGTATGTATGTATGTTCTTACATTTGTTATGGTTTTATTTGTGCTAGTTTTAATAATTACTATTTATTTCTTTATTACCTAGGAATGTAACTTACTTTCAAGTATTATTGTGTTTTATAACTGAAACAATAACCTTCTGCTGGAGATTCATGCGGTGGTTCTCATCGTCTCATGGTCCGCATCGAAATCTTGTTCGAAGCGATATTACCGTCGTGCAAAAGTGCTTTTTTCCAGTACTTATTTTTTCGCCAAGCTGCCTAGAGAGCTATAAAAAGCTTTAAACAGTACAAACAGGAAAATTAATTACTCCGGATTCACCGTGCCCCTACATAATTAAACCTGCTTAATAAAACACTGTCACGGATTACGTTGATGTAAAGTAATAAAAAAATTGTGCATTCAGAGAATTTACTGTCGGAAAATTAAATGATACGACATGATGCATTGTCATTTTTTTGTAAATATACTATAACATTGACATTAAATTGGGAATTTAATAAAACAAAATTTGTAACTGAAAACCAAAAAAAACAACATGAATTTGACATTTCAAATTCTCAAACCCTGAACTAAACATAATGTCAATAAAATTAGTTTAAATATTTAGTATTATATATCAATAAGACAGCAACCATACGACCATATACACATAATATTATTCTCACTTGAGACTGGTAATAATATAATAGTGTATCTAGAATGATTATGTACAGGTTGCTCTTAGTTAGTAGGTATTATGCCACTAATCTACAAGAATAATAGCATTTCAATGTTATTTTTCCGACCCTTCACTTAGTTTATCTTCTGTAAGCGGTTAATTAACTAATGCTACTTTAATATTTCACTTTGTTATTAGTAGGAGGTTACCAAATCGTCACGTTAACTATCATACTATGAATTCATTGAATATTTATCGTATTGTAAATGTGACGTCACCATCCGCTGTCAACATCGTTTCTGTTCACCATAACCCTCTTCCTCAATATACCAAAGTTACCCTTCGACCTTGTCTTTACTACGCTAATCAAGAAGGTTACATCCTGCTATTAGAACCACGCTGTAGATACAACCTTATTTATAACCCCACAGAGTTTAATAAGCTAAGGGTATCAAACTACAAATGTGTCCTTTTTATTCGGAATAACAGCGTAACGAAACAGGAGACCCATGTCACCAGAACTTAATTCTACGTTGCAACCAGTATAACTAAGAAACGCTTCCCCCCGCTTGTTAACTGAACTTTTAGGGGAATAAAGGTAAATGTACGGTGAAGCAAGGGTCATGGTTATTTGGACGAAAGGTAGCATTTCTCTGACTGACACTTAATTAAAGCTGAATAGTTGCATCTAGTTGAGTTATTCGTAATATGATATTCTGTTACGGCTATTGTTAGTCGAAGGTTCTGACAGAGGTCGTTGTATAAATACGTTAGACTAACCATATTACCTTTGAGTGATACTAATCTACTAGAACTATACAGGTTGATTATAAATGTAAGTATCGACTCACCTTGTTTATTTTAACAATGTTGAAAAAACTTACTGTAAACTTATATGCTATGCTATTTAAGATGTTCATGTTTTAAAATACATGAACAGTTTAGCGTATCTATACTAATATTATAAAGCTGAAGGGTTATTTTTTTTTTTTTTTTTAATGGCATTGAGAAGACAAACGAGCACACAGGCCACCTGATGGACCCATAGACATTCGCATTCTTTGCTTGAACGCGCTAATCTCAGGAACTCCCAGTCCGATTAAAAAAAAAAAAAAAGTTTTAGATAGCCCATTTATTGAGAAAAGCTATAGGCTATATCATACTCATATAAACAAAAGCGAAGCAAGGGCGGGTCGCTAGTAGTAAATACTCTTCTAGAATTAAGATCATGATGATGATGATGATAATACCAATCAATGATAACCCGCGCTTCAAAAAACATCAATCAGTTTAGGCTACTGGAGGATACAAAGAAACGAACATGAATTGAAAGTCAATATACTTTATATAAATCAAAAAAATATAGCCTTCATTGCTTGGTATAACAATAACACATAACAAATCCTCTACAATTTTACGGATTGCTTAAATCCTAGAACAAAATTAGCCTAAGTATTCCTATTTAAGGCTATAATATTCATTGTTGTATAAGTAACAAGATTCGGATACGGGAGAAAACCGAGCCCTCGGGGTATTGTAGTACATGAAAGGGTTATTTGAACCCTTAACCTTCGGGTACGGACTCACGGGGTGAGGTTACTGGAGAGGTGAAACCTGGGCCGAATTAATTGCGAAAGACAGTATACTTGGAATTTTGAAACAATAAATTTACTTCGTTTATTATGTAGTTACGTGTTTTTTTTAATAGAACTTAAAGGCCGTTAACTTATCCGATAAACATAATTATCTTGGAAGAAATGCATGTCTCGAAAATTATAAATATCTATGACTTGACGTTTACATTGACGTATCTTAGAAGAAAAGCACACAATCGGTTTTATGCACTAGAGTATAAAAAGCCATGTTAGTCCGCCTACACCAGTGATCCCCAAAATGGTCGTCGTCAAAGTGCAAGGGGGCCATGCGAGTGGAAAAAATAAAAATGGGTCCATGAAATGAAAATGGAGGTCCACGATAATGCGAATAATCCCGAATATTTTTTGTTTAGTTTGCCGAAACAAATACCAAGTGGTCTATGAGACAAAAAAGTTCAGGGACCTCTGGCCTACACCCAGCATAGTCAAGAATTTTAAAACAATATAAGTAAAACGTTTAGCACTATTTTTAACCTACCTATCTGCGCTGATTTAGCATTGTGCCAATATTGAAAGGAAGAAGTGTTAGCGTTAAGAGTTCAAGCCGTTACAAATATTGAAGATTACATACGTACACAGGGTGGTGTAAAGTGGATCGCAATGGTTCGTGTACAGAGTACTCGACGTGCGTGACAGCCTGTACATAAACTTGACCTGCGTACCGTCGGCGCCGTGCGAATTTATTTGACAAACACATCAATTTCACAGACATTTTGAATAGAAACTATCAATATTATTCATAAAAATATATCTTAGTTTGTGGAGCACTTAATCCATAGACTCGTCCATAATTGACATACAATGCATAGTTCGTGGACACCTCAGAATACATAATGAAAGGACTTAACGAAAAGTGACCACAAACGGGAAAAAAATCGGGAGAGATTTAAGACTCGAACTACCGCACTCAGAAACGTCAATTAAATTTAATGCTTGATTAAAGTTGCTGCTGTCACTTTCTTTGCTATAGCAATATACTAAGACAACACGTCACTAAACAAGCATTCAATTTAATTTACGTTACGAGTCTCTAAGTGCGGCAGTTACTCAGATATAAAGGAAAGAACCTCCACATTGCAATCTTTTAACATGAACAGTTATTATTACCCTTAACATTTCTCCATTTCTCCACATTCAAAAACGAGATCACAGCTACCAGAAAATCATATTTTCTATTTACCTACGGCACGGCAAAAATAAAACGTGCCTTAATTCGACTCGGCATCCCTTTTAGCGCGGGGTAAACAAGCCTTTGTTGGGTAGATTAAAATTATACGCGTGTTACCCTACTCCTGCGGTTTCTGTCGCAATCTACATAGATAATTTTAACTTATGCGTTATAGCATGACGCGTATTTAGGGGGTGTTATTGCTTGACACTGTTTTAGAATATGAAATGGAATGCTAATCTTTGAAGCGTAACTTTCATGTGGTTGGGCATTGTCTAGGCGATAATAGCCGTAGGTGCAGGCCTGTTAAACCAAGTTACGTTATCATAATGTCCTAAGAATCCCCTGTAGGATATGCAATCTTATGACTAAAGAGAGGGAATTGAATATGTTTTAGGTACTATCAGATCATTGGAAACTTGACCCACCATAGAACTGTGTCACAGAGACGTTGTGATTCAAGTCATAAGAAGTGTCAAACAAATTGTTTTATAATGTCACTGTGACACCGTTCTATGGTGGGTCAGGGTTCCATTGGGCTGATAGTATTAAAATTAGAAACGACCTTCTGGCTTTGAAGGGTATTGTGTCCTGTACAATATCGTTAACATTATTGAAAATTGAATTGTTGATGGAGGTTTAATAACAGAACATAGATACTGAAAAATATAGTATCATCACTACATAGTATAAAACAATGTCGCTTCCCGCTGTCTGTCCCTATGTATGCTTAGATCTTTAAAACTACGCAACGGATTTTGATGCGGTTTTTTTTAGTAGATAGTGTGATTCAAGAGGAAGGTTTTTATGTATAATAAATTTTGTTTTATGTACGTGTGTTATAGAAAACTCAAATAAACCGAAGCGAAGCGAGGGCGGGTCGCTAGTAAGTAATACATTTAATATCAATTTAAAATAGAATAACCAGAATAATCTCAATTGCTTTACTGTAAGTGTGAAGTATTACTAGATTTGATACTAAATGTTTTTTTTTTAATTATTCTAGTAGTAAAAGTCAAGAAAGGCTATGACCTCCTGGACACCGTATTTTTAAAGATTTGTCAAAGCGCCTGATCGACGCATCCCGTGACAAAAATGCTGGCCTGTACTTGGCACAAAGATTAAGCATTGCCATTCAACGTGGCAATGCTGCCAGCATTTTAGGAACAATGCCCACTGGTAGCGGTTTGTTAGATTAGTGTAGTTTTAAGTAATTTTGTAAGTTCTTTCGTTTGTTTGCTTTCTGTTTAATTATCCTTACTTGAATTTTACAACACAATAAATGTGTCTAGAAAGGCTATTAAAATAATATAATTATTTCAATTCAAATAAACTGAACAGACAAGATACTCCACAAAGTTATAAACCTAGGTCTATAACGTTCCTATTACGATTAAAGCGAGCCAAAGTCAACAGGTCTAGACTTCACGGTGCTATGGATCACATTATTTTATTACCGAATATTCGTGCTGTTATTCGATATTAGCTTTGTTGCGTTAAAAGGTACTTATGTGAGCAACCTGTATACCAGGAGAATTATAAGGTTTATTGGATAAGAAATGCTTAGCTTTTGTGACTCAGTTTGTATGACAATTGAAGTAATTAGTTCTATGAACACAGCTTGCAATATTTTGCGAGGTACGTATATGTTGTTGAGCGGAAGTGAGTTAAAGGGTCGGAAGGTGCTACCCTAGGCCTCCTTTTTCGAATCAAATCGGAGCAATACAGGTAAAGGGCCGAATTTTAGTATCTGAAACTGACGTGCATGCATGACTCGATGTATGAATGTAGAAGAATAAAATATCAGGAGACAAATATCACGAGACTATGTCACACCAATTGACCTAGTCCCAAACTTAGCTCTAAGCTTGTACTATGGGTACTAGACAACGATATAAATAAGTACTTATATACAGAAATATATATACGTAAATACATAGAAAACATCCATGGCTCCGAAACAAAATATTCGCGCTCGTCACACAAATCTGCCCTTACCAGGACTCGAACCCAGGACCGCTAGTTTCGTAGGCAGGGTCACTACTAACTAGGCTAGGGCGTCGTCAAAAAGAAGAGAAAGAGATTTGTCAGGATCTTAAGTAGCAGGTGGAAAGGAAAGAAGTGGTCTCTACCGACCCCTCTGGGAAACAGGCATGATTTAATGTATGTATGTATGTAAAAAATAGGTCTCAACAGTGCCTAGATTCCCTTAAGAAAAGGGTGTCAGTAGTGCTTCCTAGATTTGGTGGGAAAATGCTGTTATTACGAGCGGTCACCGGTTTGATTTCCGGTGAGGGCAATGTTTGTGATTGATTGCATAGTTTGGAACTCTGTCAAATTCTTGATATTATTGTTGACTTTACATATTGACTTTACATTGACACGGAGGACAGGGTGATAGAGTGAAACACTGAGCTTAAACATCCAATAAATGAAAATAATAAACAATGTTTAAAAATGGTGACGGTTAAAATATGACAGTGTTTTTTTAACGACTATACATTTAAAAAATGTGGTCAATATACAGTACAAAATATTCTTTTTTGAACCGCATACAATAACAGCATGGTAAGTAAATACAAAAAATAAGTTACAAAGTGAGTCAAATATCCCAATAATAAAAACCTAAAATTGACGTCATCTTCACCTCTACTACTTCCTCTATTTTTCCTCCAATTCCTCAATTTTTAACGGCAAGGAGTAGCAAAACGAGCACACAGACCACCTGATAGTAAGTACGATCTCAGGCCCATAAACCTTTGCATTCCCAAGACTAAACATACTACTTTCGCTTCCTCTAAGTTCATCAACCTCTTCATGCACTTACGTGGCAGCTGCTATTAATTTCACACATGACCGTTTTTTTTAGACCAAGATGACCCGCCCCGCTATTTCATTTCTCATACATTGACGGTCCAACGCCAATTTGACTAGCGCGGCGCGCAGTGGACTGTAACACTATAAACCGCAGACACGTTCGGCCGCGTGCGCACGACGATCGAACATTTCCGCAATTTCACCCGTCGCTAGATAATGTGACGCTCGCGTCGACGGGGCGCCTTGCACACCGACGCGAATCGAAACTGAAAACAACGAGTATATGACGATACATGACTTGTGACGTCACAAATACTGGATATATTGGGTTAGGAGGACTGTCAGTATCATGTTGATCATGTTCAACGTAAACCTTGTTTGTCGATAATTAATGGTATTTGATAAAATAATAAGTAAGGCCTAGAGATGTTTGTTACAAACAGTGTTCCAACCTACACTAATAATATAGAGGAAAGATTTGTATTTTTGTATGTTTGTAACGAATCAACTCGAAAACTTATGAACCGATTTTAAAACTAATATCACCATTAGAATTCTTCGATGCTTTGATGGTTCGGTCATTTGGAAAGGATGGATGAAAGAAGATTGACGAAAGAGATAATACAGATCGAAAGTGACGAAAGAGATAAACGGGTCGGAAGGGGCCGCCCTAGGCGTACTTGTTCGAGTCAAATCGGAGAAATGCTGGAAAAGGGCCGAATCTTAAGTACCCGAAACCGACGTGCGTGCATGACTCGATGTATGAATGTGGAAGAAGCAAAAGAAATTTGTCAAGATCGTAGGAAATGGAAAGAAGTGGTCTCTGCCTACCCCTCTGGGAAACAGGCGTGATTTAATGTATGTATGTATGAATTCAACATTATCCCCGAGTAACAAACGCTACTTTTTATCCCCGAAAAATGAACCGTTCCCGTGTGATGACAACAATACGAATTTTACGCGGACGAAATTACTGGCTTCTTCTAGTAAATAAATAAATGAAGCTATCGTTTTGACATGGCGCTAGGCTTATAACTGTAGAAACCAACGTATTTGTATTGGATTGAATTAAACTACCATTATATTGGTATGCAATGCTGCGTTTATCTCATGATAAAGTTTGGATACAGCATTCGTCACCTTCTGACACGTAAATAAGTACGAGAGTGACAAATGCTATATCCACGTTTGATACGTAATATAGACGCAGCCGTACTAGTCCCGCTTGTGAACACACGACAGCAGCTTATGTCGATCTTATAAAAAATCTTTTGTTTCTGTAAACACTCAAAATACTCCTTGTTTTATGCCCACTGGGTTAGGGTATATCCAACTTTTTTTTGTTCATAATACAATATTTTTCAAATAAACAATCTACATGTTGTAATCATTCTGTAAAAAAACTATAAAACAAGCACCTATTGTGATTGTTAATTACAAAAAAAACTAAACCATTGAAACAGCATGCGCAACCCTTTCATACCCTAATGGCTTTACTGGATTCGCCGCATCAAACAGCTAATCGCAACGCAAAGTAAATAGGGTGCTATTATTTGAAGGAACACGTCGTCAAAAAAATCACCGACAAGAAAAAAACCCAGCGGTAAATCCTCTGTGTCGTGCAATGAGATGCCACGTGACGTGATCACAAACATTCACATTTGTCTGTGACCTCGGTAGTGATTCTGTAAACAACGCCGGTCGTGCGGACTGTCGAGTGATATCCAAGCGGCGAGATTAAGTAGTCCCGTCAATACGAACAAAACACATTGTAGCGCGTGCATTTTCAATTAAGCAGCCTTATACGTTCGACCCATCGTGCTGCTAAATTGAAAATGCACGCGCTACAATGTGTTTAGTTCGCACTAACGGGACTACTTAATCTCGCCGCTTGGATATCACTCGACAGTCCGCACGACCGGCATTGTTTACAGAATCACTACCCTCGTCGTCTATGGCTAGCCAAACTTGACCAAAGAATCGTGATTACAAATAAACTACTTACTTGCGTTTAGGTATCTTCGATTTTGGTCACAAGTGCATGCTCAGTTGTACGTATTATCTAACAGTGTTATCTTATTTTCTAATTTGCTGGTGATATCTTCGATAAAGTACTAACCAAAGAGCTCAAGTTCTTGCGTCAAACTATATAATAATGATTTTTATACGTGTCTACGCCGACGTAGTACGCCGCCAAAAAGTCTATTTGTCAATTCTTAACCCGTTTTACTTCGTTTACACATACCATTGACATAGTGGTAGCTCTTTTTTACACGACACTAAAAATCGTGACAGAAAGAGTGAGTGACACTACAAAAATATGATAACGATAAGGAAAGAATATAGGTTTAAAACGAATTGGAATAAAACACTAGTCCAATTGTTTTTGTGAATCTACTCCCAGTTGGGGCATTCATGTCTATACAACCATCACATCACATACATGTAGACACGGACCTTATTGTAAGCGCCATAAAGGCGTATATATATTTTTGACGTCTTGGGAACCCATATATTTATGATTTTGACTGTACTAGTCCCATAATGCCTACTCAATAGAAATTATACTTACCGGTCGAGTTCGTCGAGAATATTCCTTCACATTATTACCACCTGGATTTGCAAAGGGCACGGCAAATGACACGGTAACGAATACAAAGCGATTGCGAGCGTGAACTCACTCCACTAATGAGTAGCACTCCAAATGATACCGTGACACCTCACCAAGGAGGACGTTGGATACACCGTCGAGAACTTTAACAGGGTAATAATAGCAATTTGCGGACATGAGGAATTTTATACGTTCGATCTTATCGACAGAAACCATGCTGCCAAATTGAAAATGCACGCGCTATAATGTGTTTTGTTCGCTCTGATGGGACTACTTAAACTCGCCGCTGCGACTTTCACTCGTTTGTTCGTCCGGCCGCGTTTTTGAGCGAATCACACCCTAGGGGCTTGAGTTGAAAAATAAAGACAAAAAGGTTAGTTTAAAAGGTATTAGTAAATACTGAGGATATAATGTAGGTATCTTTTCTTTTTCAATAGCTTTACTTAACTATAAAATTTTGCGCATTTAAATTAATTTTGCTGAGTTATATATGAAATCGTTTGAGACTTGTTTTATCACTTTGAGAGGCTATTAAAATTTTCTGTAACTACGAAATTTACACAACTACGGACGTATAATATTGCACAGTATTGAAACCCAAATAGTTGCAAACAGTGAAACAGACATTATCTTTCCCCTGTTCACTACCTGAAACTTGGCAGTTTTCATCTTTCACAATTATGGCCTATGATGTCCAATTTCAGATGTCTCAAAAAAGTTGGCAAACTGCAAGTAATTATGGTAAAATATTCGTACGATTCGGTGTAAATGCGACCGCCGTGAAGTTCTATCACCCATTACACCATCTAAACACCGAGCCGCGGAAATGTAAAAAGGAAACATAACACAACACCATATTAACAAGAGCCCTCTCAAGCCGTTCTTACACCCGTCTCGTTACATTTTATTACTACCACAGCGGGAAGAGGTAGCGCTTGCTTATCTGGTCCGATAGCAGCATGTACCAATTTAGCTAGGGCTTTAAAATCTTCCCCGTTTCCTCCGCGGTTGCCTTATGTTTTAGTAATGAGGGAGGTGGGCAGGGTCAATGTAAAATGGTTTTTGAAAGCATAATATTCTCCAAAATAATTAAATAACAATTTGATACGCTTCGCACGTTACTTTTAACAAGGGTGTTTCAGACGCGAGTGTGATGATATTTTTAATAAGAATTAGAATTTATGACGGAGGTGTTTTAATTCGTAATTAATTCGTTGTAAGGCGTCGAAATTTAAGTGCTCTGTACTTGGTAATGTTATTAGCTGCAATTTATGTTTTAGGAATGTTTTAAGAGAGAGCTGTTTTAAAATAAATTTGTTAGTGAACAAAGAGATACAGCTTGGCAAACAATTTGACGTTTGACCTTAATGGAATGCAGCTAGCGAGTAGGAAACTGGATTATTTTACAAAATACATATTTTCCAAATTTTGTGTATAAATGCTTTTTTTACGACACGTAGAGGTAGAAGGCAAACGAGCTTCCTGGCCACCTAATGGTAAGTTCGGTCTCAAGACTGCAGTCCTAAGATAGCAAATGCGTTGCCAACTCAGAGGACTAAGATGGATGATTCTCAGAAATAAATTCAGCGGCTATCTTAACCTCACACCAGAACACAACAATGCCAACACTACTGCTTGACAGTGTTGGTAACATAAGGTTTTATATTATATTTAGTTTTAATTACTGGCAACTCTCTCTTCCTTCCTTCTATTACAGTACAAAGCTTGTCCTTCTGATATAATAAATCTTATAAAAACGTTTTGTTGTGCTTTCCTTAAACATGGTGCCGAAAAGATATTCAGTTTTATAGTTACTCTCGCGTGTGATGTTATTTCGTGTGGATTCATAAAAATAGTGGTCAAATCTCCCAATTTTCTTCTTCAAGGGCGAAGGAAAAAATCGCCATTTTGCTTAAATACGCAAACGTCAAGAAATTAGTTTTCATTGAGCAGAATTTTCAAATAGCTCCCGTGCCGCGTGCCACCTGTCAAAAACAGATCTGCGTAACTCAAAAAATATTGCAACAAAAAACCTACTGATTATTTTGACATCTGACATTTAAAAAGTAACGATTGCATATGGAGTAATCTGTTATGGCTAAATGTGTGATACGCTGGCGGCGCCGATGGTAAAACAGTTGGTAAGTGATTCCGAGACAGAATCTGAATATACTAGTGCCGAATCAGATATCTTTTGCCTATCCAAGATGTCGGAATTAGACAAGAAGAAATTGAGAGCAAGTAAAGGTCAATGCAAAGCTTCAATTACTCGTGCCGAGAAGTTGTTAGCTAGTGACACCAAGCTGACCATTGAAGATTTACAAGTACGAAAGCAAAACGTAAAAGAGGTTTATTCAAAATACAAGGAGCTAGTTGTTACTTTAATTACCTTGGATGAATCGGATAACGAGGATGACGAAATGGAGGACCGTTACTTAAGCTTAATAGCATCAATAGAACGTAAATTAAAGTCACACAATGTGCAAGAGGATTTTCAAAGGGAGCCTTCGTGCAGCAAGGCAAAGCTGCCATCATTGGATATACCCATGTTCGACGGAAAAGACATTTCCAGCTACAAGCCATTTATAGAAATGTTTCAGGCTGTAGTACATCAAGATACAAGGATATCCAATATTCAAAGGCTTTGCTTTTTAAAGAAATACCTGAAGGGAGAGCCATTACATATAATTGACAGTCTACCAATTGTAAGTGAGTCCTATGAGCCTGCTTTGGCACTGCTAAAAAAAAGGTATGATAACCCTGCTTTATTAGTAAATAGCCATGTGACCAGCCTACTGGACTTGCCAGGTTTGCTTCGAGGAACAGCCCAGCAACTACGAGAACTGGTAGCCTCAATAAGACAGCATGTCACTGCCCTAAAAAATCTTAAGCAAAATGTTGATGAGTGGAATGCTATTTTGTCATGCATATTATTGCGCAAGCTTGACACGTTCACCTCACGATTGTTTCACTCTGAAAGGGATACTGCAACTGTTGTTACCGTTGAAGAAATGCTAGCCTTTTTAGATAAACGTGCTGCCACGCTGGAGGCCAGTCCCATTGTCAGTGAAAAGTCAAACAGTAAACCGGTAAATAAGTCGGTAACTCTTGTGACAACAAATAAGTTGCAGTGTTCGTTTTGTGCAAAGGATCACAAATTGTTTAAATGTCCTGATTTTAATGCTCTTAAGCCTGACAAAAGGAATGATTATGTTGTTAAAAACAAACTTTGCAAAATTTGCCTAACCTCTCATGTCAAAAAGTGTAGGTACAATTTTAAATGTAACATTTGTCATTCCAGCAGTCACAATGCATTGATACATGTAGATGAAGCCCAGTCTGCGATGAAGACACAAGAAGGTGAATGTGAGAAACAGGTAAATATGCACATTGCTCAACCTATAAATGAATGTGTGCTTCTTCCCACCGCCAAGGTTTTGGTAACGGGCGCTAATAACAAAAAATACATTGTGAGAGCTCTTTTGGACTGCGGCAGTCAAACTTCATTCTGCACTGCTTCATTTGCTAAACAATTAGGGTTGCCACAAATGCATATGCCAAAAAATGTAGGTACATTAGGGGATGTTTGCAGCAATAACCTCAATAAAGGTTTAAATTTGACAATTGAATCACTGGTGCAAGATTTTAAACTAAATATCACTTGCTCAGTTATAAATAAAATAACATCAAAGTTGCCTCAGAAACAAATAGACTTAAGCAGCTTTGTAATTCCAAAGTGTGTTGCTTTAGCTGATAATGAATTTCACATTCCAGGAGAAATATCATTGCTGCTAGCCAGTGATGTTTTCTTCAAAATCATACAAGATGGAAAAATAGAAGGTGGACCAGCGGACCCCATACTGCTCAACACTCGGCTGGGATACATCGTCTCGTCCACCAGCCATGCGGCTTCCACGTCTTCCATCGCTATGCATACAGTAGTTGAACCCGATCTTGATCATTGTGTACGTCAGTTTTGGGAGGCAGAGAAGGTTCCTGATGTGTTTCAGGAATCCCTGTCAGAGCACGAGTATAGCGAAAAGGTTTTTCAAGAATCAGTTACTTTACGAAATAATACATTTCAGGTCAAATTTCCGCTCAAGGTTGAATTGCAGGATGTTGACCCTTCAAACTCTTATGCCATTGCTTTGAAACGTTTATACAATATCGAGAAAAGATTTACAAAAGATCCGGTATATCACGATCTATACAAGCAATTTATACACGAGTACCTAGAGCTAGATCACGCAAAGATTATTAATACAGACAATTGTGATCCTGCTGATGATCCATTATTTTTCTTACCGCACCACGCCGTGTTGCGCCCTGAAAGACAAACCAATAAGCTTCGTGTGGTCTTTGACGGGAGTGCCAAGACAAAAAACGGTCTCAGCCTTAATGACATAATGTGTAAGGGTCCTGTAGTTCAGAGGTCATTATTTGACATAATTATGAAGTTTCGTACATTCAAATATACGTTGCAATGTGATATCCGCCACATGTATAGAATGATACAAGCGCATCCTGACTATAGGAGATTACAAAATATTTTATGGCGAGAAGACGGGGTCATGAACATCTTGCAATTGCAAACCATTACATACGGCCTAACAAGCTCGTCCTTTTTGGCTACCAGATGCCTAATTGAACTAGCAAAGAGATATGAAAAGGATTACCCACTAGCTAGCTCGGCCATAATAAATAGCTCGTTTGTTGATGACGTTGAAACGGGTCATCACACACTTGAGGGCAATTCAGCTAAAAAATGAATTGATTTCAATTATGAAGCTTGCTAATTTTAAACTTCACAAATGGGTGTCGAACAGTTTTGAACTGCTTAGTGATTTGCCTGAAGCTAGTTTAGGATTAAATTTAAAAGATATAGATCAAGACAAATCAGTGATCAAGATATTGGGATTGTCGTATGATGCGAGAGTTGATGAGTTTCAGCTGAGTGGACGAGTCGTTGCACCCACAGAGGTGCCAACAAAGCGAAATGTTTTAAGTTCAATCAGCCGATTATTCGATCCTATGGGTTTTGCTGGTCCAGTGACTATGAAGGCCAAACTTATCCTACAGGAAATATGGCAACATAATATTGAATGGGATGTACCATTACCTAACGAGTTGGCAAGATTATGGCAATTGTTCTATGATAACCTTGTCAACATGCCTATCATTCGCATTTCTCGATATGTACAAATTGCAGATGCAGATGAAGTTCAGCTAGTAGGTTTTTGCGACGCGTCGGCCCGTGCATATGGTTGTTGCATTTATATCAAGGTCAAAGTCAAAGGTACCACTCACATTCACCTGCTTTGCTCTAAATCCAGACTGGCTGGTATAAATTCTAAATTGACAATACCCAAATTGGAGCTTAATGGAGCGCTGCTGTTAGCTAAGCTTGTTTCAAATGTAGCTTGCACACTGCATGTTAACGATGTGCACTTGTTTTGTGACTCAAAAATTGTGCTTGCCTGGTTGGAAACCTCAGCTGTAAAGGTTCCTGCTTACATAGGCAATCGAGTGAAGGAAATAAATAAACTAACACAAGGCATGAATTGGCATTTCACAACTAGTTTGTTTAATCCAGCTGACGTACTTTCTAGAGGGTGTGATCCTCAGGACATTATAAATGATTTACTATGGCAGCATGGGCCTGACTATTTGTATGAATGTGACAGTTATAACCTTTATTTGTCGGAAATAGAAAGGGTCCTCCCAACCAGCAGCAACGATAATGAAGTTTCGTGTTTAGCAGTTTCAAGCAAGGAGCCTATCCATCCATTTTTTGAGAAATACTCAAGTTTATACAAGTCTACAATTGTGATGGGATATGCATTAAGATTCATCAAAGGGTGTAAAAGGCTTAACACCGAGGTTGGTAAGCTTTCGCTTGAAGAGTTTAGATCAGCCTTCACTGCAATTATTAAAGGTATTCAACACTATTATTTTTCTGATGAATTGAAATGCCTTGCAGAGAATAGGCCAATCAAGGGCCAACTTATGCGTGCTTGTCCTTTTTTAGACACGAATATGATTTTAAGAGTTTCTGGTAGATTGCATAACACTGATCTAGATTTTTCAAAGAAGTTTCCTATAATTTTGCCGAAACATTGTCATATTACTACGTTAATAATAAGACAGGAGCATTTGTCTATGTTGCATGGTGGTCTAAAGCTTATTTTGGGTAATTTATCTCAAAAATATTATATTATTAACTCCGTACGGGAGGTGAAAAGTGTAATTTCTAAATGTGTTACTTGCCACAGACATAGAGCAGAAACCGCCGAACAATTAATGGGTTCATTACCTAAGGATCGTGTCACTCCCGCTCGAGCTTTTGCAAAGGTGGGGTTGGACTACTGCGGACCATTTGAGATTAAGCAGTCTTCAAAACGTAATAGTATCATCACTAAGGGGTATGTTGCTTTATTCATTTGCTTCGCTTGCAAGGCCATTCATTTGGAGGTAGTATCTGACATGTCAACGAACACATTTATGGCCGCGTTCAGAAGGTTCGTCTCTCGCCGGGGGGTTCCCTCTGACGTTTATTGTGATAATGCGTCCACCTTTAAGGGCGCAAATAATCAATTAAAGGATTTATACGCGTTACATAAGAGTGACGACTTTCAGAATAAAGTCCATAATTATGCTCTTCAAAAGGAAATACGTTTTCATTTTATTCCAACATACAGTCCCAATCATGGTGGCTTGTGGGAGGCTGGCGTTAAATCCGCAAAATTTCATTTGAGAAGGATCTCGTCATGCAAAGTTTTTACCTACGAGCAGTTTAACACCATAATGATTGAGATAGAAAGTATATTAAATTCACGCCCGCTCATGTTAGCGACAACTCAGGATCACTCGGACTTTTCTTATTTGACGCCAGGTCATTTCTTAATAGGCTGCTCTTTAACTTCAATTCCACACCCTGACTTAACTGACATACCTACTAACATACTACATTTCTGGAGATGCTGCGAGCAGGTGAAGCAGCATTTTTGGAAGGTTTGGTCCAAGGATTACTTGTCTGCTCTTAATGAACGGACGAAATGGGCAAGGAGTTTTCCTAATTTACAAGAAGGCTCTGTGGTTTTATTGAAAAATCCTAATACCCCACCTCTTCATTGGCCTCTCGGTAGAGTTACGAAGACTTTTAGCGGGAATGATGCGAAGGTGAGAGTAGTTGAAGTTAAAACGCCAAATGGCAAGTTGCACACTCGTGCTGTTTCCAAATTAGTAGTCCTTCCAATAAATTGAATTATGTACCTAGTCCTTTTAGTAAATTTATCTAGGTCGTTTAGCATTGTTAACAGAAGTTGCTATTTTTTTGTGCCCGCAATTTATGTTGGTAACATAAGGTTTTATATTATATTTAGTTTTAATTACTGGCAACTCTCTCTTCCTTCCTTCTATTACAGTACAAAGCTTGTCCTTCTGATATAATAAATCTTATAAAAACGTTTTGTTGTGCTTTCCTTAAACAGACAGTAGGTTAAAGGATAAGATGGTGGTAGCAATCCGGACCAACCTTACACGATGTCTTACCACAAAGAAATAGATGTCCTCGTAGAGAAACAATCGTAGTTTGTCGATTTATACAGTGGGTCAATTGTATTTGTACCCAATTTCAAGACATGTGCTATATATATAGATCTACCACCATACTAATCCTGTCATTTTAATATTATAATGAAAATTTGTGTGTGTGTTTGTTAGCTTGTTACTTCTTCACGCTGGAACGGCTGGACGGATTTGGATAAAATTTGGAATGGAGATACTTAGCTTATAATACTGGATTAATACGAAGGTTACTCTTTGAAAAGTTCCTGAAGGAAAAATTATCATTAAAAACTACCTAGACGATGTCGTAAGCAGAAGCTAGTAGGTGCTATAGTTATAAATATGACGAAAGTTTGTTTATTTGTAACGCTTTTACAGATAACCCGCTGAAACGATTTTAACGAACGAACGAGATCGATATAAATTTGGACAGTTCCCGGGGAGATAGCGATAAACTTCTACACGAACTGAGATGCGGAAAAAGCTCCTTTTTTATAGTTTGGGATGTGATCTGAATTTGAAACAAGTTAATGCCGTCGCTAGGCTATTTTTAACAAAACCGTGGCATCTAGGCTACAGGTTAAAAAGTAAAATAGGTTGCTTTGGCGGGTGAAATTCATTGAAGTTTTTTCATTACCCGTCGCTTTTTACCGCTGATCCAACAAAACAGCTAATTATGAGCGAGTCGAGCGACTTGCGGAACAAGTCGCGGGACTCGCGGGCAAGTCACCGCGAAAATTACTTTTTGCTTGACGTCGTTATTTCCCCCCTCCCTCTGATAACTCTGCTAGTTTCAGGGTTTTAGGGGGACTTTTTAAAGGCACTTGTAGCATAAATGGTAAAGTGTTTATCTTCTGTCTATACGTATAAAACTCATGACTAACTGACTCACAGACAACGCACAGCCTTAGCTGCTGACCTTCAGTACCAATAAATGATTGTTCGAAGAAGAATCAGGAAACTAATTCTTTGCGTACGAAGTCGCAAGGAACTCTTGTTAACTTATATTTACCTAATAAATGGCGACCCGCTCTCGCTTCGCTTCGGTTTATGTGCTTGAATTTTCGGCAATTGCGAATTGTACTACATAATTCCGAATTGATCAAGATGTCGAGTTGTTATAATTCCGAATGCAATTTTTAGATTGAAGACTTTTTGTTATCGCTTATTAATATAACCTAACCTTACCTAACCTAACGTATGACGCAGTTAAATTATGCATTTAATCTATAATAGCTTTCAGACAAACGAAAATTCGGACAAATACCTATTACCCTAATTATAATAGTCTATCACCTTCAACGTCTGGTATATCAATGAGACCCCATCACCCATTACGATAACACACCCTGTATGTTTCAGGTGACGAACCCACTGCAAAAACCGTATCACCCTTAACGTTTACAGCCAAAACTGTAATTTATCACGAGAATTAAAAGCCTCGCCGGTCGCTGTTAGCGCTGAACGGGAATTGGGTTGATTGCCTTTTGTTTAGCCTCCACAACTTAGTTGTCTATGGAAATTAACGCTGGAGGAAACAAAGAATTTAATTACGCTACTTGTGATAGAAAAAAACTATACTTCGTTTGTTTAGGTATTTAACTTTATGTAAACAAACATAGCTACGTGATATAAACTCACTGGGAAAAATACCCGCCCATCTGTCTTTTGTTTATACAATTGTTAACAAGTATAGCTTTTTAAAACTGACAGTTACTTCAAAAATATAAACTAATTTAAATGTAGTTTGTAGTGTTTTATTGCTAATTAACCTGGCTCCAAAATGGACAACACATATTGTTTTCAATGGTTCCTGTAAAAAACAATAATTTACTATGAACAGTGAATTTATGGATCTTTTGTTGTTCTTTGGAAAGAGTAACGACGTTGCTGGCCATTTTGAATCTAAGATAAGTAGCAAGAAATTACTACGAGAAACATCGAAATTCGTTCAACATCTTTGAAGTTAATCTATGATTTAATAAGGTATACTTGTTAACAACTGTATCAACAAAAGACGGGTGGGCGAGTGTAGTTTATCATACAATAGAAGCAGAAAGAACACTGATACTCGTACGTCAAAAATCGATTGTATAGGTTTAATTGGCTTTACTCGTATGGTTGCCGGGTTAGAATAGTGCCACTCCATGTCTTCCCGTGGATGTCGTAAGAGACGACTAAGGGAATAAAGGCTGTGTAGTACTGTTAGGCGATGGGCTTGCAACCTGTCTCTAATACACTAAACAATGTCATCTTAGCCTGATTGTGCAAATGTGGTTACAGAGTTGTCAACAAGTTTTTGTAGTGGTTGGTTTGAAGCTCTGCATAGGCCACTCTGAGAATAAAAGCGTGAGCTTGTGTCTGTGTGTGTGTGTATATGTGTAATTGTCATTTTAACAGCCACGTGGTTTAGTTTGTTTACATTTATTTAAGTAACTAATCAGCTGGATTATAATTTAATGATTAAAATAAAATGCTGCAGAAGAAGTAAAGTAATGTGAAAGATGTGGATGCTTCTTTTCGTTTTACAGGGTGTCCCAGAACTTGACGTTAATGATTAAAGCAAAGGAATCCCCTTTTATACCGGTCTACAGTTTATTTTTAATGGTATGGGTTGTTAATTACTTGAGGAATTATTAAAATTTTAATGATACTTGTAAAGAGAGCTAATTTAATTTTGGGATATACCTTTGTCTTCCAAGTAACTATAACGGAAAAAAAAGCAATATTTTTGCAACATAGTGTATTTTTTAAGCCATTAAAGAATTAAGTACAGGTAGTAGTAGGTACATTCAAACAACTTTGACTGGTTGTTCTGGAAAATAAACTACCGCTTTGTATCATAAAATAAAAACAATTAAACCATCAAAGACAGTCACAATCTCAAAATAATGTCACAGCAGGTTACTGTCGCCTTAATTTGAAGATGTCATCAAGACAGACGTCTATAAACTTTTACCAAATCTAATGAACAATATTTAAAGTTAGCTTATGAATATTCAGAAAAATATAGCATGAATTATTTATTATAAGCGCTAAACTAGGTATCATTAGTTAACTATTAAATTTTTTAGCGATATTGAGAGTGTTGGATTTATGTAAGTATTTATTTTTGGGATTTACGTTTTACCATTTTGTAAAAAACGGCTTAGGCGCGTTTCAACATTTATAGATAATTTTTGATATCCAATCGGGTAACACCGAACGTGGTTTACGTGTTTGGTCGAGTATTTAAAATCACGAAATTTACAAGCCTTTTTTTTATTTAGTAGCTTATTTTGCAGTTTTCTTTTTTCTCAGCAGAAATAATTCCAGAATCATAATTTCCTACGAGTAATCTGTATTTATCTGAATAGTTTTATCATTTCCACAGAGTTGATGGAGCTCCGCTGGTGCGGAGCTCCTACTTCTGGGTGGATTGGCCCTTCGGGTATGCTACAGAACTAACATAACCTAAATCTACATACGTGTTTCGGCCTTATTACAATGGGTAAAAATGCGACCAGGAAATATTAAGAATGGGAAATCATGCGATTCGGTAAAATCACGAATGTGAAAAATCGTGACTGTAAAAAATTCTACGCGGAATAATCGACTTTGGGATACAGATAGATTCACCCCCATCTAAATCCTCTTTTCTATATTAGCTTTACCCCTAATTGCAATTATATTGTTCATGACTTGGCCGCCCTTATGTACTGTTAAGTTAATAAATATAACTTTTTTTTTACAACAACGTTGTGAGTATAAGTCAAACATGCTGAATGAGAATATGTTTTTGTAACTTCCAGTTACCATTTTATTTCAATTCATTTAATTCAAATCATTTTGATGCATTTTACTTTTTAAATGTAACTCTACCGACGTTACAAGTTGTTTAAGTATCCCGGACACAAAACAAAAATAAATAAAAATAAGTTTTTGTAAAATAATATTCACCAAAAATATTTCGGCCATACGACAAGAAGTATACCTATAATTTATGTACAACAAGCTTCTGCCCGCGACTCCGTCCGCGTAGTTTTCGATTATCGTTATTCCCTCTGCCTACCTATATGTTAGTCCAGTGTATCCGTCCAGCCGTTGCAGCGTGAAGACGTAACAAACATACATTCTCACACACTCACAAAACTTTAGTGCGATGTGATTTTATGATAAGTATTCATTGTCCCCAATAAAAGAGTAACTAGATGCACAATGCACATGCACCTCTAATTTACAAAACCCATAGCGTATGTTATAAAAACGGAACAGATCAAACGTTGTTTGCAAGAGCTGGCTGGAAATTAATAGTTAAGAAACGTCATGTATCATGTATCACGTTAGAAAAACTCGACGTGTGTATTATTAAGGAAACGAGGCTAAGCCCCGTAACCAGCCAATCGTACCTTAATCCTTCATTATGCAACAGTTGCATAAACAATTATCACTCGCTGGCGTAGAGTTTGATTAACAATGTTTGAACAAGGCTACCGTTGCTAGGCAACTGCAAGTTTTACTCTACATAAGTATACCAGTTTGTAGGCAACCCTGACCGCAGCATCAAGCCAGGGTTATCGGAATATTGGATTGTCGTCGGAATTACATTTCCGCTTCATCGGGTAAAGGGAGCGGTCCAAGTTTCCTTTGCAAGTCGATACGGAACATAAAAAGTTGTTTAGTTGTGCAAGTTATGTGTATGTCAACTGTGCCAGGCATTCGGGAGACGGCCACTTTTTGTTACGAAACTGCTGTGCATTGGTTTATACAAGAAACTTGTGTAATGCAATGTTCTTGCTTAGCTATGTTGAAAAGCGCCTTGGCTTGCTTCGGGACACAACCCAAAATGAAGCATATGTTATTAATTATAAGACTGAAATTATTTCCAAAAGATGTAACGTTATGGTCCACTGAATGTTTAGGTTTTACTTATATATACTTGTACTACATATCGTGTCAGTTTTGTGCAAATAAATATATTTTCTTTCTGTATATCTGTTTATTGAAATATTACATACATAAAATCACGTCTTCATCCACAAAGTGGGGTAGGCAGAGCTACAGAATTACCAACAACTACAAATTTTATGAAAATTCCGTAACCACATTTTGCACAATTTTATTAAGACTGCACCGAGCAAACGTCGAGCGTCCAGTGACGCCCTCATTATTATGAAACCGCGATTAGTTTGAGATTGGAATAGCTGTCAATTCATATGCACTTTGACGTAAGTATATGGTAAAACTGTCACGTGTAATCCCTTTCCAATCGCGGCTAGATAATACTATTAATGTGTTTTTTAATTACTTAAATAACTTCCTTGCAATCAGACGATACCGTTTTGAAATTTTTGAAAAACACAATTTATGGGATACGTAACAAACTTTAATAACAATTACCCTTTAAGTAGTCAGCTTAACGGGAAATGGTGGCCACTTTTTTCCGTTAAGTTGATAACTCGAAGGTAAATTGTTATTAATCTATGTCATATATCCGATAAGTTGTGTTTTCATTTGTAGTACAAAAACGTACCGACCAATTTGAAGAAAATACTTTAGTTTATTAGAAAACACAATAATAGTAATGACGGTGCCACTGTACATCCGGCATACGCTCGGCGCAGTCTTAATATGAAAATATCATGTTGCGCCAAATTGCATAAAACTTTTAATGGTTGTATTAAGATCCCGGTATGCAGATAATTTTATATGACTGGGATAAGGGAAGTGTAAGAAATACAGTCTCATGGAAACGTGACTCAGTGGCACTGATATGGGTAGCTTTTTGTGAGCTATTATTTAACTTGCTTAGTTTGTACTTCTGTCATTTTGGAACTTGCTTCGTCCTTATATCTGTCGGGGAGTTATGATATAAAGACCTCGTCATTCTGTTCTTCTAGTCATTATTTTTAATTTAATGCTATCGACCTTACATTAATAATGATTTTATTTATGCTCGTTTGAACAATTTTTATTTATTACCTTTTACCTAATGTGTACTTTTAAGAATTATTATATTTCAAGATTGAAAAAATTGAGATTTGTTTTTTGTTGATTGTGATTTGTTTTGATTATTTTAGTGTTTTTTGTGGCGCTTCTTCTCCGCAATGATGGTCGCGTCCCAAGCGCTATAGTAGATTCACTTCATATTACCGATGTGTAAAAAGACGTGTAGCCAGTTATTTACGGATAAATATTTTGTTTTTGTTTTATTTCGGCTTCGAATCTTGTATGTCAATTTGAAATTTGAAATACATAAGTAAAACCGGAAGCAATGTATTATATTTAAGTTACGTCCACACCAATGCTTAAAAAACGGTGACGGTACGGAATCGCAGTGACGCGTCGTATCCGTACCGTTTCTGACGCATGCCCTCCACACCAATGCTTAAAAAACGGTGACGGTACGGAATCGCAGTGACAGGGATACGACGCATCACTGCGTTTCCGTACCGTCGCCGTATTTTGAGCAGCGGTGTGTGGAGCATGCGTCAAAAACGGTACTGATACGACGCGTCACTGCGATTCCGTACCGTCGCCGTATTCTAAGTGGCGGTGTGGTCGCAGCTTTAATACATAATATTTTGCTGATCTAATGAAAGAGTCGGAACACACAGACAGACATACTGTAATAAACGTAGACCCATCATTCGTTAATTCTGGGGTCTTAGTGAAAAAGGGTATAAGTCTTTTGAAGATCAAGTAAAAAAGGGTTTAAGTCTAGTATACTCCAAAGTAGCTACGCAACCGAAGAGATCAAAATGATCTGCACTCGACTCTATTGTCAAGAGAACACGTCATGTCTAGATCATTTTGAGCATGTTATTATGCTTAGCTACTTTTGACGCTTGAGGGCCCCAGAACTTGTCAAAATAAGCCTATGATGACTACAAAAAAGTACAGATAGCAGCAAAATGTGGTCTTGAAAATTATATTATTGATAAATACTTGATTCTTTCAAGTTTAAAGATAAGTTTAGGTAGGGTATATTTAGCTTTTTCTAGTTAAAATGTATTAACTTAGAAATATATTTTTTAAATGACTTATGCAAGTTACTCTCTAACGGCCGAACCGTATGTTCAAACCGCGGACAGATAAGACTTCAGGTTAAAATTTGACATTTGCCCATTACAAAATGTGTCATATTTTAATCCAAAGTAAGCCTATCTGTCCGTGGTTTAAATATAGGATTCGGCCATAAGAGTGTTGTTTTTTACATTTTCGTTCTTTCAGTATGTCCGTGATAGAATAGTGCCACTCCAATTGTCTTCCCTTGGAAGCCGCAAGAGGCGACTAAGGGAGTCAAGGCTTGTAGTACTGTTAGGCAATGAGCTTGCAACCTGTCACTAACATACACTGGTAAAAATCTTAGCCTGTTTTTGCAAAATGTGGTTACAGAATGAGCAACAAGTTTTTAGAGTTTTTGCTAATTATGTAGCTCTGCCAACAATCTGGGAATGAAGGAGTGAAAGTGTGTGTGTGTGTACTACATATTCAGTATCCTTTACAAAATCATTCTTCAACTTGAAACATCCCCAAAATCAGAATTCCTCAAAACAAAGATAACCTCCCACGTTCAACGGGGTTCTATAAATTGCTAAGTAGCTGTACTGGGAATCTTAGCTGTAATAAGACAAAAGGAAACGAAATAATAAATTATTAAGCAGCACTTGACCTACTTACATTAAGCCTTTACGTTGTTGGAATCTCGATCTTTTGAAGAATCGTTATTCGGTGGTGCATACATACACTCGAATTTTTATTCTCACAGAAAAAATGTAAACAAAGGTGTTGCCGTAAACGAAAAACATTTGCAGAATTCAAAATATTTTTACTTTCCACAATTATAAGAAATCGATTGTCTATAAAAAAAATATATATTGTAATAAAGATTAAAGAATTTAATCTGTTGATGGTAAACTTCATTTTGATATAAACTCTTTGTTGTGTTAATTTAAAACGTGAAAACCGTTTTTTTACGCATAATTTATTTATTGCACTAGTATCACCGACTCGATACACCCGTGTTAACAAGTTGACGGCTGCTTGAAAGATTTGAGACGTTACTTCACTCGCTTCGCTTCACCATTCGTGCTCCCGTCGTAATCGCTTTCCAGTGACTCAATTATGCGATTTTAATTTCCATTATATCTCAAATTTATTTTTATATCACGGTTCGAGCGAAATGATAACTTAATATTATACTTATTTCTTGCTTGCCCAAATTTTGAGATCCCCTGAAATGTCACTTTGACAGTGACGTAACTTTGTTTACATTTTTTCTGTGAGAATAAAAATCCGAGTGTAGGTACATACAACGACTTCTATTGTTTGAATTCGACATTCAAAATTCAAATTTTAATTCGGTAAATTGCCCACATGAGCACACGGCCCTAATATGGCTGCGTTTATCGTGTGATATAGTCTGGATACGGCATCCGTCACCTTCTGACACGTAAACAAGTACAAGAGTGATGGATGCTTTATCCACATTTTGACACACAATACAGACGCAGCCATACTAGTCCCGCTGGAGTTGATAAACTGAACAGAGACAAAGCTTCTTCAGAAAGTGCAAAATTGTTACCTATTTTGGTAGGATTGTCACAATGGGTTAAGACAAATTAAAAGTAACATCACACAAACGAAAAAACCAAAATAAAAATACAAATGAAGTTTTTTGTATATATTTTTTTGCATTGTACAAACGAGAAACTATTCAAATCGAAAAAGGTTATAATTCTCGGTAAGAAACTGCTAAGAATATTCTCAATTTTTGCATGAAAAAATAACATTTTCAATGCAAATTATGTCAGCAATTTCTTGAGATTTCCACACTTCTGAGAATGATCTCCAACTTGCATAATCCTAGTCACGGGCATTAAATAAAGGAATGCCTCCTATTCAAAGTCTGCATTTCTTTTTTGCCATTGAAAAAGCACTCTTACGGATTATGCCACAAGCGCCAAGTGAAGTGGCGTCAGGGTGAGAGTTGATCCGCTGGATGCCAGACTATTCATCTTGATGTGACGCACTTTAGAATGCGGCTTTAGTGGTTAGAGCGTTTTTTTAACTGCCCTGGTGAATTTTTTTTTTTTGGTGGAATATTATGTATGTAGGTACGTACGTATGTACTACACTCAGGAGCAAAAAAAACCGGGTCAGTGTGCGTTTTTCATCCTAAAGAGGCTATTTCGATACCTTGGTTGCTCGCCAGGGGATGCTTATAAATTATAATGAAATCTGATGATGGATACCCCGAGCATCGATACAGAATTTCCAGAGTGCCTAAGACACCCAACTGATTGAATCTGCGGTTAACGCCGAAATTGTGCATGTTCAGAAGAACATCTAAAATGGCAATAAATTGTTACGAAACCCTGGCTGGTGTTAACTGATTGTGCGATTCCGCTTGTAAGGTATCTTAAGAACTTTTGACTTTCTCTATTGAACCTCGGAGTATCCACCATTAAACTTCACTCAAAAGTACTCCTGGCTAGGAACCTAGGCTTCAAAATAGCCTCGTTTGTACGAAAAACATACTCTGCCCCGTTATTTTTGCTCCTGAGTGTATTTCGGTGTGAAAGACTGTTCTTAGCAACCTTTGCGCTTAAAGGCTTGACGGAGTTTAAAGTATGTGTTTATGTTAACACTTACAATAAATTAATTACACATGAAAACTTATCCCTTTAAGGGATTTCAAGTAGTCCTTGAGACATCAAAAATAGAAAACTTGTAGTGAATGAAACTGTAAAGTGTAGGATATCGTTGGATAGGTGTATCTTTATCCTTGCCCCCGTACTATGGTTGCCTTTTTCACGGTGAATAAAGCATCCGTCCCTCTCGCACTTATTAATGATACTGGTTAGACAGTGACAGATGTTTTATCCACGTTTGTTTATAAAATTAAATTATTCCATAAAATAAATGTTACAAAAATAAATTAATTTTATACCTACAGTAGGTAGGGTTTTAACTTATCTCATCAACCTGTATTGTGAGGCTGAAAATTTTCTTACAAAATCGTAACGTTTCGCCCCCTGTTAACCTAGTCCGATTTTTACGATTTTTGAGTTATGTTACAAACGAAGTCATAAGTAGGTATATCTTAGAAATTATTGAATTTTTCAAAAAATCGGAAACGTGCAAACGTTGTTTTTCATAGCAACTACAACAACGAATTCAAAATTCGTAAAAATCGGATTTGATTTAGAGGTGAGAAAAGTTACAACCGGACATATTTGTGAAAAAAAAATTACAGCTACGCGATTTAAGGGACGCCTCACGATTCTTTTCACCTACAGTAATATTATAAAGAGGAAAGATTTGAATGTTTGTTTGTTTGTTTGAATTGAATAGGCTCTGAAACTACTGGACCGATTTGAAAAGTTTTTTCATTATTAGAATCCTACATTACCCCTGATGAATATAGTTTTATTTTTCTTCGCGGACAGAGTCACGGGCCACAGCTAGTTGAATATAAAATTAATGTAACAAAACGCAAACTCATAAAACCAGACTATACAATATTAAGTTAGCAATAGCATAACTAAAGTTATATTTTTATATTTATATTTAATTCTGACATAATATGGTGCGAAACATGGCCACTCACAGTGCAGATGGTCAACAAGCTCAAGATCGCACAAAGGGCCATGGAGCGCATCATGCTCGGTATATCTCTCCGCGACAAAGTCCGAAACGAAATCATTCGCCAACGCACCAGAGTGGTGGATATAGGCCATCGTGTTGCCAAATTGAAATGGGCCTGGGTAGGACATTTTGTGTCGCCGAAACGATGGGAGATGGAGCAAGCGTATTTTGGAGTGGCAACCTCGCTCAAAGAGAGGAGTCGGCAGCCCCCAGCAAGGTGGTCGGATGACATCAGCGCGACCGCAGGCCCAATCTTGGAGAGACCCACCGCAAAACGGGCCCAGTGGAGGAAAATTGGAGAGGCGTGTGCCCAACGGTGGGCGTATATGCGCTGAAGAAGAAGAAGAAGATTTAATTCTGTTATATTTTTTGTCTATTTTATAATTGTTATCTCTTGTTTGTACAATAAACTGTTTACATACATACATACATACATACTAAAGTGATATAATGACGTTGAATTACTAAACCTACATATTCCATTTATTATTCCATTTCGCTACAGTCGCCGCGTCACTCGCATTACTGAATAATCCTATGATACGCGTATCTCTTTAATTAATGTGACCATCGACGTGATACGCACGGATGCTATACTAATTAATGCAATTAATGACGTTGGTGCAGGAGAATACGGCAAAATGGCGCAACTGCTATAAAAACGCGTCATATTATTATAGTTGATATTATTTCTTTAGCTAATTAATAGATAAATAAAGGGGACCCCTACTTTTAGAGTTAGTACTATTAAACAAACATTTTTTTCGTGAATGACCAATCCAGTTTTTTTTAAACTTCTGAAATTCCTCGTTTTGAAGCTACGATGCCACATACAGATACATAGTTACACAGATATCTGTAAATACTCCTACATAGATATACACTTTAAAGCTATAACAATCCTATTTTAGCATAGTGGACTATTAGGTGAAAACGTTAAGTTAATGATCTGTTGCATGTAGTTGTAACACATGCATAGACCGTTCGACATTATAATGTATATTTGAAATATGACATAAACTCCATGTTAGTTTTGTACACCACTATATGCAAGAGGTTATTTACCTAAGTTTTTCACCTGTATTCGCCGAATTTTGAATATTTTTGATTTAGTAGAAATTAGTTAAGGACTAGATTTATGTGTGACTTTGTATTTATAGATTATTTAGAGATTAGTTATTCTTTTGAAGCTCATTTAAATCCTAGAAAAAATCGTGTAACATTATCCCAATTTTATTTATTCTACCAAAACTCTTATCATGTACTTTTTTAATTATTTAAAATTTGCACTGTACATTGTAATTGTATACAATTATACAAATAGCAGACTTAATACAATGAAGCATGTATATATATTGCGTGTAACCCGCTACCTCCCGCACCGTGGCCGCGGCCTGCTCTGTTTCAGCTAATGAGTGCTCGCGTTTACCTGAAGCCGGGTGACGCGAGCAAGTGACTACGGCGCGTACGTAGTCATTCACGTAGTCACAAAGTCTGTTTTAAATGGCGCTTCGGTTGATAATTACTAAAGTAGTAACAAATCAAATCAAATCAAATCATTTATTCTGTAAGTAGGCCCTGTAGGCACTTTTACAAGTCTGAGTCTACCAGCGCTTCCAAAGAGACCACTGTTGAAAAGAAGCGCCGCAAGAAACTCAACAGTAAGCCGTTTTTTAAAAATAAATCACTTATTACAATACTAAACTTAAGCTACATAATTTAAATGTCATATGGATGTACAGGTCCCAGTAGTAATAATAATTAAATACATCAAAATGTCAGATTAAAATAAATAATACAATTTCGGAGATGTAAACAGGCTCCAGGTAATATAGGGTGAATCTACCAGCGCTTCGGACGAGACCATCATTGCGGAGAAGAAGCGCGAAACTAAGTTACATTAAGTAAAGTAAGTTACATTAGGTAATAAAGTAATAAATAATAATTTCTTAAAACTACCAAAAATAAAATCATTACAAATGTAAGGTCAATAAACCTTAAATAAAAACAAACAAACAATAAAACACTATGAGAACAACACGACGAGGTCTCTACGTCAAAAGCCATAACTAGAATAATTTATTTAACAAAAAGTCCTTGCAAACGTGAACAGACCCGACCCCACAAACAGCACCCGTTCACGAGTATGACGCGTATCTCAGCCATCGCCTCTCTCAACCATATGTTCGGGAAAGTGGCGACCCGATCAACGACGCCGCCGTAAGCAAAGACCTTTGAGCGAGCGTGACATGCTCATGCTGCCGGACAACATAAAAGTAATATTGTGTGAAGCAGCTGTCCGGCGAGAAACATCACAGTGTGTTCTTAATTAAAAGCGTCTTGTACACACAAGAACTAGAAAAGATAAAATACAAATAGTAAACATAACATTGATTGCTTGAATACACAGTTTGCTTATAGGCTATGCTTATCAAGGTACCTAGAAAAATTCTACGAGTAAATATACCTGACACTATTTAAAGACATCTTGGTCACCAATGAAGTCATTTACAGTGTAATATGCCCTACCCAACAAGCAGCGCTTGATGTGGGACTTAAATAACGTAGTCACTACCATATTCTATAATCTAGGTTCTGGGTGGTAGTGACCCTGCATGCAAAACTTTCGATCCCATGTCCGATCTTTTATAAGAGCAAATAATTCTAAATTTGTTCGAGAGTCTTGATTATTTTAATTTGTGTTCGTACTGTACTAGCTTAGAACTTTGTTTGGGACTATGTTATTTAGTGACATATTCTCCTCATGTGTATATTTAGCCTAATTAAATGGAGTCTAGAAAAACTATTCTATCGTGTTGCGTGTAACCCTCTTTTTAAATATTTTTGACTAAAAATACATATTTTCCTGAGTTTGGATGTTTTATTTGCATTTTTAGGTATAACATAGTAATACTGTTTTGTTCTTTTAGTCTCAATCTTAATTTGGGAGTATAGAAATTTTCTCTTGGTATTTATACATTTTGTATTGATCCAAGGTCAATTCGTATGTTATATTGTCCGTATGTTTTTTTCTGTAAAGTCTAACGAAACAATCTTGGTATTGCGTAACCCGCTCCTCCCGCACCGTGGCCGCGGCCTGCTCTGTTTCAGCTAATGAGTGCTCGCGTTTACCTGAAGCCGGGTGACGCGAGCACGTGACTACGGCGCGCACGTAGTCATTCACGTAGTCATTGAGTATCTGCAATTGTAAATTACATGATTCTTTTGGTAATCAAAATAGCACCCACATTTTCTTGCTAAATCGGTTATTTACTTTATACAAACGTACGATATTGAAACAACACAAAATCTTACAGCTACGAGTTTCAAGAAGAACCTAAGGAAAAACAACTAAAACAATTTGTGTTTGGAGTGTAAAAGAATACAATTATTGTGAAAATGGTACAATATCACCATAAATACTTATGTTCTGTCACATTATTTGGTACCTACCTGTAAAAATATTAATTCTTTACTGAGAAACGTATTATTTCATTGGGCCAATAAAAAAAAAACTAAACAAGTGAGACATTAGCCCGTCCTCTTCTAGGATATAAAAAAAAAACACTAAGCAGTAGGTTTTTTCTCCGCAGTGTAGTCTCTCAAGAAGCTCTGTTAATTTTTTACTTGTAATATTATTCGTTATTGAATACCTAACCGTCTTTATCACAAACATTTTATAGTTTGTAGTTAGAAAATCTTCTATGTTTTTGTTTGATTACATTTTGATTTAAAGTGCGCTTTACAGCCATTAGACCAAATATAAGCATTTTAAATTACAGTATTATATAAGGATTTAAAATTTAATGCGGTTACCAATAGAGTATAGAATGCTTGGACTACATAATTGCATTTAACCGCCTTCTTTGGTATAACGGTAAGAAAAAAAGAAAAAAATATATATTCGTGACAAACAACAACAACGAATGTAGTCACGAAATGGTCCCAACTCAGCGTGAGGCTGGCATTTGAGTCAGCGCTGGTCTTACGTTGGAACCATCAGGCGAATCCACGAAAGGTTACGCGTAATTATTTAAACAAAAAAAAAAGCTGAGAAAAAAATATGCAAGCAACCTTTTACAAAAGCACATCCCTCTCAAGAGTACACACCCCAAGGCACTCCAACCTCTTCCACCAGATCACAGGCCACCCCTAATGAGTCCCATTGTAATTCAAAGGCAATACCAACTATAATTATTTCACTGTTTACTCGGCTGAATACGTTCGCAGGTTTCACTGTTAATGAATTTAATTCAGTATTGTGCCGATCAACGCAAACAGTCAAATACGCTTCCATTGCGAATATTTGGTAAACAGGGTGTTCTGCTTCTCTAATTAGTACAAGTCGCGCTCGTTGATAATTAAATTAGGTATATTTTTTTACTTGACTAGTGAAGCGTAGTTTTTTGTCCCGATTTTATGTAACATATTCAATTTAGTGCACCCAAGAAGTAGAATGTGGTGAAATCTGTACTAATATTATAAAGCTGAAAAATTTGTTTGTTTGTTTGCTTAAACGCGATAGTGTCAAGACCTACCGGTCCGATTTGAAAAATTCTTGCGGTGTTAGATAGCCCATTTATCGCGGAAGGCTATAGCTATATCATATTTACATAAATCGAAGCGAAGCGAGGGCGGGTCGCTAGTACTGGATAAAAAACATATGTTACCTGTCATAACCCATGTTCAGCAAATAAACTATTTATACTCGTATTTTTCTTTTAACCTACAGATTGCAATTCTAAGACCGCAAATGCATTGTCTACTCTGACGGCTAAGATGGAATGCCTCTATTTAAGTAATTTAGTGTTAACGGCGTAGTCTACATGAAACCCAGTGACCTACCTTCTTGTTGACTTTTCAATGTAGGTATATCGAATTATCACCTGTCATCTGTCAGGTATGTGAAAAAGGCGCCAGATTTGATTGCTTTTGAGAAAAATTCACAATATAGGTTCACATACAAAAAAAAAATCCTTTGCTTCTTACTCAATCATAACATTACTATTTCTACTGCGTTACTTCCTTAAAAATACATATTTTATACTCGTAGTTTAACCCCTAAAGTGCACTGTTAATAAAAATAGGATAATCTGGGGTAAAACGGACAACGGGGAAAGGGGAAGTAGGTACTCCCGACTAAAAAGGAAAATCGGCCTAATGTTTCTCCACTTATCCCAGGGTTTACTGCAATAATAAAGTATGATCTCCGTGCCCTAAACTGACCTTACAAGATTTGGTTTATAAGTAGTAGTTTTAAATGAATAAATAAAATACAATTGGAGGATTTTGCTATTTAACATTTACAGTATAGATACCTAATAAAAAGGAAAAATAAATAACTTTAACATTAATTAAGTTACGCAGCATGGAAAATACCTTTTAAATATTTCTTGCCGCACGTTTTTAATGATAATTTACTCCTAGTTGGAAAGCATCAATACATGTCAAGATAATTTATTTCATCATCTATCTGAACAGCCTGTTTAAGAAACATTTACTTTGATAGTTGAAGTTACCAATCATCCTGTAGCCTACCCCACTCCTGGGAACGAAGGTGTGAGTTTATGTATGTATGTATATAAAACTAGCAGTCTTACAAAAATTACCCGAGACAATGAGTCCCGAGCTAAGCTCAATCTTGGAACTGTCATACTGCGGTCAAATATCAACATAGAAAACACCCTCTAGTTGGGAACGTAATATTTCTGCTAGAAATGTAGTATAGTGGATGTCCAAATTAATGAAAACATTAACAAATTAACCCCACACTAAAAAATTAAATCGCTTCTAACATGATTGTGATTGTTGTGCATCAAGAGATATCATACTAGCCTTGAATTTCTAACACGTTCACAGACAGTACGTCGAGAGACGCAAACTGAGACCCCCGTGAAATGGCACTACGGCTGTGGCCGGTGTTTTTAATTACACCAAACACGGAACTCCGTCCACGGCTGGCATTTTCCCATAGCATTTATAGGAAGCACAGACTCTGTACCTCTGTGAACCTCAACCTCATGCACTACCGTAAAAGGGGAAGGACGCGTGTTATGGCACATCACGGCTGTGGACGGGCTGCCACAATAGGTAAGATTTTTTGTACGCTATTACATACATATTTAATCCGTCATAAAGTGGCATAATGTTTGAAACAACGTTAAATGTGACAGTTCGTCCATGGCCGTAGAAAATGTTGTATGGAATTTATTTATGCCATATCATGCAATTGCTGTGTGATCCACGATCGTGTTAAAGAGCTTGCTGTTGTTTATATTTGCTTTGGTTGAAATAACTAATATCATAATTATTGTATTAATTTTTTGACAACTAAGATAAAATCTCTTTTTTGGCTTAAATTTTTTTGAGTGCAATTCTTTTTCATATTTTGAAAACATAATAATACCTAGTCGGTCCTTAAGTTCTGTCACAAAGGTTTATTATAATTTTAAAAATAAATAATAGAGTTTCATAAACTTGTAGTACTTACATCAATCAAAACCTTATTTTATATAGAAAAAAAAAGCGAAATTTGAGTTCGTTACTATTGCAATAATTTTGGTGTACGAGCTTTAAGCATTCCCATTCGGGGCAGGAAAGCATGGGTCAAAACACGCACGACCACGATACTGATAACGGCTACAACTTTTGTAACAGTTCTCGTATTAAGTCGTAATTTGCATTTGACTTTTATCTTTAAATACTGATACGAATGTATTCCAAGCAACTAAAGATCCGCTTATACTCCGGTCAATCTTCATGTCTCATTAAATTGACATTACGATTTCACATCAATTTGCAGAAATACGAAAACAGACCAACTTTCGTGCTTCATAAGCTGGTTTTTAAGTGGCGTTAAGATAATAATGCTGGTCTCTGAACATACCCAGAGATGAGAAGCTTCATAATACCTATTAAATAGAAAATTTTCCTGGTTAACAAAGACTAATCTTTAAAGCGTTTTCAAAAAGTGAAATTTTTAGAAAACTCGTGCGTGTTTTAATCGGTGCCGGCCGTGAATGTTAAAAGATCGTATCGGGAATTGCGGCGACTATGTGGAATGATGATTAGTTCCTAAAAATGTACTTTAATTAAGCTTTTAAATTAAATTTATTTTAAAATAAAAAAATAAACAAAAAATTGTTTTATTTGACTAAACCTTTGTGTCAGAACTTTAAGGACCGACTATGTAGGTATAGGGCTATAACACAGTCTTCCAGGCAGAATGCGTGGGCATCATTATGGCTACAATAGCGATTGAGCAAAGGAAGGTAAAGGATCTCCCTATCCGAATACTCTCCGACAGCCGATCAGTTCTCCAAGTCCTACAGTGCTATACAGCAACGTCAGGGCTAATATACGAATGTCACAACGCCCTCTCTAAGGTATGTAACCTAAACTCCATCACCCTACAGTGGATAAAGGGACATAGCAACTCACGCGGTAACGACGCGGCTGACGTACTCGCGAGAAGGGGCTCAGAAATGGAAGTGATAGGTCCTGAACCGTTTCTGCCCCTGCCGACCAGCTGGCTGCGGAACAAACTGCGTCGAATCACCAAGGTAAAGCACCAACACTACTGGAGCAACCTAGACACCTGCAGGCAAAGTAAGGAAGCTCTTCCGATAATCAATCCCGGATTGTCGCGTAAACTACGATTACTGAAAAGGGCCCAACTCCGATTGTTAACTGGAGCCATAACTGGCCATGCCTTGTTTAACAAACACTTGTTCACATTAGGTGTTTCAGACAGCCCCCTGTGCAGAGCTTGTATGACGGCGGAGGAAACCGCAGCCCACGTCATCATGGAATGTCCAGAGGTGGCAACATACCGGGCACATCACCTCGGAACACCGAGGTCGCTACCAGAGGCCGTCAGCAACATCAAGGGTCTGCTAGGCTTTCTGGTTGAACTGGGCTGGCAAGAGTAGCGCCGGTGACCCAGCACGCAAAAAAGGCGCATATTAATTCGTCGAGTTGCGGAAAATTAGCCCGCTATAACCTATGACCTATATAGGTATAGGGCTTTTCACTGTTATTTTTCAAACAAAAATAAAATTTATTCCAAAGTAAAGTATTAATACCTTATTTAAGGAATGCCTTTGGTCTGATGTCTATCTTTATTTAATTTAATGTAAAGGCGGTGTCTAGACATCTTACTTTCGACGACAAAACCCTAATTGAAGATTATTTGCAGTGATCCAATTTAAAACATCCTTATATTCTAAATTTAAAAACGCCGTTCAAGTGTGAGTTAGACTCGCGCACCGAGGGTTCCGTATTCAAGATAATATGGTTGGAAAACGCAAAAAAGAATACTCACTTTGCTATGAACTTTATTTTTTATGCAAATTTGATAACTTCATCAGTCATTTTTTGTACCCCATTGTAGAGTCCTTTTGAAATTTTTTGTTTTTTTTTTTTGTTATTACAACTGATGCGGGCAAGCAAGTTATACAACTATGCCAAATTTTCTAGTTGATAGCTTCTATAGTTTTAGAGAAAAACTGCTGAGACAATATGCACAGACAGACATTGCAGACTTGGAAGTTTCACCATAAGGGTCACTTATTTAGCATTTTTGTAAGGAGCCCTAAAACGGATCTTAACACGAATAGACGTAAAAAAGGCAGTTTTTTAAAATTTAATCTTAACCCGACGTTCCTAAGACACCCTGTAAGGTTATTTCATAGACAAAGAAACTAATTAAAGACTATCAATAGATCGTCATAAAACTGGTTAATCAATATAGCTAGACCGTTAGTTGGCCCTCGTTAGCGATCTCGTTAGTCCTGGACCGGCCCGGAAACGGCTAATTGCCTTTGTTATCCGTATTTTCCGGATCCGTCACAAGATGCGTCGAGTAAGCGGTAACGCTCAATCCGATTTGTAGGCGAATGGCCGCAGCCGTATCAGATGACTAACGTAATGGCTGCATTTTCAGAACTGTGTGCAATTTAGCGGTGCACGAGGAGATTAGGGGTCCATAATATTAGCTGATATAAAAATTGTAGTCCGAATGAATTGTTACTTATAAATCATCGCAATTCAGAAAGGATTTTCCGGAAATAGTTTTTATTTCAGGGTTTTTACAAAATAAACCTAACCTAACCTAAGCTAATTAACTAGCAAGATCTTTCAAAAATACAGAACTTTAAAACCATTTCAGAAAAAAACACTTTATGACTAGGTATGATTATGAATGAGTAACAATACATTCGGATCAAAAATAATTATATATGAACTTTAGCGCACCCGGAAATTATCCACTAAAAGATAGCATCACCCCTATCCATAGCTTTAACAAGACTTTAAAGTGATACAGCACTAAAGTGTACCGCTGGCTGCTTATAAGGCCAAGTCATAACCTTTATTTTGGCCTAAAACTTGCCTCAGTCTGGTAAAAACAGCAGCAGTGGGCGCTTCTCCTCGGCAACACGGACACAATTAGCACGGTCAAAAGGAGGCGTCCTTTGAGCCAGTGCAGTGTAAAGAAAGTGCAACGAGCGATAAGAGGTACTTTTAGACAACACAGGATTCTTACCGCTTACACTGCCGTCTTAATTCAAAAGGACGCATGTCCAAAAAGTCAATTTCACGTTTTGACAATCAATTTTGGACCGTATGAAATTTTAATTAAGAGTTAAGTCTCCATTACTGGCGCCGTATAGAAAAAATGATTCAAAAATCAAATAAAATTATGATGTTTCAAAAAGCACCTCATGGAAAACTTGTATTTTTATATACCTCTGTATCTGAAGAACATATCCAAAAAGGGCAACTCACACACACACGCACACAAAACTTTGAGCTTACCACGAAATTTTGAGATTACCACTAGTAGTAGTAATAAGAACATCCATTACTATTATTAATTATTCATGACATCTTAAATTGATTTAAATTCAAAAAATATTTGCACGCTTGCATGCAAACTGAATACACTGTAAACATCATTTTGTAATATTCTTTAAAATAAACTTATTGATAGAGTAAGGAATGAAAAAGTCAGAGAGAATGTGGAATAAAAGAAGATGTAGTGACTAAGATTGAAAAGGGCATGCTTCGATGGTTCGGTCATTTGGAAAGGATGGATGAAAGAAGATTGAAGAAAGAGATACAGATCGAAAGTCACTCACTTTCGGGTCGGAAGGGGCCGCCCTAGACGTACTTTTTCGAGTGAAATCGGAGAAATACTGGAAAAGGGCCGAATCTTAAGTACCCGAAACCGACGTGCGTGCATGACTCGATGTATGAATGTGGAAGAAGCGAAAGAAATTTTTCAAGATCGTAGCAAGTGGAAAGAGGTGGTCTCTGCCTACCCACATGGGAAACAGTCGTGATTTAATGTATGTATGTATGTAAACTTATTTGATTTGATTTTATAACTGGGTTCCTTCGGAATTAATGCCAAATGACCCTAAATGGTTTCAACTTTGTATAAAATTTACGAAACTGGGCATAGCAAGTCTACTGAATGAAAAATGTCGATGAAATTTTAAGCCTCTCATAAGCCGCGAACGTCCCTAATGAAACAATGGGATTAAAATTGTATTTTATGTGAATAATGACTCAATTTACACATTTTTCTTTTCTGTTGCTCTTTCAACTTTAGCATCAAAGTATTTTGGGCATATATTTTTTTATGCCATAGAGAAGGCAAACGATAGATCAAAATTATTTAAAAGACCTAGTCATCACAATTTCTAAAGAAATCGCACATGAATTCAACAAGGTTTTTTTAGAAAACACCAGAGCTGATGACTATGTCGATCTTGATGTTTACCAATCGATAAGGACCTGTAATAAATCCACGATCTACCTAGCACGTGATCAAATCACTCCAGAACACCAGATGTCATATCCAGATGCCCCGAGTTAGTACAGGTATGGTCATGACGACCCATACCTGTACTAAAATTACGTAGTAAAATATTTTATCGACCAAAAAATTATATCGATGTTGACGACGCGCTGGTCTAGTTGGTAGTGACCCTGCCTACGAAGCTAGCGGTTCTGGGTTCAAATCCCGGTAAGGGCAGATATTTGTGTGATGAGCGCGAATATTTGTCCCTGAGTCATGGATGTTTTCTATGTATTTAAGTACTTATTTCTCTATATAAGTATTTATATCGTTGTCTAGTACCCATAGTACAAGCCTAGAGCTTAGTTTGGGACTAGTCAATTGGTGTGACATTGTCCCCCTAATATTTATTTATTTTATTTATTTTATTTATCAACATCTAAATGTGTTTTCACATAAATAAATATTATATAAAAAAATATTAATCGGTATTAAAGATTGCCGTCTAGGTGAAAATACTTTAAATTACTGAACGGTCTCTCAATGTCCATAGTGGTCAACATGGCATTCTTAAAATATTGATTACAATTAATTTAAGTAAATGGTAAGTGTGATTGAAATGACTTTCGCATACTTTTATTATCTTAAAAGGCTCGATATCAGATTATGGTATCGAACCTTTTTATAATAATCGAGAATTTTCATTGAGCACATGTATATCGACATATTTTTTATAGATATCAAATGCCTAAAACGTGCTCCGAGTTATAACCACGTCAATCGTCAAAGATAATGTATATATACATTGGCGGCACAGTTGAGCCACGCAATAAATGTATCAATGATATACACAGACACACATAAACTCACACCTTTATCCACAATTTAACCACATTTTGCACAATCAAGTTTAGATGTTTACCATGTGTATATTAGTGACAGATCTAGATGTATCAATGACAGATGGTCAATACCCGGACAAACTTAAGGTTAGCATTATAAGACCGTTTTATTAAAAAGGCTAGATAAATCCTAGCGATCATTAAAGACCAATCGCTTTACTTCATAGAATTTCCAAAATATACGAAAGGATATTGCACAATAGACTAAGCATTATTTTTTAGCATTTTGACGTTCTTTCAAATCTACTACTTTGGCCATTTGTGTACTTCTGAGAGCCATAGTTGAGAACCGATACCAGTCACTACAATTAAAATACTATTACACTGTTATAACATTGTCTTTAACATTCTTGAGAAGTAATTTTAAGACATTACCGCAAACCTTTTAAATTTACCAAACCATGAAAAACTGTTATCACAACAATAAAACCCCGGTTTACCCACCGTGAACACTAAAAAAATACTTTCCAAAACAATGACGCAAGAGATTAAAAGGTAATAAAATGTATATTCACTCCCTAGGGAGTTAAAGCTGCTATTAAAGGCAGCGGGTTATTTTATGGTGTCATAACCAAGACGGATCCCTTGCCTACAAATGATTGAGAAGGGCTTGATCAATGTTGAACACAAGCCTTTAACTTTAATTTAATTACAGTCAGACTCTATCTATAAAACTTTACTAGAGGTATAAATGTATGTATTATAATTGTGTTGGTAGGTACGTATAGACGTGTTTATTTTCTTGTATATCCGGTACTTGGTGTGGTGTTTTCGATAAAGTATTTTGTGCTGGTTTACATTGTATGTAAACAATACCATGAAGATAACAAAGAAACTCTTTACTAGTATTATTAAAACGTTATTAACTCGTCAACTAATTAACAGATTGAAAACTTTAAACTACATTTTGGAGAAAGGAAAGGCCTTTTTTATACTTTAATATTTACATTCTGGGACACCCTATTTACAGAAAAGTGTCAGGTCTTTGACCTTGAACTTAGAATTTTGACGTTAGATACTAGGAACGTTTGGAGCAGTAGTATCAACTTCATAATGTCAAGGTCAAGATATCGGCTAGATATCAAGTAACAAAATGAATATAATTAAACTTCTTTTTTGTACATTAACAGAAACAAAAATGAACCATTTCCCCGTGATTAGAATCGTGCGAACTATTACCCCACCAAATATCTCGAACGCTTTTCAAGACACTCTGTATATCATACTCACACAAACCGAAGCGAAGCGAGGGCGGGTCGCTAGTGTATGTCTACAGCACAAAGAACTTATTTGGAATGGATCTAAGATTTCTCATACAATTTGTGTCAATGTAACGAGCTCCAGTCACACATTGACACATTCACACATTGTTTTGAATGAAACCGTCTCACTTTAACTCAATACAATAAACTAACCTAAAGTCACACAAACAACCGAAAACCGCCCCACGATAAAACATTCTTACGTAAATGGATAAACAGAGAGCCTCGATGTCTAAAATAAGTCCGATGTAAAAACAAACACTATCTGAGGAGACAACGGTCGGGAAATATGGCGGCGTTAACAATATTTTTGAATTTAACGTCAACGTCGAAAAGCCGAATGGAAGGCGGGTAGCGAAGAAATGGTTGAATCGTAACGGTTCCGTATATTTGTGTGGATAACCGTTTTTGTATGTAAGAAGTTATGTATAAATAATAATCGGGGTGGCGATCTTAAATAAATTGATCTAGTCCTAAACTAAGATCTAAAGGCTTGTACGTTAGATACTAGACATCGATAAACTTACTTTAATAGAGAAATACATACGTCAATAGAAAGAAAACATCTACGACTCAGAAGCAAACACTCGCGTTCGTCGTACAAATATGTATGTATGTATGTATGTATGTTAACTCTTTATTGCACAAAAATATGAATATTACAACATTGTTATTAAAAAAATGTGCTAAGGCGAACTTATCCCTTACTGTGATCTCTTCCAGCTAGCCCTGAAGTAAATATTTGCCCTGACCGCGGATTTATAAAATAACAATTAACGTATTTTAGTTAAAGTATCTTTGACACTTTCTGTCAAAGTCAAACGTCAAAATCAATGACAACATTATAATACATACATACAAAAATACCTTCACGCCTATCTCCCAATGGGGTAGGCAGAGACTATGAAATGCCAGAAGCGCCCGGTCTAAACATACAACTTTCGCTTTCTCTACATTCATCAACCTCTACATGCACGTACGTCGCTTTCGGGAGGATTTGGCGTTTATTTAGTACATCGCGAATTAAAGACTAACAAACGCATTTTGTAGTCATTCTTATATGCATGTATGTATGAAAACATTTTATTGTACAAAATAAAAATCAGAACAATACAATAACTATAAAAATAATGTACAAAGGCGAACTTATCCCATTAAGGGATCTCTTCCAGCTAACCCTTGAGAGATGAGAAGAGTGAAAAGTTGTATTATGTTATTGTGCATTTGATGGTAACACTACCGGCCTCTAATCTTCTGGGTAAAACGTACATTTATCGTATTGTTTGTAACTCGGCCACCACTGTGAAGTAAATATGACCTATCGTAACGTTCACAATACGGGCCATATGGTTTTACTTAGTACTTTAGTGGTAAAAAATCACTTTAGGCTAGACACTCACCCCCTTACTATGTACATGTATGAATAGTTTATGCCATGCTTTGTCCTTATCTGTAATTGTGACATTTGCATCTGACATAAAGTGACAAAGTATGGTATAAACTATTCCAAGCTTATTCCACGTTTATAAGTATGAGGGTCAAGGAAAACGAACTAAAGCTTTGTAAAACCATCGACACTAAATCATTGTTAATGCTTCCCGCGGAACCCTAAAACCCTGAAAGCCTCCCTGCGCCGAGCAAACACTTGAACAGGAAAATTGCTACGCGCCAAGGGACTAGCATAAATTCATAACTTTACATCATCATTTAAAAGAAAAAAAATCGCCCCTAGCATGGCTGACGGCACATCACCGGTACCTCAACTTACAAACAATACTAGCTCTTGTAAGGTGAATCTTAAGATCGTAATCTGATAACCAGACGCAGAACAAAAAAGTTTTTAAAATTCATATCAAAAAGGTCGCGTTTCGTAATTTCTGGGTAATTTCAGTTGAATGGAGCAGAGCGTCTGTTTGTTCAAAAAGTTTTGGGCACAATATACTTGAACGAGTTGGAAATGAAAAGCCAATAGTAACTAGGAGGTTACGATACTTAATTAACTTTTTGGAGTTTGGGTTGCTTTAGCCTACTTTTAGGTAAAAGTAACTTAACATCGATGTTATAGAACTAACATTGGAAAAGCCAAGCAGTAGTGTTAGCATTGTTGTATTCCGGTGTGGGAGAAAGACAAGGGTTGGTAACGCATTTGCGATCTTAAGACTGCAGTTTTTAGATTGTAGTCGACGATGCAAATGTTTATTGGTTACAGATCCCAGTAACCATCTGATGGGCTGTGTACTCGTTGGCTTTCCTGCCAATTTGTTTGTTTTACACACGATGCTTGAACGATGAAATGGAACATCTTGAGAAAACTTGCACATTCGATCAGCTGAGTGTATAAGAGATCCTATCTGCACAAAAGTGTGATACCTTCTTACGCTCAATAAATGAGAAAAATTGACAAGAGAAATACTTAAAAATATTGTCAAGAAATTACCGAAAATCTTTCTATGACTAATTTTATATTTTGTAAACATTGTATATTTTTTATTTTCTAAAATATTCGTACTCTTTTTACAACAACAAACGCAAGTAAGAGCAAAAGTAATTTTAAAACCATGCTTGTACGAAAAAGCAATGGTTACTTTGTGGTTAGACGCCCGCCTTTCAATCAGTTACGAGTGAGGTCGCGGTTTCGACCTCGTCGGGCCACCTCCGAGTTTCTTAAAACTCAGGTGAGAATGGAATTTCAATGTAAGCTTTACTTTAAAGGAAAATACCCCGATGAAGTTCTGGTATTTTTTGAGGTTTGATCCGTGTAAGTATTATTTAATTCCTTATTTATTTATAAATATAAATAAATAAATATCAGGGGACAATGTCACACCAATTGACCTAGTCCCAAACTAAGCTCAAGGTTTGTATTATGGGTACTAGACAACGATATAAATACTTATGTAGAGAAATATATACTTAAATACATAGAAAACATCCATGACTCAGGAACAAATATTCGCGCTCATCACACTAATATCTGCCCTTACCGCGATTTGAACCCAGGACCGTTAGCTTCGTAGGCAGGGTCACTACCAACTAACCAGCGCGTCGTCGAAATAAAAATCAATATATTGTGAATTTAGGTGATCTCACTAAGCCCCTACCTTCTTAGGCGTTCACACTTTTTGCTTACATATTATAATCAAAAGAAAAAGACAGATTACCGGGATTAAATTAAATGTAACAATAAAATTACATAATTAATAATGGTTATAATTCAAAAGGTCATTAATAGAATAAAAACATTTCTCATTAGGACATTCATTGGTATTTTTCTTAAATATCCTTAATTTGTATTCTTTATAATCGTCAGGTAACTTATTGTAAATTTTGATGCACATAATGTAGGAGTTTTTGGATTTTAGGGGCAGTCTAACTAAAGGTTTATACAATTTTTGTTTATACTTACTCCGGACTCTGTTACATTATAATTGCACAAAAGTACACATTAGAGTACCGTAGATGAAATTAATTGCGTCTATTTATTCATTATGTTACGCTTGTTCGCTACTTTAGGTCACTACGAAAGTTTTGAGATACAAAAAAAGTATAAAAGTTATTCAATATTTTTTTATTACAGTTTCTCAAAGTACTCTCCATTAGCTTCTATGCATCGATTCATCCGCCTAAACCATGATTTATAGCATTCCCGGTACTCTTCTTTAGGGAGGTCTTCTACGGCCTGCAAGTAGGCATTCCGTGCGTCCTCAGGACTGTTAAATCGCGTGTCACGAAGTCCGAGTTTGATTTTCGGAAAGAGGAAGAAATCGCAAGGAGCTAAATCGGGGCTATACGGAGGATGACACAATTCTTCAATCTCTGTACTCTTCAAAAAATCCTTGGTGACAATGGCCTTGTGCGGCGAGGCATTGTCATGATGCAAAAAGAGCCCCCTCAAACCAGTTTTAGGTCGTTTTTGTTTTAAATTATTAAATACAGTAGGTAAACACACTTCAATATACCACTTAGCATTCACAGTTTTTTGGTCGTCTAAGGAAATTGTGGACACATGACCACTTGCAGAAAAAAATGTGGCCACCATTTTTTTTCCAACACTTCGCCCGCGTTTCACCTTCGTTGGAGGTTCATCATCGGGAAACACCCAAATTGTCGATTGCCGTTTAGTCGGTGGATCATATTGGTAAATCCAACTCTCGTCTCCAGTAACCTAAAACCTATACGCCTAATAACCTATACGGGTCTAGAATTTGGTCAAATCTCCTACCTCATATTTTGAATAGTTTCCCCAAACATGTATTAGAACGCATGGAAGCTAAACCTGGGTCTACCAAAAACATAGTTAAAAGATTTCTTATGTCTTGTAATTAATTCTAATTAATTCTTATAAATAGTGTCCTCACTAACTTAGCCAAATAATCTTAAATAGATAAAGATTTTGGCTAAGTAAAAATTGTAAACTCAACACAAATATTGAAATAAACAGATTTTATTATTATTATTATTATTATTATTAGTAATAATGTTAAAAATTGACCGTCCTTCTCCCTGATCAAATTTTCTGAGCATATCTTTGCACCATGTCACGCGAGCTTCTTTTTGTTCTGCAGTCAGCGAGTGAGGCACCCATCGTGAACATAATTTCCTGACTCCAAGCCGGTTGTGTAAAATTTCATTAATAGCTGGCAATGAAATCTTCACGACCTGTTCTATTTGTTTGTAAGTCACTTTTTGGGTCTTCCTTAATAAATTTTTTCACAGCTAGGACGTTTTCTTCTGTAACTAAAGTCGCGGGTCGGCCATTTCTTTCATCATCATTTAAGGAAAAAATCCCTCGTTTAAATTGAGCAAACCATCTGAAAACTGTTGCACGCGATGGTGCATAGTCCTCAAACGCCGAAACTAATCGCTCTCTGCACTCACATTCATTTAATCCAAATTTATAATCGTACAAAATCATCGCACGAAAATGTTCTCGCTTAAAATCCATAGTTGACGATAAAAGCCCGCGGAATTGAAACAAAAAACAACCGTCATTTTTTCATTTTTAAATATTTGATCAAATGGTTTTCTATGTTCGAATTACAAATAATTTATCTTTTAAAAAAGGTTCAATCTCGTTGCGTTCTTTTTATAAATTTTGAGTATCTCAAAACTTTCCTAGTGACCCACGTATTTGTTAGTAAGATTAAGCAGCGCCTCGAATCAACAGTGTACGGATGAACTTGTACCATTCGTTTTTGTATACTGTTTTTGTAAGATGTTTATTGTAAGCAAATAAATCAAAATCATTCAATCAATCAATCAATCTTTTTTTTCAATCAATCAATCAATCAATCAATCAATCAATGACTAGTGGAACTCTCTACTAGCTGAGCTTTAATCAAATCAGAAAATGACTGTTAGCGGCACAATATTGTACGAACCATAGCGTTGAGATAATTATACGTACAATCCGACGAAGCATTTAAAAATCAGCTGAGAAACCTTTTATTGGATAATCCATTATACTCCGTGGAATATATGGAACTGGAAATGTAAATTTATTTTATTATTGTGTTGACTTTATTAATTGTTGTAAATACATTACATTGACATCGGACGAGTGACCATTTATTAGATGTGTTGTTGTTATATATTTTTTTTGTATTCTTTGATTAATTAATAGAATTTATGTTTGACGATCTCAATGTAATTTCGTATTTTTTGACATGCAGTGCAATTAATATTGTAATATAGCATTGATGAATAAATAAACTAAACTAAGATTTTTATCGTAGTTACCTTCTGTCTGTACTTCATCCGCGTAGAATTTAATTGTTATTTTTCCCTCGGGAACTTTAGATTTTTCCAGGATGATAAGTAATAGCCTATGTGTTATTTCAGGGTATAAGCTATCTCCATTTCAAATTTCATCAAAATCCGTTCAGCCGTTGCAGCGTAAAGGAGTAACAAACAAACACGCAAACTTATAATATTAGTAGGATAGGATTAGTAACTGTTACTGTTGGTTGTTCTTTCACCAGCTAAGCCGTTAAACAGATTTTAATGTTCACGAGATTTAATTTGGTACCCACCTTAGGTCCAAAGTCAATCTGACATTCTACAACAGTAAGGTTGAGTTTCTTAAAAGTTACAAATGACTTGACATCTCTAATGCCATTGACGGCTTCAAGCATATTTTTTGAAATGGGTCCCAAATTAACGCTCGTAACCGTATAATCTATTAGCACTTATAGAAGGGACTTCGGGTTTGTATACTTCTCACTCACTTGCTCTTAATAAATTCGTATGAGAGCGAGTGAGGGACAGTTATAAACAGGAATGTTCGAAAGCTTGCTCTATCGCGAGCACGTAGTTACTTAAACCTAATATATTTTGTGTGACGTATTTTAATTCTCTTAAAATCCAATGGATTATCAACGTGCACCTTAAAATGCACCTTAGTGACTATAGTACATCCTGTAGTTACTTGTTTAATCCGGACATAGAAACCAAAGGCCGTAACGATTTGAATTAGTGAACTAATACAACATTTCAGCTGTCAACTTCGTACCATAAATTTGTTGCTATAGAGACCTAACTCGAAATTCAATTTGTGTTTATTAGGTCAGTATAATTCTAAAGATGCGATATTCCTTATTCTCTTAATTATGCATACCAAAAAACCATAAAACCTGTGACATGTTTCCCCTAATTAATCCTAATGAACAAATGTGAAATGTAACGAGTCTCCTCCGTAATAAAAAACTGTTTTCCCCGAGGTGTTATTTCTGTTCAGATTTTTCGCTAGACGCCTAATTAAAAATGTTTTCACTTTGTAAAGGCGGGAATGCGGAAAGCTATGTACCAAATTTTATAAACCTTTAGCTTGGCACGTATTTAAAAGGATTTTTCCAATAAGACTATGATCTAATGCTGAGTTTTCATTTTACAAATAAAATTGAAACAGACAAACTATAATCACCGGTCTATTTTCACTAACTATTAACTTTGAGCTACTAAAATGGTGCTGACAATAGAACTAGTGGAAAGAGACCAAATCAGGAGGCTTAAATAGGATATTAATATTATGTATACCTATTTAATTTGTTTAATTTGCTTGACGCCTGCAAAGGGGTTTGGGTAAAAGTGTTGTCGTTTGTAAAAGTCATACATTATCAAGGTGAGCGGCCATTAGCAAAAGTGGTAAATTATGATAGAAAAATTCAAAATAAACGTATTTTGTTACACAATGTAATACTCTTAAGTGCATCGGAGCCGAGATATTTAATATTCTTACCTAGGCGTCCATTTAGTACCAAAATCTGAACACTTAAATCTTAAATATCTCGGCTCCGATGTTATTAAACGCCGTAAATTAAATACATCTAAGTGTATTTCAAGGTACTCTAAATAACAATGTAAAAATCATCCGTGGCCGCTGAAAAAAAATATGACAATATTCTTCAAACAAATTTACCCAATGCCCTTTCTATTGTGTATTCTTAACCATCTCTTCTCCGTTAGGTTATCTGGGAGAGATTGTTATATAATTTTAGCGACAAGACCGCCTATTAACTTACTCTGTAAGTATTTATAATATATATCCGTTCTTTAATGAATGTGTTCAAAAAAGTGTTTTGTACCTTATACGATTGACTTGAACGCACTTATGTCAATTTAATACATTTTGTCATCTGGACAAAATCCATACACATTAACGTAATTGGTGTTCGAAAACTGCAGTTTAGAAAACGCGTCTTTGATCTCGTTCAAGGGCCCTTACCAAGATGCATAACGCTAACTAGTTTTTCGTTTTTAAACCAATCGCGTCACTGGTAGATCATGTGACTTTTCGTATCACGTCATCTACCAGTGACGCGATTGGTTTAAAAACGAAACGAATAGAAACGTTAGTTTGCGTAATGTATTTTGGCAAGGGCGTATGGGACTGTATTCTATTATTATTGTTTATTTAGATATTTATATAATAAGTACAAATTTTAATTATAACTAACAATTAGGCATTGCCCCACAAAACTGGAGTAACAATTATTTATTGCATATTAACAATTACACAACATGTTTACATCAACACAATAGATAATGTAAATAGGCGAACTCATCCCATATGGGATCTCTTCCAGTTAACCTTGGAAACCTTGGGTAGGTAAAACCGTAATTGTTTTTAACCATATCGTATATTTTAACCTATTATTATATTAACTTCGCTTCCATTACATTCACGTAAATAAGAGCTATCGTAACGTTGAAAATACAATAACACGTCAAATGTCATATGGATTTTACCGAGTTGAATAGAGCAGGGGGGTTATTATGACATAGTTATGCAATTCTGTTTACGCTGAGAGAAAAGGACAGAGCTATATAACTGCCATAGCTCTGTCCCTTACACTCACCGTAAAATGAACTGCATAGCTATGTCATAATAACCCCCCAGAAGGTTTAACTGAATTACTTTTTACGCAGCGTAACTATACTAGCCATATTTGGCATAACCTTAAAGCCCTTTGTTTAATTTGTCAAGTTTACGGCCGGTTAGTAATGTACTCCAGCGACGAGCGGAGGCTAACTGAACGTTGGGAGTCCTTAAGGCTGTATCACGACGATGTTCAGGTTAAAGTGTGATCTTGATGTATGTTTTCATACTTGTCTTGTCCTTTCTGCAATAGCTTTTTCAGGATTCCGTACGAAAATTGTAGAACATAATATTGTTGTTTATTGTTAAGTACTTACTGTTTTTATGAATTGTAATTATGTTGTCATTATACTTATTAAATAAATGAAAGGCAAAGAAACTTCTCTAGCGATCGTTCGAAGGCTGTCTGACTGTCGGGTATGACACAGTTATTTCTCTCAGGAAAAAACTTGACGTTTTACATAGTTGTACTATGAACTGTCATGACTAGAGAAATTCTAGATTGAGCTATATTAATGTCATTAAAGCCATAATTTCACTGCCTGTAAATTAGCAGGTTTTAGAGGATTAATAATTGAACCAATTTTTACGCAGCGTATCTGTACTAGCCATACTCGGCATAACCTTAAAGCCCTTTGTTTAATTTGTCAAGTTTACGCCCGGGGAGTAATGTACTCCGGCGACGAGCGGGGGCTTACTGAACGTCCGGAGTCCTTAAGGCTGTATAGCGATGATGTTCTGGTTAAAGTGCGACCTCGATCGTTTATATTATATTTATTAATAGCGACCCGCGTCGCTATTGGCTAACGCACTCGCAATCTCAATTGGCTTCAAAGCGGAACAATTGTTTTCATTTTGTATGCAGACAAGCCTTCGATTTTCAAAATGAAAACAATTGCGATTGCGGGTGCGTTATGCAATAGCCCCTCCGATCTTACTTCGCTTCATTTAATGTGTTCTCTGTAATATACATACATAAACTAAGATTTTTATACATAAAATTCTTTCGAGAAAAATTATCTAACTGATGGTGAAAGCCGTATGAAATTAGTTACGTGGTTTAGGAAGAGTTAGTGTATATACAGACAGACTTACATGGAAAGCAACTTTGTTTTATACTATGTAAAGATAAATCTTATTTATTTGTACAAGTTTACCAATTACACACTGAAATAAAAATTGATCGCTTCTAACAAGATTGTGCTTGTTGTGCATAGGCGTGTTGGTTCCATACGAGCCTAACAGACGTTAGTTACATCAACTAAGATGTTAGTTGAATCGCTAAAGAACTTGCTGTTCTTACTATCAGTTTAGTTTGATGTAACTAATATCTTAAATATTGTATACATTTTATGACAGTTAAGAAAAACCCTCTCTTGATTGTCTCATCTGGATTTTTGTCGTGTGACTGTACATGGATATATTATTTACATCACCAACATTAAACATCACCCTTCTTTTACGACCGTCGAGTAAAAATATTGTTCGGTTCCGACATCGTACCTTAACAGTAATTAAAGTCGGCTTCGTTGTGTATTCCACGGCGAGCGGCGCCGGGCGCGCGGCGTGTTCGGTTAATAGCCAATTTTTGAGCACCCTGTATTTAAAAAAAACAATTTCAAGGCTCTTTGAATATTTCTAACTAGGCGTATTTAATTCAGACTGAATAGTATTGAAAAGGAATCGGAAAGCTAAAATACGAGGGCTGCTACTTAAGTAACCGGAATCCGGGATTCCAACATTTTTAAACGCTATATCTGCGACCTCCATGGTAAAATTTTCACTTTTTTGAATACTGGCCGCTATATTTTTTTTCTTATCTTACGTAGTCTTTTGTTTTTGGCGGGTTTAAATTTTAATCTCGCTGCAAGTATGGAACTCACTCGTGAAAATATTCGTGCTATGATTTATTACGATTTTCAGCGTGGTTTAACGCAACAACAGTACATAGATCAACTAACTTCGACTTTTGGTGATGAAGCTCCATCCAAAACTACTGTGTATCGCTGGTTTAGTGAGTTCAATCGTGGACGTAGTATGCTCAGGGACGAAGTTAAGGATGGTCGCCCGAAATCGGTCGTTGTACCACAAAATATTGAAGCTGTGCGAAAACTTATCATGCATGTCCGTCATGTTACGTATCGCGAGATAGAGGCGACTATAGGCATATGTATGACGAGCATTAATAAGATATTACATGAACATTTAGCTGTGAAAAAAATTTGTTCGCGTTGGATCTCGCACAACTTAACTAAGGATCAAAAAGAGGCTCGCGTCGAATGGTGCAAGGAAATGTTGAAAAAATATAACCGTGGTGACTCAAAAGCTGTTTATAATATCTACACAGGTGACGAATCCTGGATCTATGCGTATGATCCCGAAACCAAACAACAATCAACGGTGTGGGTGTTTCAAAATGAGCCGAACCCTACGAAAGTAACTCGTGCAAAAAGCACCTTGAAGCAAATGGTGGCCTGCTTTTTTGGTATTAATGGCCATGTGGCTACAATGCCCCTGGAGAATCGTAAAACGGTTAGTTCGGAGTGGTACACGACCATTTGTTTGCCGGAAGTATTTGAAGAAATACGGAAAAACAACCAGCGACGGAGAATCATTCTGCACCATGATAACGCCAGCTGTCATACATCACGTGAAACGACTCGATTTTTGGAAGGTCAAAATATAGAATTAACGGGTCATCCACCTTACAGCCCTGATTTGGCACCCAATGATTTCTATTTATTTCCAAATGTAAAGAATAAATTACGTGGTCAACGATTTTCGACCCGTGAAGATGCCGTCGACGCGTTCGGACAGCACGTTTTGGAGATACCTCAGTCAGAGTGGAAAAAGTGCTTTATAAATTGGTTTCAACGTATGCAAAAGTGCATCGATTATCACGGAGAATACTTCGAAAAACAATAAAACCATATTTAGCCATGTACGTTTGTTTATTTTTTCTATTCCGGTTACATAAGTAGCAGCCCTCGTATTTTTTGAAAAGAAATATATTTCAAAGATTGGCTTGGCGAAATTTGAGCCTAGGGAAAATGATTTAGGCAGAAAAGAAATTTGTCCTTGGTCTTGTTTTTTTTTATTTTCGTTGCTTGGGTTATCTGTGTTCTTACGTCACCTTATGAACGCTACTAATGTACCCTTTTATTATGTATTACATGAGTTATAATTATGGTATGTACGTAAACACTTTATTGTACAAAAAAAAGATATAACAAATATTAAAAAAAATACAACAGGGAACTTATGCCTTTATGAGATCTCTTCCAGTTACCTTCTAACACTAACCTAACCTAACCTAACCTAACCTTTGAGCGATTAAGAAATAATTAGTTACAACAAATAGCCGAATAAGTAAAACACTAAAAGTAATATATAAATATCAATACATAAAATACATAAACTTAACCCTTCAGCCGGCAGCCGCCATATTGTCCTTCCAGTTACGCGGCGGTCGCCTTGCACCCGACGCTTTTCAAACACGCGTTACACGGCAAGCGCGGTTATAATTACTTTTTATATCCTGGAATAGTGTTATTTGCACGCCAAGTCCTAAGGTGTTATAAATTTCACGTCTGTATCTGTGTGTGTGTGTGTCTGTGTATCTGAATGTGTGTGTGTCTGTTGTGGCATTGTAGGTCTCAAATTATGCCGTCGTACGCCTTACTTGAGGCGGCTGAGTTAAAAAAACAATACATTAGCGTATTTAATCCGTTATCGTATCGTTGATCCGGCCGCCATCTTAGAACACGCGGTTGAGGGAGGCGATGGCTGAGATACGCGTCATACTCGTGAACGGGTGCTGTATGTGGGGTCCGGTCTGTTCACGCTTGCACGGACCTGTTCCAGTTAGTTATTTAAATTATCGTTCCTGGCATAGAGACCTCCTCATGTTGTTCTCCTAGTTAGTATTTCTAATATTGGGTCCTTACCTATGACATTGGCGTTTTTTTACATGTTTTATTTCGTACGGAATTTATTCATTTCAATTTTAATTTCATTAATATACTATGCTACGAAGGTTTCGGATACAAATAATATAGTTACATTTCTTACTTAATGTTTAAATATTAAGTGTGAACTCAACTCTTTTCATGTGCTGCGAGTTCAAGTGTTTCAATTACGCAGAGTTTTATAAAGCTAACAATTTTTAAGTAATTAAGATATTTATAATATAGGTTAGAAGTGTCCAATATTTCTGACAGAATTCTGTTTGGTTTGCATTTGACGTTACTAAATAATCCGCAAAATTAAATGTATGAAAACCACCGTCCGTTGTTTTTGAGAGCATAACACCTCAGGTCGGTTTTTAGTTTAGATTTTAATATTAACTATTACAATGGAATTTCGCTTGAGCTAGCTTTTATTTACGTAAATATAGTTAGTCTGGTAACCTAATTTTAATTAGAGCATCAAGAACAATACTGTCTGCTCGTGTAATTAGTGTTTTTGCTCCTTTAAACACGAATTTCGGTTAATTATGTATTTAATTAAGCACTTTTAAGAACACTTAAGCTGGCATTTGCTTTTAAATAAGTAGCTGAAAATCGAGTTTCGAAAAAAACATTTCCAATTATGGTTTTGTTGAATTAAAAAATGAGGTCTCAACTTAAGTCTTTAACATAAAATTACAGTTCAATTTATCAAAATCCATGCTGATATCTGCCACTCCGTCCTTGTAGGGGTCATTTACCGGTATTTCCTCAGGAACTGTCAAATTTTCTGGGATAATAAGAAGTCCTATATGTCCTGACTTGGGACTCAAGCTAAGACCAAATTTCATATAAATTCATATAAATCGGTTTAGTGATTTAGCCATAACAGCGTAAAAAAACAGACAGACAGAGTTTATTTCATATTTATTAACTCTCGATGTTACCTCAATAACTATAGTACATTGTGTATTAAGGGTGGTAAAGAAAGAATTACAAACGAGAGTCTGTTAGAAGCCCGAAGCCGAAGGCTGAGGGCTTTGATGACTCGAGCTTTGTATTTCCTTTACCACCCGTGTAACATACAATGTTTTTCATCACAATTGCGAGGAAATTAAATAAAATCAGACAAAAGATCATATTTTTAACTTATTAGCGGCAGACTACATCATTGTCTGTGACTTACCACAGATAATGTCAAACGTGTTCGGAGTCCGATTCTAGTGACATATGAGATCAATAGTTTATTATGCGAGATTTTTAGGAAATAGTATTCAACTGACATTTAATCTCGAATGAAACTTTATATCGAATGGCACAAGAATTGGGGTCCTGACGTATTGTGATAGTTTGAGTCCACGTATAATATTTAAAAAAAAGCTATTACGCACGTTAGAAGCGTAATGGTAAAAAAAGGCCCGCGGGTATTATTTTGGATTTACGGTCGATTTTTCTAGCATGTTAGGACACTATTTACGAGCTAGTGTGATGAAACATTTTTTATCTACTTTCTTGTGAAATTGTATTTTGCCAAACCGTTCGAGTTTAAGCATAGTGTAAGTCATTCGATTCTGAATATAAAAATATAATTTAAATTATGTTTTAAGTGTTTTACCAATATTTCCATGTGGTCTATAAATCTAATTCAATCATTTAATTGTTTAATTTTAATTTTTACATGATTTGTAATGTGCTGTTGATATCCTTAATAAATAAATAAAAAAATAAAATAAAAAAATAAAAAAAATCAAGCCAACCGAATCAGACCTCATACTTCGCCGGTTATACGTCTAAAATTAAAATGATTAATGCTTCAAACACTTATCCTAAAACTAGAGGACGCCCGCGACTTTTTACGCGAAGAATTACTTTCCCCCCACTCTCCCTTCCCCTATTTCTTCCCGTTGGGGGTCGATTTTCGGAAAATCCTTTCTTAGTGTTCACTTACATCATGAAAGGTACTCCTGTACCAAATTTCAGCTGTGCCTTGATATATACATAAGTCAGTGAGTCAGGTTTACCTTTTATATAATACTAGCTGTTGCGCGCGACTCCGTCCACGCAGAAAAATAAATCATAGCCTATGTCACTCAAGGTGAATGTAGCTTTCCAATGGTGAAAGAATTTTTGTAATCGACACAGTAGTTTTTGAGTTTATTACTTACAAACAAAAATACAAGTCTTTCCTACATACATACATAGATACCGTCACTCCTTTATCCCAGAGTAGGGTAGGCAGAGCTACAGGATTACCAACAACTTTAACAACCAGTTGTTAATTCTATAACCACATTTTGCACAAACAGGCTAAGAGGTTTATCATGTGTATATTAGTGACAGGTTGCAAGCCCATCGCCTAACAATACTATAAGCCTTTTATCCCTTAGTCGTCTCTTACAACTTCCACGGGAAGACATATAGTGGTACTTTTTTTTTTTATGGCATGGAGAAGACAAACGAGCACACAGGCCACCTGATGGAAAGTAGAAACTGTGACCCATAGACATTCGCATTCAAAAGACTGCAATGCAATCCTAAGACTGCAAATGCGTTGCCAACCCTGAGGACTAAGATGGAATGCCACTATGCTAGTCATTTCACCGGCTGTCTTATCCCCAAACCGGAACACAACAATGCGAACACAGCTGTTTGGCGGTAGGTTAATGGATAAGATGGTGGTAGCGATCCGGACGGACCCTGCACAAGGCCCTACCACCCGCAAAACACTACTACTATTCTAAGCCGGCAACCAAACGGCAAGTCTTTCCTCTTTATAATATTAGTGTAGATATACGTGTGGATGTAGACAGATAGCAAAAAGGGTAAACAATAAGTGACGTAATGTAATGAACATTATTAATTAATGAAACAAAACAGTAATAATGTTCACGCCCTCGACCCAGTCCTCGATCCGTGGTCGTAATAAATATATAACATTAATAAATATTGACTCAACAATTATTTTCATACGGCGTACAATAATCGTTACACAAATTTTTATTAAAACCCATATCTTTCGGGCCAGACGCCATTTTACGATGGTTCAAGTTATAGGCGAAATTTAGGATGATCTTACTCGTACTAACTAGAAATTCATCATAAAAAAATACTTTCTCCTTTATTTCTCGCTATAAAAATGTTTATTAAAACAAAAAACCGCAGATATAATAAGAAAACTTAAAAAGTTGCCTGACTCAGCTGAAAACCAGTTTAGGGTAAATGAAAAGGTTTGTAATCTTTAAGCAATGAACTATTATTTTGTGTTTTTCTCAAAATTCTAAGCTCAGTAGTTTCAGAGATCAGTGGCGGGAATGGTTAATTTAAAATTTCTTTCATGAATAAAATCAAAACTATTTATTCTAAAATATTAACATTCAAAATTATATTTGACATCCTCATTAAAAACCTATTTGATATATGACAAAGTAAGGTATGCGAAACTTTTTTCTAAATTCCCTAATTTAAAAAAAAACTTATTTACTATGCACATCTGTGTTTGGGTCATCAATTTACATGTGTGCCAAATTTCAACTCAATCGATCCAGTAGTTTCGATGCAAATTGGCTGTGACAGACAGACGGACAGAGTTCGCACGTGTGATCAAGGGTTCCATTTTTTACCGCTTTTTACCGCTCCATCGTATAACTTGTTCCAAACGCTACGGTTAGCCAGTTATACCTGCGAAGTTTTAATGGTACGGGCGTCATCGGCGTCAAGCCTACATGGTCGGTCTGTGTATTGCGCACCTTTCGTACCTTTCGTACCTTTCGTACCTTTTGCTAACAATGTAATTAGACACCCGGACTTTAGAAAAAAGCCAATTGGATGGGTATCCGGACAGAGTGCAATTGAATTCGGTAATTTCAACTGCAGGTAATTATTGTTTTTGGAAATCATTTAGGATAGGATATTTCTTAAAGCTTTCATAGAATCAGAACTTAATGTTAAGAGTGACGTACCATTGACATATTTACGTTTCGTTTTTTTTTTTGATCTATACAACGTGTCCTCAGCCTATGTTTTTTTTTTATGTCATAGAGAAGACAAACGAGCACACAGGCCACCTGATGGTAAGTGGAAACTGTGACCCTTAGACATTCGCATTCACAAGACTGCAATGCAATCCTAAGACTGCAAATGCGATGCCAACCCTGAGGACTAAGATGGAATGCCTCTATGCTAGTAATTTCACCGGCTGTCTTATCTCCAAACCGGAACACAACAATGCGAACACAAACGAACACTACACGTTTATTGGGGTATTTTTGTCCAATATGCAAAGTATTATCACAATCGGTCTAGTCATTACCGAGAAAACAATGTTTTTTTTTTTGCCTTTTTACTCTATCAGACATTCACCTATTCCGATCGTGTGTGTTGTCTGTAGACTCGCACACATACTTTGACTTTTTGACACCTTTGACTTTGACAAGCGTCACACAGGCATCTCTTTTCATCTTATTCGTGTCAATAATGATACAGTATGCTACGTTTTTCTGTCGTTTATTTGTAGTAAATTTTTTTGAAATAACATTATTTTTGATTTTACTTCTAAATAAGACTGCACCGAGCAAACGCCGAGCTTCCAGTGGCGCCCTCATTATTCTTATTGTGTTTTCTACTTAACTAAAGAATTTCCTTCGAATCAGATGATACTTTTTCGTAGCGCAAGTAAAAACACAATTTATGGGATACGTAACAAACTTTAATAACAATTACCCTTTGAGTAGTTAGCTTAAAGGGAACAGGTGGCCACTTTTTTCCGTTAAGCTGATAACTCGAAGGTGAATTGTTATTAAACTATGTGATATACCTTATAAGTTGTGTTTTCATTTGTAGTACAAAAAACTACCAACCAATTTCAAGAAAATACTTTAGTTTATTAGAAAACAATAAAAGTAATGTACATCCGGCGTACGGTCGGCGCAGTCTTAAAACAAAAACTTTTTCACAGCATTTGCCAGAAGTAGTATTACGAGGGTGTTCATTATGTGTCCATAGGCTGGGGACACGTTGTATAGAGCTTCTACAGTGTGTAAATGGTATACGGGCGTTCCTTTTAACTGTGGTTAGTATAAGAGCTGTACTGAGCACATTTAGGCAGCTTTTGTTAAAATTAAATTAAAAAAAAAAACCATACAAAATAATTTAACACGCAATGTATAACGAAAAATGCAATTAATTAAACATTACGTACTTACCTGACAGATGGACTTCGATGTACATTGCGGGTCGATAGTATGTTCAAAAATTAATAACGGTGTATACGTTAGCGTAATCAAAATAATTATTTCTGTTAATGATTAGTAGAGTCTTAATCTATGTCCAGTTTTAATAAACGCCCGTACTTATACCATTTACACACTGTATACTAAACTTGACATATTATTGTATTATCTACATTATGATAGCTCTTATTAACTTGACAGTAATGGCGGACGAGTTAGACGACGCATTAGGCTACTTGGTAATGACCCTGCCTACTAAGCTATAACAGTCCCGGTGTCGATTCCCGGAAGGGTAAATAGTTGAGTGATCAGCGCGAGTATTTTGTTTCTGAGTTTTGAATGTTTTCCATGTATTTAAGTATTTGTTTCTCTATAATATAAGTCAATATATGTTTAACGTTGTCTAGTACCCATTTTACACTAATTATTTCTTGTGCTATTGCCCCTTGATAATTATTTTTATTTATTACAATACGATAACAATGTCAAAAGCAATATGTTTTTAATTTTCACCGAGCATAATTGAACCCCTAGAAATTAACTAATTAAAACACTCGTTCAGAGCAATGTGACATTATCACAATTATATAGTAAGATCTTGACTTTCATATTGTCATCGGATAGATTTAAAACTCGTTTTCGAACGTTAAAAGCGATTCGAAAACGTGACGTTTGGTTGAAATATTTATGTTCAAGCTACAGGACGGCGTTATACGACGACCGAGAATGTTCTCTTCCATCTCACTCTAACTGTTACCCGGTCCGAAGGGGGTCTGAAATCTTTACCTAAGTGAGAATGATCGCCCTCCACAGGCTAAGAGCTTCGTTTACTATAGGCGAGTTACTTGACCCTACACGCTACTTACCTCGCCCAAACTCAGACTTCACGAATCTCACGATCCTCTGCACTAAATCTGAAACACCTTTACAGATTCATCTCATGTTCCAACTTCAAAAAAGTACTTATTTATACTCGTCTATCATTCGGATCAACAATACTTAAATTTATTGTGAAACAAACATACAAATATATGCGTATGCCGCTTGAGTTAACTCTAAGACCTCACTTCATTTAGTCAATTAATTCAATAATAAATATTAAAACAGGCAAAATGCGAGTAAAACTCGCAAATGAAGGTTTCCGTACCATTCTTCTATGAGGGCTTTGTTTTTATTGTTTGCTGAAAATTTTAACTGCGTACCTATTACGGTTCATGAGATACAGCAGACAAATTGACAGACGGACGGATAGCTGAGGCTTACTAATATTGTCCCGTTGACTGATACCATTTGGATTTCAATCACTAAAAATCACAGGTAAATCACCAGTCCTCAACCACTGCTACTTATAATAGGATAATAACTTTCAACTTGCCCACTCACTTGACACTAGTAAACACTGCCAAACGCACTTACTCAACGTGCAAAGTGTAAAGAGTGCATTAAAATGTAAAAGGTTTCTCTGATACAATGTTTAAAATCTCACCAGAGCCAGTTTTTACATAAAAAATTAACTTGTTCTTACATAGCAGTGAATTTATTCTAGAGAGGAGGTAGTAAAGTATAGTTAGAGCATTCGTTATTCAGAACTACGATGCATTTGCTGGCCTTTTTAAGAGCAAGTTGGAACTTTTACGAAAAATAACTTATAAGATTTCTACAAATTCAATTTCAAATTAAAATTATCTCAAAATTTGTTTTAGCCCACGATTATGCGATTAATTATGCGGCAAATGCTATCAACCGAGTATTAATCGTTTTTGTGTGAAAGAAACCGGTTAAAACCGGATAATTGCATTCTTTAGACCCGGGGTTCAAATCCAAGGGCAGATAATTGTGTGATAGGCGCGAGTATTTGTTCCTGAATCTTGGAGGTTTTTTAAGTATTTAATTATGTATTTCTTTATATAACTTTGTTTATAGTTATCTATTGCCCATAGTACAAGCCTAGATTTTAGTTTAGGACTAGTTCAATTTGTGTGAAATTTTCCCAAATATTTATTTATTTACATTACATTACATTACATTAAATCACGCCTGTTTCCCAGAGGGGTAGGCAGAGACCACTTCTTTCTACTTGTTACGATCTTGACAAATTTCTTTCGCTTCTTCCACATTCATACATCGAGTCATGCACGCACGTTGGTTTCGGGTACTTAAGATTCGGCCCTTTTCCAGTATTTCACCGATTTGACTCGAAAAAGTACGCCTAGGGCGGCCCCTTCCGACCCGTCCACTCACTATCGATCTGTATATCTCTTTCGTCAATCTTCTTTCATCCATCCTTTCCAAATGACCGAACCATCGAAGCATGCCCTTTTCAATCTTAGTCAATACATCTTCTTTTTTTTATTTATTATTTATTTATTTATTATTTGTATTTTACTTTGCTTTATGTCAATAAACTTAATGCTATGTACTTACAGTCGAATACAGAAACATGTATCCGCTTAACTCATTAAAGTCCAAAAGTGGATACATGTTTTTTTAGTCGAGTGTACTTGTTTTAGTTTTCAGAAGCGAGTGCTCAAAAGAAGTTTTTTTTTTGCAAAAGAACGAATGTCACGACCATCCCCGACCTTTACAGTTACGATTAGGTATACCGTTTCACTTTCATTTCGAATGAAACTTTCAAGTTTTCGATATTTAATAGTAGATTGTTGATTGCAGCCCTAGATATTTAAGCTGCACGAGCGATAGCGAGTACTCCTATAGTTTGAGGGTTCAATTGATACTTTCACCCGAGTTAAACACTACTTTTCACTTCAATAATGAGGAAAGTAAAAAACAAATGAAAATAATATAACGTCAAATACTAGGAGTGCATAATAGGAATAAGCTTGGAATCGTTTATGCCACGCTTTGTCCTTATCTGTAATTGTGACATTTACATCTGACAGAAAGTGATAAAGCATGGCATAAACTATTCCAAGCTTATTCCACGTTTATAAGTAAGGGGGTAAAAGTACTTTGCTGTGACGTGTGGGGGACATCCGCGCTGTGTCGTGTGCGCCCGCCCGCGCCGGTGCGCCGCACCGCCTGCGATCCAAGTTGCCCTACGCCCAGGGATTGTAAACACACATTGGTTACAAATAAACCGGTATTTATTTAGGTTAAACCGGTTAATTATTTGGGTTACGTTCCAACGAATGGGTTACGCTCACAGGGAGCGAAATGCATTAACCGGTTATAACCGGTTAGAGAGCGCTTCCGTCATTCACCCTTGTCTCGGCTCACACGGAAGGAGCGCTCTCTAACCGGTAAATGCATTTCGCTCCCTGTGAGCGTAACCTTTATTATGGGTTAGGCTCTAATATTGTGGCTTTAACCGCTACGGAAAATAAACCGGTTTTCAATCCCTGCCTACGCCTCCTAATTACCGCTGCGCTCCTGGTACTTTATTTTCACATGCAATTACCTTTCTTCCCTAGGGACATGTATCGCTTCTAACTAAGATAAACAATGGCCTACTTTCACTACTGAGACATGAAAAAATCGAAGTAGACTCAGAAATGTAAAAGTGGCTACAAAGTATGAAGAGCTTCAATTTTTCATTTGAAATAACACAAACACCTGACCTCCATTTGCATCTCACAACCATAAAAGACGTCACAGCAATTCATCAAGAGAAAGGAGAAAAACACCTTAAAATGAGCAAATACCTTCGATTGTCGGGGAGTTTACGCCGTTTCCCTCGCAAATTATAATAATAAAACTTGGTATTTAAAAGCAGTTACCCTTACCATGAGTTAGTATCACCGTACTCACTAGCGCGTCGATTGCTCTGTCTCTCGCACTCTATAAGAATATTGCGAGGTCTGGAAGGGACAGAGCATTCGACTCGCTAGCGAGTAAGGTAACTGTATCTCATGGTAAGGGGGCAGGCAGCCCGCGTTAAAGCGGTACCTCAGGACCTCGTTAGTCCTTCGGATCCGCCGTCTTACATAATTCCTTCTGTATAACAAACACCGGATCACAGAATTGAGGAAAACAGTCAGCCGTGGACTTTATCTCAGGAAATGAGTGGGAAAGAGGAAAATAATTGTTCAAAAGTACACAAAGTTACGCCGGAGTTATTTATACTTAGATATGTCAAGAACTTTGTTTGTTTTAGACGGAAACGCGCGAAGTTGGTTAAATGATTTTGATGTAACTTGGGCATCCTGTTAAGGGTTTTGGGAATACAAAATAGATAACATTTTTTGCTTGTCCCATGAAAAAATGTTACTTAAGAACGCTTTGTTGTAGAACAAAAGATTACGAACTTAATTTTAAAGTAATAAATAAATGTAACACTGAATTAATTTTGCTATCTTCTTTTGTTAATTAAATGAGGTGCTGATTTTGTTTGTCTCTTTCTTTCTGAAAGAGCTCAGTGTTGCCAGCGCAATTAATCAAAAAATATTTTATACACGTGACAGAAAACGCAAAAATTATATCATACACTAGCTGTTACTTGCGACTCCGTAAGCGCAAAAAAAATACAATTACTTTTAGCCTATTTTACTAAGGGATTATGTAGCATTCTATCGGTGAAAGAATTTTTGAAATCGGTCGAGTTGTTTTTCAGGTTTTTTGTTACACACATACAAAAATATAAATCTTTCCTTGTTATAATATAAGTGTAGATATACATCTACGACACTATTTAGAGTAGGTCGACCGTTTCTTTTTTTTCATTGATACTAAGAACTAGTATTGCGTAGAAACTAAACCAAGCAAAAACTTCCCCAAATCACAACGCAAACAAATAAAATATTCAGAAAATAAAAATTCCGGACACGGACCTGAATACCCAAATGACTTGGTCGTAAAAATACCTGAGCTACCCGTCCGTTTCCGTTCGAAACCGGAACACACCTTCCTGTCAAACCAAATTTGGTCTCCAGCGGTATCGTTACTAGGAGTTATGGCGCCGTTTCAGACAGACAACGGAGAAAAAATGTAAGTAAATATAAGTAAATCCCTGCAATCTTACGTCTCTTATGTGGAATATAATGTATAGTTGGGGGGGGGCCTTGGGGGAGGCCAAAGTGCAGAAGTGGACGTCTTTCGGTTGAGATGATGATGATGATGATGTATAGATTGTTTTTTATGTACCTAATAAAGTCCAATTATCGTTATATCCTTCGGAAACGTTTAATTTTTCCACACACACACACACACAAGACTCAGAGAGAAGAGGACTGTAACAGTATTTCCGGTTCGGGTAAATGTGGTAAAAAAGCAGCTGTGTTTGCATTGTTGTGTTCCGGTACTGGGATAAAACCATTGTTAAGATGATAGCACAGATAATAGTCCTCAGGTTTGGTAGTGTATTTGCAGTTTTAACATTGTAGCATTCAGAATGCAAATCTTTAGGTCTCATATCGTTTGCCTTCTCATAAAAAAAAACTCGCATAGGTGAAAAAGTTAAGTAAATGACCATCTTGCATGTAATTGTAACACGTGTATAGACCGTTCGACATTCTATTACCAACAACCCTACAGAATTACCAACAACCCTAACATTTCATTGTCAATTCTAAAACCACATTTTGCACAAACACGCTAAGGCTTTTCAAAATGATTTCCACATCTTACCATAATTTATTGAGTTGTCATATTGGTTCATTACTAAAATATATTTGAGTATTTTAATTACTACTGACTGACTACTTATTGACAGGCTAAGGGATTAAAGGCTTGTAGTATTTTTAGGCGATGGGCTTGCAACCTGTCACTAATATACACATGATATACATCTTAGCCTGTATGTGCAAAATGTGGTTACAGAATTAACAACTGGCTGTTAAAGTTGTTGGTAATTCTGTAGCTCTGCCTACCCCACTCTGGGATGAAGGCGTGACGGTATGTATGTATGTATGTATGACTACTTATTGTATGCGCCGTTTTTACGTGCCTAGTTAATTTCTCATTTCCCATTAAAAAAACCCTTCCAAATCAGATACCTCTTTACTGTCGGGATTTAATTAACTAGTCAGGCGCAGTTTTATTTATACAAATACTATACAATGCTTCCTACAAACTTCGACACACAAACCTATTTACTCCCCCAAACCCAGTTACGAAAGTATGCCAATATGTTTCATCGCATAACACCGTAACATAAGTCATCAAGTGACCCTGCTCACGCCATGGCACGTAACCAAAAACAGCCTTTGTGTCCAACATAATTAACTATGTCCCCCATTGTCTCGCAGACAGATGGACAAATGATAAATTGGTGAAAAAAATTAGGTAACGAAAATATATGCCTTTTGCTGAAGGTTTGGGAGTTTTTTGCTCTGTTGTATGTTTTGTTAGCTATGAGACATAGTGTTGTCACATCTACCAACTTTTTGGTAGTTCTACCTAATTTGCCTCCTGTCTATGTATTTACCACCCTCGGCCTCAAAGCTACCTTGATATTTTTCAAAATGTAATGTTAAGTGTATAATCTGTTTGAGGTGACATGAAAAAAATGAGAAGCTGCCTGTCAGTGACAGCTGACACTGACAGATAGTAAAGCATTTCGCGGCAGTTTAGGTAAGTTTGGTGTTGATATTGTGATTGAGTTTTTTTTGTTTTTTATGATTTCATGAGATATGATAGATCATTTTGAACATTTTCTACGCCTTTTTAAAATTAAAAACAGGGTGGTAGACCTACCTAATTTTCATTTCAAATTCTACCAATTTCTAAAAAATGTTGAAACCTGTTCTACCAATTTGCCAAAATTTTATGTGACAACACTAATGAGACAATGTATTTGTGTTTATTTTGTACGTAATTGTTATCACATTACTTGTTTTTATAAGAATATTTTGAAGGTTCATTAGTTCGGCGAAAGACAAATAAATAATACGCCTCGATCAAATGTTACCACAGATAAAACAAAGACATTTTGGGTTTTTATTGAAAACCGTATTTTTAGCTCATTACTTTTTTTCTTTATAAAGCAATTTAGTGCTGTAAAAACTTCATACTTTGAAGCATAATTATATATAAATACAAAACAAAGTCCGTTTAGTTACACAATTTATAGCTCAAGATTGGCTGGACCGATTTTTATGATCTTTGATTTGTCTCAATGCCAAATAGCAGAATAACTATAAAAAAATCGGAAAAAAATACGAGAAAAACATTCTGAGGTGGTATTTAGTTCGCCGTGTTGGCTAGTATTTTATTTTCAGTTTCGTTTGCTGTGAAAGAAAGCTGATTAAATTAATTTTAAGACCCTGATATCGAAATTAATAAATAATTAGCAGTTTCTTAAGTTTTTCAAGTCAAATTTAAAGTTTGATAATCTGTGTCTTTCTTCAGGCAAGTTAGACCTCGCACAGTGTAAAAAAATGTGTGAAAACCTGTAGTGCTGCTTTCTTAAGAATTGGCTTGTTTAATGAAGTTATTATTAAGTTTGTCCAACAAATACTGAATTCTATCAAAGTATCGTTTTTAAAAAACTGTTGCTTGCTCCCGTTTAAAATGAGTAACTGGTTTTAAATGTTTTAAAAGACAGTTTGCCTTAATGTGAAATGCTACAACACTACGATAAAAAGTAATACTTCGACAATAGCCTATTAAGTCGATAAAAAATTCACTTGCGACAAAACTGTGTCAACTTTTTTTGTCGCAAATTTGAAGATAGCACAGTTTTTTCGCAAAGATTCGAGTCATCATCAATATATAACATACGATTATGGAAATATAATTTAGGATTGCAATCGTTATGGTACAAATTAGTTGCTGATGTATTTCACAAGTAACAATTAACGTGATTTTAAAACAAAAATTAAACCCGGTCAACTTGATTTTAATAGAATTCAGTGTTTGCTGGATACACTTAATAATAACTTCGGTGCAATAATCAATAATCTCCATTGTGATTATCATTTTAGAATTTCTATTAAACAGGCAAAAAAAACTCAGATTCCTAAACATAAAATTTTACTTAAAAATTTACAAAACTGCTAATTATATATTCATTTTGTTTAAAGTGTCTGAAAGAAAATTTAATCAGCTTTTTATCACAGCAAACGTAACTGAAAAATTCTAATTACTGTGGTCGTGGCATTAAAAATGGTGAACCAGAGTACCGCGTTTCCGAAATGTTGAAAAGTTGAGATATTTCGTTTACCGTGCAACTTTTACCAAACATGATTGATTAATCATATTTTCTATACTTTTGAGCTGAGCCAGCCCTGTAAGGTTGTCCAGTATATGTATACCAGAAACCCTGTAAAATAAATATTTCTCGTTTACACGTACAATTTTTTTTTTTTCGTGTCTAGTCCAGATAGTTCTTTGTCTACTTTATTATGTGAACCGGTTTGTTGTGTTTCTACTTTCGTATACAGGAGGATTTCTCTTTCTCATAAGGGGAGTCATATGTATGTATATGTATAGGAAAAATCATAAATATACTTTCCCAAAGACATTAAAAATATCTACTCGCCTCTATAGCACTGACAATAAGATCGAGTAAATAAACATTCATCTGTTGTACTAATTATAATCATACTAGCATCTGCCCGCGACTTCGTCTGCGTAGATTTCGATGATCGATATTCACTAGGGTAGGTACTTTTAAATTTTCCGGGATAAAAAAACTATGTGTTAATCCAATCTACATTCCAAATTACATCCAAATCCGTCCAGCTGTTGCAGCTTGAAGGAGAAACAGGAACACACACACTCACAAACTTTCGCATTTGTAATATTAGTAGTAGAGTTTTTTTTACCGTGTTAAGCCTAGTTTGCAGTGACCCTGTCTGAAGAACGCGAGTAGTTCCTGAGTCTTACATGTTTTCCATGTACATGTATTTTGTTTTCTATGTATATCGTTGTCTAGTACCCGTCGAACAAGCCTTGAGCTTAGTTTGGGAACTTGTGTGAGATTGTTCTGATATTTAATAAAGCCCACACAACAACTGCCCACTCTGCCCAACCCCCGGGTAAGGTACTAAAAATAGCCTTAAAAATCAATAAAATGCAGCGCGCTCAGTTCGAGTTTGCGTACTAGGTTCCAAGCTCCAGGTCCCCCCACACAACTATCCAGGAGACTGCTCGGCTATCACCTGTACCAGGCCAAACAAGTATTGGGTTTTTAATAATCAACAAGTTACAGGGAATCACACAGTGAACAGTCAGTTGTGGAGAATTCGAAGTGAAGTTAAAAGTGGGTGCTTCTTGAAGTGAAATTTGGTGAGTTTTTGTGTACAAAATCAATACATAATGAATAAAATTAAAATGTAGTAAATGAATAACAAAAAGCAAGCATTACAAACCCGATTACAAGTGATGGTTCTATGTATATCTAATATCCATGTAGAACTTTTGAATCCGCCATTTTGAGATAACTACGAAGAAACTATGAAGAGCCTTGTTTAGCAAAATCGGGTTTTCCGTTCGGCGTCTACAGGGGAACAGAGTACCGTACCTGCAATAAAACATACATTATTCGGCAATCGGGTAAAAAAGGTCAGATTATAAAACGATACTTAAGCGAGGATCGCGAACAAATGAGTAAAATGTTTTTCTTCGCGCGAATTTGTAATTTGTCACCATGAATACCAATGCGTTGATAAATTTCAAAGTGTTTTTTTGAGATCAATGGCGAATTTTAACTGATTGGTGGCAATGGTGGTTGACCCAGTTTTCTTTTCAAAGCCGTTCATGTCGTAATTGGGTTTCTTTCTATGTTTACAGATGGTGGTAGAATTGCCTCGTGCGTGTCAAAAAAACAAAACAGCGAAGTGAAAGTGTGATAAGGTGATAAAAATATCAGTATTAATTCATACCTAGGTTTTTTTTTAAATGTAATTGATTTTCTGATATCTACATCTTTGTTCGAGAAATCTTAGCGGTCTTAGAAAATGAATAATACGACCATTGAAATTCAACATGGCTACAACGATACTACCGGAGAAACAGAAACTTGGTGCTTGAAGGTTGATAGCGGATTAATATACTTCTTAGTTTTGTCTATTCAGTGTACGTTTTTATTCTCATTGATATTTTACTGTTTGGTCTGGTACTGTCATGTCCCATGGCGTTCTTTAAAAACGTATGTTTTCCTAAACATACTTGTTAGCATGATTATGGTTAACACTACGCAGTTCTTTCAAAACTATGAGTTTATACCAATCAATCACATTTATTTTAATAATTTTATTAAGAGAATGTTTGAGATTTTGTATGCATGCTGGTTCTTCTGCGTGTGCTTTTTCCTCTATTACATTGAGTCGTACGGCAACAACTGCCTGGTATATTTTAAATGGTCTAAGATCAATATTTCGGCCTGGGGCTTAGCCTTTTTGTATAGCACGAGCCCCTCATACTGGGGTACATATTCTCCTTTCCTTTTGACCCTTATAATTTCCCCAATTTACGCTATGTACATTCTCAATGCTTACACATACGTTAACTGGCTTATTCATAATAAAAGACGCAAACACCACTACCTATTTATGAAGATGTTGACTTATACGACTGTTGGGTTCCTCATTTTGGTAACCATCCACGTAGGAGAGTGTGTGCCAGAGTGGTCTTGTTACACTTGGCTAGCTTGTTTGGAATTACAGATGTTTGTTATTATTTTTTACGCAGTTACGTGTGATTTCTGCTTCCCACACAAGTTAATTCCAGAGCATTAATTTATAATAATCATCGTGAATAAACCGTAACTTTGGAACTGAAGTCTGCGGGTTATGTAAAAGAAAAAAATGAACATCTGCATTGTCACCGGCCAGATTAAAAGTAAAAATTATGTAGGTAATCTTGAAAATGGCTATATGGGTTTAGGTCACGATTATTATCAGTTGGCTTTTGTCCTCATTTGTCATTTCTATGGGATTAAAAAGTTTGTATTAAGATATTTATTTGGCTGTACGCTGTACCTACTGCCTAAATTATATATATATTAAATAGTGTATTTAATGTATGTCATATAATTATAAATAATCGGTTTCTAATGATGTAACCTATCTAATATCTGTATATATATATAAAAAGCAATGTCCCGATTGACTGACCCATTTAACACCCAGCCCAATCCAGTAAAGATAAAATTTAATATTTTGAGGAGAAGTTGATTTTGTAATGGGCTATTTGGGTATTTGTTTAAGAAGAGATTTTTCGAAATTCAACCCCTAATGGGATGAAAACCCCTAATGCAAAGTTTGTGTGGGAAAATGTATTTTTATGAACAAATTTAATTGAATTTTAATAGAAATATTTTTTACTGCAAATAATAATTTATGACTGTTGTTTCAGCGATTACTAAAATTCAACACCTAGAGGGTGAAGAGGGGCAGAAAACTTGTATAGAAAAAATATATTTTTAAGATCAAATCAACTTGAAACTTGGTAAAAATGCTTTTCAATGGAAATAATGAGACTGGTGTTTCAGTTGTCCCTTAAATTCAACCCCTAGAGGGGGTTGAAAGGGGTGGCACAGTTTGTAAAGAAAAAAATATTTTTAAGATCAAATCAACTTGGAACTTGGTAAAAATGCTTTTCAATGGAATTAATGAGACTGGTGTTTCAGTTGTCCCTTAAATTCAACCCCTAGAGGGATGAAAGGGGTGGCACAGTTTGTAAAGAAAAATATATTTTTATGATCAAATTAACTTGAAACTTGGTAAAAATGCTCATCAATAAAAATAGTGAGACATGTATTTCAGTGATTACTAAAATTTAACCCCTAGAGGGATGAAAAGGAGTTACAAAGTTTGGATGGGAAACAATATATTTTATAATCAAATTTACTTGAAACTTGATAGAAATACTCTTCAATATTAATGATGAGCCACGTTTTCCAGCGATTACTAAAATTCAACACCGAGGGGGATAAAAGAGGTTTGCAGTATGAATAGGAAAAAACATATTTACTTGAAACGTGGTACAAAATGTTCTTAGCAGAAGAAATTTAACTGCTTGCATAAAAATGTAGTAATAAGATGACTAAATAATATGTCTATTGAATCCAGGGTCGATTAAAAAAAAACGAGTTTTAAATAGAATAATAAATATTTTTGAAGGAGGATTCAAGAGGACGCTATTGATGTAGAAATATATGTATATTATGTAGAAAAACATATAAAGACTCTTCTATGTCCGTTTTTTTGAGTTGGCGGAGATGCAAAGCTAGCGGATTAGGGGTTGATTCCCAGTGTTGTGTGCTGAGGGTTTCTGATCCTGAGAGTTTGATATATTCTATGTATATATTATTTATATTATAGTATTTCTCTACATTAGTATGTTCATAGTTTCTAACCAATTACTATCTTTCGTTCCCAAAGTACAGGCCTAGAACTTAGTTTGTGTGAGGACTATTTCAGTTTGTATGAGATTGTCCCCAGATATACGAATGTATGTAATAATATTTATGTGGATGATTTGTATGGAATATTCGTATAGTTTTATATAGTTCTAGATTAAGCATTTGACAAATAAATTGATGTTTTCGATGTATTTAAGTCTGTATTTCTCTATGTTTATCGATGTAGTCATAATACAAGCCTAGAGCTTATTAGGACTAAGGTAATTTGACTAATACTGTATCCCTGTCTCTTTCTTACATTTGAGAATAGATAAGGAGAGAGCCAACTTTCAATGGTAGATTTTACTCGTCGATTAGGGCCTTAATATAGTAAGGTGAAAAATAAATATAGTAAGGAATGTTAGAATAATAAAATAATGACTGTTGAGTTTCTTGCGGCGTTTCTTCTCAACAGTCTCCCTTTAAGAAGCGCTGGTAGATTTTTGCTTTGTACCTTTTTCATTCGTTTTGAAACCCTTATTGGAACTTAATAGCCATGTTGTTGTATGTTAAAAATATTTTTTAAATTTACTTATATGTTAAACATTAAACCAACCAAAAAAGAAAGATATATTTAACGTTCATAAGATTTATACTTATTACAAATTACATGTTATAGATACTATACTTATATACTATTACTTCTGATATATATAATATTCATTCGGTGTTGTACTTAATAAATGTTGTCAAGTGATGTGTTCTTTATTGTATTTTGTGCAAATAAGTTTTAATTTATACTAAGTAGGTACCTAAATTTTACAAAAGTTCTTACGATACCGTTTAATGTTTGTAGGTACTTTCGCTTTTGTTTCATTTACCTAACCCTACCCTTACATGTATTCCAAACCACCATTGGATAATTCTTCTTGTTTTTGTGTCCATTATTGTCACGACAAGGCTTGAATAAATATTTAAAAAAAAACCACCGGGAGGGTTAAAATTTCAACGGGGCGAAGCCTCCGGCGGGCCGCTGGTTCAGGATTTACGAAAAACACAAAGCATGGCTCCTTTTAACCCTTCTTACGCCGAAAGCTCGTAGTTTTTGGAGACTACACTATTTATTGCATTTATTTTTGCTTCGTTGATTGGGTAAGCATAAAAAAAAATCACAATCCAATCACTCACAAAAAAACAAAAAATAGAGAAAAACGCGCCGAAAAATCCCAACTCTAGACGCGCCAAACTAGCTGCGTGCTCGCGGCAAATTCGTCACGCACTCGCGGCAAACTAGCCTCGCTCTCGCCTCGAAATCGTTACGCACTCGCGGCGAACTCGCAGTGCGCTTGCCTCGCTTTCAACTCGCCCGCAAATCGCAAGTGTGATTAGGCCCTTAGTCCTCAGGGTTGGCAACGCATTAGTAGTAGTATTATAATTGCCTTGACCCACAATGCTGCCCCCCTTTTTTTTTTTTTTTTTTTTTTTAACGGAGAGGAAATGCCTTTACGCATCGTCCCCCCCGGCTAGGGTAGCCTTATGGGGGGGGTATGACGGACTCAACCTCAACTGAGGTGGAAGCCTACCGTCTAAAACCTCTCCGGTGTTAACCTCCAAAAGCTGCCTAACCTAAGCCAACTCGCAGTATTTTAAATTCAATCACCAAAGCGGATTCAGTTCTGAGGGGCTAGACAAGTTGCCATCGTTCACGAACGCTAGCGTTAGGTGATCACTGGCGACATGTACTGTCATTGAAAAATGTATGGGAATGACGTAAGTCACGTGATATATCACTCGTTACAACTGACACGCTGAAAAGTGATCACTACCACTCGCGCTAGTGATAGGTTTGACGACTACGGTCGTTACGCGGTACTATTTTGATACAAAGGCTAGACAAGTTGCCCTTTTGACAGGTCGAATTAGAACACGAGCACCATCACCATGTCGCACTGCTAGATCAAAACAGTTTTAACCCAAAATCCTTGCTAGTTTGGTTTTAAGTTCAAAGAAGTTGCATTAAAGTTGATTTTAATGTGCATTGTATTTTGAGTTACTACTATTTTAATCTAGCAGTGCGATATAATCGCCTATACATAATATATATTGCCTAGTGACAGGTGATCACCAAAGTGATCGCCTAACGCTAGCGTTCGTGAACGATGGCAACTTGTCTAGCCCCACTGTATCGTTAACGATAAGGTTGATATTACAGGAGGTTTATCTAAGTTACCGTGTTTTTGTTTAAGACGGCAGAATAGGGCTAAGGATGGAATGATAACTTTCATATTTCGTCGGTCTAGATGTGACACCAAGAAACTACATTTTGTTTCTCATTTCAAATCATTTGTTAACTTGCAAAGATTTCCAACATTATTTCAACGACGCATTAGTTAGTAGTGATCCCGCCTTCGAAGCTAGTCGTTCCAGGTTATCCCGGCAAGGGCTGATATTTGTGTGATGAGTACAAGTATGTGGTCCTAAGTCGTGCCTGTTTTCTTTATATTTAAGTATGCTTTTCTCATTATAGGTAAGTATATTTATCGTTGTCTAGTAACCATTACTACAAGCCTAGAGCTTACATTTGGATGAGGTCAATTTGCCTCCTGATATTATTAATTTATTAATTTGGTATGGTAAGTAAAACTTAGACATATAATCTGAGAGAACGCTCTAATTTCGAAACCTTTATCGTTAAAAGCCAAGCTTTGTACAACTATATTATAAATTTGAAAGCTTTCCCGAAACGAGAACAAAATGGCCGAGAAATTCTAATTAAATTCATAACTTACCGTTTTTATATTTCTTACGCTAAGCGACTGGCCGAGTTCCTGGGAGAAAAGTATGCAAATACGGAGTTTTAAACTGAGATTACTCTCGTTTTAAAAACTGCTGTGAGTTGTAGTTTGGACCTTTCAATAGCCACTTATTCGTGAAAAACGATGTTTGTTTTTAAAGTATTTTCTTATTTAGAAAATTCAGTGTAAGTTAACTACGAAAGTTTAATAGTAGTTTATGCAACAGTTGTATTATCAAATCAAATCAAGTCAAAAGCATTTATTTCGGACACAGTCCATAGTTTGCTTAAGCACAAACCAACAAACATGAAAATCATAGATAAGCTAAGGCAATGTCTAAAGATGAAAATGACCAAATATACGTCTATGGTTAACTTTGTTTTCAACTTGACGTGCACTGGCCATTTTTTTTTATTAAAATTAAAATAACCAACATATTATATTATAAGCAAACACAGATTTGTTCTTATCTCTTTCTAGCAAAACAGAATTTAACATTGAGTTTATATGGCTGACCTGTTATATGACGTCACAGTTCATATCGGATCTCTCTTTTATAATCGCCTTCTAATTAGTAATTTAAAATGCTTGTACCATTTGTATTTCTTGGCCGATGTCAATTTTACTTTTACTTTAGGTGATCTCTTTTACGGTATTTTCATATTTTGTTGGGAAATCCGATTTAAAAATCTATGCATATTCTCTATTATGAGTTACGCTAGCCTATCGGCTAGGTATATCAGTGTGTTATTTCTCAAACAATATGGCTACATATAATTAAAATGGCATAGGTTTACGGTCACAAAGGCATTTTTTTGAAAATAATTTTAAAACTATACCCATTTGCAACATGTTAAATTTAAAAACCAAAAACAAAAGGTAATCGCGGTCAACGTCATAAAAAACGACCGAAACTATTTCACTAAAAATAAACAAAAGAAGGTTGCGCAACGCAACATCACGGCAGCAAATTTACGAGTGTAGCGAGTAAGTCATACAGATAGGGGAGCTATAAATAGGACGGTTTAGTACAGGTGGCCCGTCGGGCGTGTACCGTTTGTGCTTTGGACCCTTTTGTCGTGGACATACAGTTACACCTAATGGCAAGCAATAATATAAGCTATGTTTAATCTTCTTCTTCTTCTTCTTCATCATATATCTGTCCACTGCTGGACATATGCCTCTTTCATGGATTTCCATGTAGATCTGGATGCGACGGTTCTAGTCCAGGTCGGCCCTGCCTCCCAACACTGCGCTGCTATGTTTAATAAATCGGGACATTCCTAACCGTTACCACCAATTTTTTGACACTGGCAACAGCTAGATTTTTTTTTCTGCCCGCTACTACTACGAATTTAAATAGCCAACTGTTGGCACTCAAATTTGGAGCTAATGACATTTTTTATTTCCCCTATTTACCTACTGTAATTTTTTATTTCCTCTAGCAACTATAACCGCAACCAGCACCAACCTTAAATTGTTTCTGCTTAGCGCATTGATTGACTGGTACCTAACCTGCTTTGTGTATTGTGCAATAAAATTTAAATAAATTAACTATTGGGTTTTTCCAATTTAATATCAATAAATAAACATAAATGTTCCATCCCTCCACACACATTCATCGTAGCAAGGCCGCTTTCAGCGGCTGTAGTGACTAAGATTGAAAAGGGCAAGCTTCGACGGTTCGGTCATTTGGAAAGGATGGATGAAAGAAGATTGACGAAAGAGATATACAGATCGAAAGTGAGTGGATGGGTTGGAAGGGGCCGGCCTAGGCGTAGTTTTTCGAGTCAAATCGGAGAAATACTGGAAAAGGGCCGAATCTTAAGTACCTGAAACCGACGTGCGTGCATGGCTCGATGTATGAATGTGGAAGAAGCGAAAGAAATTTTTCAAGATCGTAGCAAATAGAAAGAAGTGGTCTATGCCTACCCCTCTGGGAAACGGGCGTGATTTAATGTATGTATGTATAAACATAAATGTAGATGTTCTCTTAGTTGACAAAAAATTAATACAATAGTTATGTATGATAATAGTTATATCAACAAAAACTGATAGTAACAACAGCAAGTAAATTGTTCTTTAGTGATTCAACCAATGACATTGTGTATAGAAGGTCATTGAATTCAACTAAAATCTTAGTTGATGTATCTAACGCCTTATTATAGATAAATTAGCGAGAGCGTGGAATTGCATTTTTTTTTTGTTTTTTTATGGCATAGATAAGACAAACGAGCACACAGGCCACCTGATGGTAAGTGGAAACTGTGACCCAATAGACATTCGCATTCACAAGACTACAATGCAATCCTAAGACTGCAAATGCGTTGCCAACCCTGAGGACTAAGATGGAATGCCTCTATGCTAGTCATTTCACCGGCTGTCTTATCCCCAAACCGGAACACAGCAATGCGAACACTGCTGTTTGGCGGTATATATAGTGGTATTGTGTGTTTTTAGGCAAGAGAAAGAGAGAGAAATACTTAAGTGTATAGGATCGTATAGACTAAAGATGCTTATTCAGAACAACCACTAGAAGCGATCAATATTTTTTCAGTGTACTTTTGCCATCGACAACTCTAGCCGTTGTGTCCAAAATATCGCCAAAGATCGTCCGTTTCACTCACCGTGTGTCCAATGCCCTGAAGATCGTTTAGAGTGAGCCGCGCGAACCGTTCAATCCCAGTGCCCATCGCGATAACTCTCGCGTTATGGGGTGCGTGTGCGTCGTTTTAAATCAATGACAAAAATATGGCCACGATCGAGATCTGAAACGTATGTAAACGCGCTCTTAGTTCTTGGCTGCTATCGAGCATTAGAGTCGTTCTTGGAGAAAGTCATGATTCGATATTTTTAAGACATTAAAAACAGGGGTATTTTAAGTGGTAAAATCTAAGTTCTTGTAACATACGTTCAGGCCTTCATTCGCAGAGTGAGGTAGACAGAGTTACAGAATTACCAACAACTCTAAAAACTTGTTGATAATTCTGTAACTAAAACACGACATGCTATCGTATTGTCAACGTTATGATTATAGCTCTTATTTACTTGACAGTAATGGGCGGCTGTATTAAAAACAATACAATATTTACGATACGATTCATGGATCGTACTATCCAATATTATGTAACTAAATATTTTTAGCATTGTACCTAACAATTTAATTTTCATATAATTTTTACCATAACAAAATAAATAAATGTGCATTAATATTAACCTTATTTATATTTATTAATATTCTACGTATTTTTATTTGCAATTTTTATTTTTATCTTCTGTATCTTTAATTGTTGTACGTTTAGCCAACCGTTGTTTTTATATATCCCTCAATCGGTCAAAGATTCACTGGAAGAGATCCCTTATATGGCTAAGTTTGCGTTTGTTATTTTCTTTTTGTGCAATAAAGAGTTTACATACATACATTTAATTTACATTCAATTCCAAAAGCGAACAAAAACGTCTTGATGCAAAGCTGCAAGAACTAGGTATAGTCACAGTAAGAATAGGTTCGTCACTTTTCGACTCTATTTCAACGCTGTTAAGGTCTTCTTACGGTGACTAGACAACTATAACTTGGCTGAGCAACTTTTCTGTACACCCTGTAACCGTACTTTTAAAGCAAGCACGTCACCTGGACATACATACATACACAATTAAACTCACGCCTTTATTCCCAGAGTGGGGTAGGCAGAGCTACAGAATTTCCAACACTAAATCCTTCTCGGTACATTCTGTTCGGTTATGGAATAGCCTTCCAACTGATATCAGGCAATCACAATCTGTTGCTTCACTTAAATCTAGGCTGAAGAGCTACTGGCTTGACTCTTGTTCCTGATCTAAGACTGTGTGTCCTTTCTTCCTTTCATACTTATATATATTATTTATATATATATATTTATGTATATATATATATATACTTACAATGTATTTATTTATTTATTTATCCTATTTAATTTATATATTTATTATACCTACATATTTATTTGCTATTATTATTTTAATCTTCTGTATCTTTAATACGTTGTACGTTTAGCCATCCATTGTTTTTATTCTTCTCTCAATCGCTCAAAGGTTAACTGGAAGAGATCCCTTATAGGGATAAGTTCGCCTTTGTACATACTTACCTTTTTTGTTTCTGTTTATTTTTGATTTGTTATTTTCTGTTTGTACAATAAAGAGTTTACATACATACATACATACTTTTTGATAATTCTGTAACCACATTTTGCACACTTAGGCGAAGATGTTTACCAGTGTATTAGTGACAGTAGTGACAGTACTACACGCCTTTATTACCTTAGTCGGCTTTTACGACATCCACGGAAAGATACTGGCACTATTCTAATCCGGCTACCACACGGCTACCACACAGCCAACTGGACATGGACTGGCTGGACAGGCTGGACAAGACCTATTGCAGAAGACGCCCTTACCGGACATGATTATTATCGATAATTGGCATTCGATTCCTTTTAACTAAACAATGACACCGTTATAATCGATAAAAGATATTTCGAAGCCACTTTTACTGAAACAAATGGAACAATCCATTAAAAAAAATCTAATAACAACAAAATTCATTACAGCACGTTCCACAAAAATGGCGGGCGCCGCGGAAAGCGCAAATTACGCTAAATAATTCCTCCAAAGAACAAACAGGTGTAGATATTACAGCATTATTCTCTGGTTGCCGACAAGATTATTGATTGATATTCAAGGTATTCTTGGATGGTTTTTTGTTTCAGGATGTGTTTTAGGACGTATTTTAACCTTTAATCATCAAATTCTGGTTCATGTTGTCGACGTCAAAGTTATGTCACGACGTCAAGGTGAAAAAATGTAAACATATCTTCTGCACAGTGTAACCTAATTGCTTTTTGACATGTTATCATATTGTAACTAACTCCACCGTCATTACTACCCAGTAAATAAGAACTTTCGCTAACTCGACAAAACTGTATCTAAAACGCGAGGTTTAAGGGTTTTTGACAATTTTAATGTCAACTTGAACTTCTGTGTGTCGACTTTGCAATTATAAATCCCTCTACTTCACTTCGTTCTAGCCTATCTTGCTTTATTATCGTTATCATATTGTAAACGTTGTATGAAATTAACTTTACCACAGAAAGTTTAACCCTTGCAGTTAGTTTTAAGTTTCATTTTGTTCTTTTACTTTGTAGGGTGGGTGAAAAAAGAGTTACGAAAGAGGCATGGCGAGCGTGAGTGAGTGAGGTGTCTGTAGAGACCGCCTTTGACGCACAATCATACCGTAAAATTTACGATGGGGTAAAGTCACCAATGGTCACTCAGAGACGTGTTGCGGCTGATGATTATGATGATGATGAATCACGGTCCTGTTAAAGACAAATAACATAAATAACATGTCAAAAGCGATATGGTTTTACTGATTAGAGTAGAGCCCCTGATGACTAACTATCGTTACTTAAGCTTGTTCAGCAAGATTTCCCCTCGTGTTAATTTGAATCTGAAGATAAGTGGAGTAGGTACCACAATTTTAGTCTCTCCACACGACTGAATAATAATAATAAAGTCTCACATGATTGCTGGATCAAGGGCCAGATACAGAAAGCAGTACTCCTCGACACGGCACGTGTTGTGAGGAGGTTCCTCTCTCTGCAGCCCTAACTACCAGTAGCCTAAGCCCTGCCCCGCTGCTAGCGGTACCCGTAGGTTAGGTTTTTTATAATGTTTATTTTTTGTGTAAGTATTGTTATTTTAGACGACGCGCTGGCCTAGTGGGTAGTAGACCCTGCCTACGAAGCTAGTGGTCCCGGGTTCGAATCCCGGTTAGGGCAGATATTTGTGTGATGAGCGCGAATATTTGTTCCTGAGTCATGGATGTTTTCTATGTATTTAAGTATACATTTCTCTAAATAAGTATTTATATCGTTGTCTAGTACCCATAGTACAAGCCTAGAGCTTAGTTTGGGACGAGGTCAATTGGTGTGAGATTGTCCCTTTATATTTATAAATTTATTTATTTTACTTTTATATTTTCATATTTAAAAAAAGCCTATTTTAATGAAAATTAAATACATATCTGAATAATAATAAAATAACCGTAAAATGTTCCTACTTTGGTCCCCCATGGGTAATTATGCTCCATTGGTTATATTAAGGTAACTTGTCTTGTAAATCATTCTATTGCTTACATTCACTTCGTGGTATCGATTCTTTTTAGCAAATTTGTCATCGACCTTGATTTTTTTTTTTTTTTTTTTAAATAAATATCAGGGGACAATGTCACACCAATTGACCTAGTCCCAAACTAAGCTTAAGGCTTGTATTATGGGTACTAGACAACGATATAAATACTTATTTAGAGAAATGTATACTTAAATATATAGAAGTAACAAACGAAATAGCCAATATGGAGCAAAGTTACCCATGGAAGAGCAAAGTGGGGACATTTTACGGAATTTATTTTTAACAACACCAATGCAATACACTCGATAAAAAATAAAGCTAGAATAACTACAATAAGGAGTCCAAATGAGGGCCTTGTTCAAATAGTGACTATCAATAAAGTTTACTGTCTGTTTAAATTATACTCTTTGCCCCAACTTGACTCATAGGATGCTGTTAAAATTTATTCTAATGTATATTTTTCTTTAATTAAATAAGACACGGCCGATGTAGCCGGAACGTGACTTAAAGTGGGATCCATTAGGGCAAGCACGGAGGGTAAGAGCAGGAAGTTTGTATAGGTGGTGTTTTTAGACAATTAAGTATGACATGATTAAGAAAGTGCTCACCCTGTAGTTATAGGATTATTAAAGAAGAATGTATTTATTATAAGAGTGTTTTTTTCTTTTGTATTCAATGATATCTTGAGATTTTTTATACGGATTGTAAGAAGTTCCCTTTAGGAGGGGTGAAAAGTCATAAGTGTCAGTTTCGGAATATATTATAACTAGCGACCCGCCCTCGCTTTGCTTCGGTTTATGTGAGTATAATATATAACCCCAATAAATGGCCTATCTAACACCGAAATAATTTTTTAAATCGGACCAGTAGTTCCCGAGCTTAACGCGTTCAAGCAAACAAACAAACAAACTTTTCAGTTTTATAATATTAGTAAAGATATGTGCCCCAGAGAGATATATACCTACCATTCAATTGATTCTGTATTTTATTGTGACATTTATCGTGACAAAAAACGCAAATTAAAATGCGTAATAATGTCATTAAACTACTTAATTCTACACGAGCTTATCCCAAAAGATCATCAATGTACTTTGTATGATTAATTAGAAATATGTATGCTGTCCGTCTGTGCTGTTGCCGATTTGTGTTCTTAATTTAAGGGTCTCTATTGAATGCCATAATCATGTTTAGTCATAATGTGTTATAAGTCATAATTTTCGCAAGTCATGATGCATTTTTCTCAGGATACGGTATTTTTTTCAGGATTTTTAAAAACTAGCCTAACATAACCTAACTAATCTACCCGATAAACGTTTATTAAAAACTGTAACTTCAGCTTGAAAAAAGTTATGTCACATTAAAGTATGACTAACAAGCCATTATGACCAACGATATGTATGGCAGTCAAAGGGATACCTTAATTTAATTATGTAAAAGCCGTAACCGCCATCGTTATTTCTTAGCTATTAGTTCTTAGTGAGAATTGTACCTATTAGAATAAAGACATTTATTACATCTCTTTGGCATATTCTCTTAAGGCCCAGTGTGCAATAGAATGTACCTAATCTAGGCAATGTTGCAACGATGATACAGTTTATTTTCCTATTTTCAAAAACCGAAAATGGCATTATAGAACAAACATAATTTAACTTTATTGCCTTGATAGTATATTCAAAGTCCGACTCACAAAAATACCCTGTTTTTAGTATTATGGGCCTTACGAGGATATTGTTCTGAATCCTTTAACTATCCAGTCTGTGAGTACTTAGATGCTTCGGTTTTCTACATTTCACTCGCTCTTAATAAGATCGTATGAGAGTGAGTGAAAGATAAGTAAGTTTTTTCTTCATCCAAAAAAATTAAAATAACACACGATCTATCGACGTAAAAATATTTGGTAGTAAAGTGTTTTCCTTCGATTAAACTTAGTTACTTACTTAACATTTTTTACCCTCACGTCACCGCTGTCTCTGTGGCCGCACCCTTTTTCTCCACCTAACGCGGACTAAGGGTGGCAAAGTGCTTTAAAACGCCTCGGAGTGTAAATATAAGGTGACTTATTTTATTTCTCTAGCTTAATACACTCAGTGCCGAGAGTCGATAGCGTGGCAATTTCGCTTAAGTTGGATTTCCTGGCACTTCATTGTTTAAAAGATTCTTCTACAGCATGTATTTTTTCATTTGGTCATTTTCATGTAATAGTCAATGAGAATTTTGATGACATTGATCTTAAATTATTTAATTTTGACACAATATTATTTATAAACGTTAACGTTAATGATTATATTTATCTTGTAATTATTGACATTATTATTCATAATATGATTTATATTTAATTCAATTTCAATAGGAATGACAATGTAAGAACAAAAATATTTAGTACGTACGTTCTAGGTTTCTTGTAGTAATAGTAGTACATTGAATTGAAGATCCAGTGCCAAGGAATTAAAGTGATAATTCTTATGTTTTTATGACTAATGATTAAATTAGAAAATTGACTTTGTTTCATTCATAATAGATTCATATTCCACTGACAGATTTAGTTGTATACTGGGCCTTAGAAGGTTAAATTATTCATACATAAATATCCTTTATTGAGTACATAGGGGAGAAATCCAAAAAAGGCAGGACGAGATCATTAATGAGTATCCTTTTATAAGAGCGACACCAAAAAAGGTATTTGCACCTTTACCGTTACAGAACAACAACTTACAACCCCCTGTTGACTCAAAACGTTTCAACTTTCGTTTTCACAGTCACAAAGGGGCGTTTGAACTCAACTGTACATGGGCCCTTTGTGTTAAGTGTCGCTAATTTTTAAAGCCTTCTGGAAGCAGAAAAATGTTTTAAAAGATATTGTCAGAGCAGTTCTCTTTAACGAGGCCGTTTGCAGGAGCTCCGTTGTGCGGCGTAAGTGCCTAATCGTTATAATGCTTTGTCCACAGTTTTGAGAGTATAAGGAAGTTCCGCGATGTATAATTTTATTTTGATATGATGCTAAGATGACGACGCGCTGGCCTAGTGGGTAGTGACCCTGCCTACGAAGCTAGCGGTCCTGGGTTCAAATCCTGGTAAGGGCAGATATTTGTGTGATGAGCGCAAATATTTGTTCCCGAGTCATGGATGTTTTCTATGTATTTAAGTATATATTTTCTCTATATAAGTATTTATATCGTTGTCTAGTACCCATAGTACAAGCCTAGAGCTTAGTTTGGGACTAGGTCAATTGGTGTGACATTGTCCCCTGATATTTATATTTATTTATTTATATTTATAATTTTATTTTGAATTCGCTTTAGGTACAGTCCAGTACACTTTAGTACCTTGTCTATTTAATGTCATGATTAGGCTGCCATATATGAATTGTCACAGCGATTAAACTGACAAGGTACAAAAGTGTACACATGTTTATGAACTCGACTGAACAATATTCATAAAAATAGTAGAAAGTGTGTTCATTATTTACAAAACGACTGTTTTTTTTATGTTAATGCACGGTTGGTCCGAGTGATATTGGTCCCCCCCCCCTTCCCCCTTCTCTCTTTAGTCACGCTAGGAAACTTTTTCGCATGCCACCTGGGAGCCTTGTTAAGATGCATGCTAAAAATGTATCTAACTTGGGTTATAGGTTAGAAGGTAAATATTATAATTGACCACAGTTTTCCGCCTTTCTTTTTCTTATTTAAAAGGAGTTAATACAATACTTGGGTAAGAACCAAAAGGTTGTCCACACTAACGCAATCAATTAAATTTTCTGTGAAACTTTTCCGTTGTGACACGAAAATTAGCCATACAAATCTCTCGTCGCACAACGGAACTTTTTTCGCCTTCGTCGTTTGTCATGGTTAACTGCGCTTGACTGTGGTCCAACGTTTTGGTATTCACCCACTTGCGACCCGCCCTCGCTTCGCTTTGGTTTATGTGAGTATGATCAATAGCCTATAGCCTCCTATCTAACATTGAATTATTTTTTCAGATCGGACCAGTACTTCCTGAGAGCGCGTTCAAGCAAACAAACAAACTAACTTTTCAGCTTTATAATATTAGTATAGGTAATATTCTTTGTATCGCACCACAGTAGAAACAAGTACAAAACCAGGCAGTCTTATCGTTACATAGCGATATGTTTCACTAAGTCTTGACATTAGAAAATACGTTCAAAAAACATAGATTATGATTTATTTTTTTCCCTAACACTTTTAGTCCTAATGTATTGCGGTTCTGTATTACCTATTATTACCCAAACCCAGCCTTTTACAAAAACCCAGGAACCGCGAATAATTATCGTAAATTATCATATTATCCTCCTAGCGCCTTCCCTTTTCGGTGAATGCTTTGTTCATTATTCCAGAGGCCCTGGCCAAGATGCGTTACACTTACTAGCGTTTCCATTAGTTCCGTTTTTGAACCAATCGCGTCACCGGTAGATCACGTGACTCTTCGTATCACGTCATCTACCAGTGACGCGATTGGTTTTAACTTTCCGGTTTAAATCATTACATTGGTTCCCTTGTTTTGTAGACACCTATTACGTAGAACGTATCATTTCGCAGATTTTTCGTTTCATAGAAAGCTATTTTCTGCTGAACCTGCTATTTTGTGATGGTTACAAGTCTATCCTAACCTAACTTAGGTGAATCATCATCAATAAATAAAATAAAAATAAAATGTTATGAAATCAACACGAGCATAAATAAATAAAATAATATGAATGTAGCTATTGAATCCAAAAATCATCTGTCATTGTAAAAATATTTTAAATATTTTATAATAATACTATAAAATATTAAATAGTCACAATATGTTAAAGCTGAAGAGCTTGCTTATCTGTTTGCTTGAACGCGCTAATCTCAGGAACTACTGGTCCGATTTGAAAAAATATTTCAGTGTTAGATAGCACATTTATCGAGAAAGGCTGGCTATATACATATAATACTCACATAAACCAAAGCAAAGCGAGGGCGGGTCGCTAGTATTCAAGGTAACCTGAAATCAACACGAGCATAAAATAGCATTCTATGAAACGAAAATTCTGCGACGTAATACGTTATAAGAAATTATTGTCAGTGAAACAAGGGGACACCAATAAAATTTGGACAGAGTTTGACGAATTGACACAGAAACAGTGATTTGACGATACAGTTAACCTTGTTAGTAGGGACTGTGGCTATGAAACTAGCGGTCCCGGGTTGGATTCCCGATTAGAGCAAAAATATGTGTTATGAGCACGAAATTTAATAGCCAGTATTGATGCGTATAAGTATTAGTAGGCCATCACCATCACTTAAGAACTCGTAACCTCCACCAAAACACGCACAAGAACACCAACATGTAGGTACTCACACACACACAGACTTACACACACACACACACACACCAACTCGCAACCACGCATAACTCGTAACTCAAATATTTTAGTAATTTAGTATTTTAATATAATAAAATTGAGTTGTGCCATATTCGTTCTTAAAAATTTGTTACATTACTTTAAGTTAGTCTTTAAGTTTACAATTTTCATTTGTGGACAGTAACTGTACTCTCTTTTAAAGTGTTACTCCGAATCCCAACGGATAATCTGTTCGATTTGTTACTCTTAACATTGAATTTTTTTTTTTTTTTTTTTTTTTCTCAATACTAAGTCTACGAGTACGTACCTACCCAATCCATAAAACTTCTAGCCTAGAGCTTAGTTAGAGACTAGGTAAATTTGCGTGCGATGGTCCTCCATGGTAACTTTTATAAACACTTTTGAGAAGTATATGAATGTAGTAGCTATTGAATCCAAAAATCATCTGTCATTGTAATTGTACTATAAAATATTAAAAAATCATCATTTTATTTACATAATCCCATCTAATATAGTAGGTATGCTTTACCGCAAAACAACTTCGTTTTAAAATGAGCTGAGGAATTTTATATTCGTTCGCATTATTAAATTCCTCGGCCCCTTGTCTGCATTCGTCGAGAAATTTCTCCATGTTTACATACATTATTAGAATAATTAGAGGTCTTCGTAGTAAGTCGTATTAGTTGATTTCATTAATGTTTTCTCATCTATACAGTATGTAAACTTACGCAAACCATTTATATGAACCCGAGCATGTCTAGGCGATAGATAAAGTTGGGGTGTATAAATTATTGAAATGTTAACACTTTTTCAAATTTAAATAAAGAATGCACTGAACGCAAGTTCAATAATCTGTTACGATGAAAACATTACATACGGGTCTTATAATGGGCACTGAACAACGATGTAAACATTACAAATGGGATGATACTTTTAGGGTTAACCGACTTTGAAAAAGGTGAGATGTTATAATTTTTTATGCAATGATAAAATTAAAAATATTCGACACACACTAGCAAAAAATGTGGTAAAACACTGAACTCAACTAGCCTAGCAACTGGTTGAAAGAGATGGTTTTAGTAAGTTTACATACTGTTTATCCATAGGGTAGATTCACCAGTGATCAGCCAGAATCTAGTAGTCGACCTTAAATATGATTACGAAGTGGAAAATATGTCTTTCGTACTCCTTCCTACTAATAAAAAGTATAGGCGAATTATGTTAAACTTTCTTGACCTGACTGACTGTCAGACAGTGCAGAATCTTAACCGCTGATTCTAGAGACTTTAAATTTGGAAGAAAAAAAAAACGGAACAATCTCAAGCTCCAGGCTTGTACTATGGGCTAGACATCGATATGAAGCGACTTACCCAATAAAGTCCCACGTGACAGTCTGAGCTTAGTGTGGTGGTCATGGGCAACGTATGTGAATGTAAGTTTCTTGGCAAATAAACAATATTTTATTATTATTTTTTACTAAAGAGGAATAAAATATAAAGCATCCAAGACAGAATCAAATACTCGCGCCCACAAATATTTCCCATACCAGGAATCAAATCCCGGATCGCTAGCTTCATAGGCAGGGTTACTATGAACTAGGCTAACGTATTATATTTAAACTCTAAACTCTAAACCCGAAACATAGTCAATAATAATTTGATCAATTGCAAAAGCTTTATCTTGTCTAGGGGACACCGTTGATGTAGGAAAACGTATCAAAACTTTTATGTGGTCATCTTGCACCGTGTTATAAGTTATAAACAAATATAAGCAGGTGGGTTTTAGGTCTTTTTCTCCTTTTTCTTCCTTTATCCCTCACGTAAGATTTTTTGCATGTTTTCCTGCTGATCTACTCATGTTATTTGATATTATATTGAATTTAATATTTTATTGCTTTATACAGGGTGTCCCAGAAACCAACGTCAACCCGCCTAGGGCTGATAGAACAGCTCATAAGCTATCGATTTAACCCCCATGTATGTTCAGCAATTGTTATTAGTTTCCGAGATATTGATCATTTTAATCGGATTTTTTGTCATTTTTCCTTATGTCCATGATACGAAAAACCCCTAAATTCATGTATTTTTACTTTTGTTTTTCAGTGTTTTCTTGCATGATTAGAATCACTGTGAAATAAGGAAGTTTTTAAAGCTAAATGCCATTTTTTTTCATTACAATTTTTTGAGTAATCGCACAGAGTTACTTTCTCCATACTAAGGGAACCCCGCGTTTGATTTTCACCAAGTATGGAAAAACAAACTTTGCGTGTTTACTCAAAAAGATGTAATGAAAAAAAAAAATGACATGTAGCTTTAAAAACTTCCTTATTTCACAGTGATTCTAATCATGTAAGAAAACACTGAAAAAAAAAAAGTATAAAAATACATGAATTTAGGGGTTTTTCGTATCACGGACATAAGGAAAAATAACAAAAAATCCGATTAAAATTATCAATATCTCGGAAACTAATAACAATTGCTGAACATACATGGGGGTTAAATCGATAGCTTATGAGCTGCTCTATCAGCCCTAAGCGGGTTGACGTTGGTTTCTGAGACACCCTGTATAATGCTAGATAAGGTAAGTACCATTGTAATATGTTTAAAAAATGACTTCTGTGTTACTTGCGGCGTTTCTTCTCAGCAGTGTATCCTCTTGGGAAGCGCTGGTTGATTCTAGACGTGTAAAAGTGCCCGTACAGACTACTTACTGAATAAATGTCTTTTATCTTGTATCTTTTATACTTAGAACATTACCGCAAAACGGGGTGAGTAGGAATTAAGGGGTGAGTAGGGACACAACCTAAAATAAAGCATATGTTACTAATTATAAGACTGAAATTATTTCCAATAGACGTGACGTTATCCTCGTAAGTCCTGTGTTTTCTTAATAGCAGTAGTCCTAACTACCTAATGTACTATTTAAAGTACATATTAAAAATAGTGCGTCAGAGTCTATTAATTAGTGCTTTGGAGTTCAAAATATTTTGTACGATAGTGAGTCGTCAGGTCTGAACTACTATCATTAGTTTGTACTTGTACAAGTACGCGGGGACTTACGAGGTTATTGTCCATGTAATAATTGTTCTTATTTGTAACAAGTTAGGAGTTATTTTAGGTTAAGGCCCTACTCACCCCTTAATTCCTTTTCACCCCGTTTCACAGTATACTCGTTAAAATATTCCTCTTCAGTTCGAATAGAAATGTTACAGTTTATTCAAATCCATTCGATCAGATTCACTGATATCTCATGGGTGTTAAAAGGAAAAACTCCTTCTCTAACTAATACGGGGAAATTTCTTAAAATCGGTTCGGTAGTTTCGAAGATTACCTCGAACATTTATACAATTCTCGAGTACATCCATTGTTTCATAGAAAATCTGGACTACGTCTAACATTTTGATAGATTTCAATTTCTACCTTGTTAAAAGGTTAGTATGGTTTCAAATTGTGGCAGTTAAGTTTTTCTTTACGCTTCTTTACATTTTATTGCGTTTGTAGATACAGAGGTATGGGAGCATTCAATCAATCACGCAGCTTGTGTGTTCCCACGAAATTTCTAGTTTACAAGTAAAAAGTAATATGTGCACACAGAAAAACAAACAGAATTGAAGTGTATTAAGCGTGAGTAAGGTCTTAAAATATGAGGTGCTTCTTTATGGAATTGTTTTTGTTTAGTTTTGGATGTTAGATTTGTTTGGCGTGACAAGTTCTAGCTCAAACAATACGTTTCCGCTTCCTCCACGGTTTCGTAAGTACAAAAAGTTTTAACTAGTTAAGCCAATGACCCGATGAGGAGTGTATTTTGTATGGAGATTCAACAGGCCGGCACTGAATGTGTGCTAGATATTAAAAGTACGTGGATGCTCTGGTACGGAATCTAAAAAAACAACCAAAGTATTAAACGAACAGACCCACTTTTTAATATCTTTCTACACGTACAGTCCACAGCATAAATAAGTGATCATTTCTGTACCTTGTCGCATTCAATTGTTTCAAAATTTTGTATAACATTTCAAACACGACGTTAAAGTGACGAGGTATATAAATGATCACTTATTTATGTTGTTGACTGTACATAATAAATTACTACGTGTTTAGTTTATAAACAGGTATTCCTTTCAGCTACATTGTTAGCATTAATGTGCTATCCATTTCCAAGAACGTTTCAATTTACTTTACTTAATCGCCAATTAGTATTTTAATAATAAATACTTTCAAAAAAAAATCTTTTCACAACTGATACTCCCCAGTACGATTTCTTAAATGTTATTGTTACAACAAACACCCATATAAAAAACATCTATCAAGATGTCTACACTGAATACGTCTAACCACTCTCTTAAAATAACAGAACAAAAAAACAGCAAAGAAATTTACATCCTTTTTTACCTCTTGAAATATGAATTTGCGCAGCATTCAGTTGAATAGGCAAATTTTCTTCTCACTTTAGCCCCTTTTGTTGCTATTTGAGAAATATATTTTTTAAGTGGCAACACTGGAAGCCGGTGGCGTTTATGGTTAGGGTGCGCTCAGTATTTTGACGGTACTCGTCTAAATGTCGTCTTTATGATGTTTTTAAGGATGAATGGACGTAATGACGTATTCTGTTATTTTGTTATTTTAAGCAGCGTTGAAGTTTCATTCTTAATATTATTGCTTTTACGCTAATGGACGGTCGATAATGTTGCCATAAAATCAATCAATCGTAAATAAAATATGCTACAACAGAATTATTAAACTGCAGATAGCAATACCTTTGCTTTGCAAACAACTTTACGTATGTAGGTATGTAACTTTTAATATTTAATAATTGAAACTTTCTTATACTAACTACCAATTTCACAGATAATACTTCAACAGTGTGTGTCTTTTCTTTAAATCAATAAGAAAGTAACTAGCTGGAGAGTAACTTAACCTTTTATGTCTGGGCAGCCCTCTCGTTTAACTTTAGTTTTTAAACAACAAAAAAACCTGTGTCCTTTCAAATGGAGAAAGAAACACAGAATACCTGCCATATAGATACAAACTTACAAAAATCGAACACTCTTTTTTTGAAAATTTAAATAGTTTACATATAGTTAAACTGACAGAAAAATTACAAAAAAAATATGCGCAAAAGGTCACCAATAACACTTGTTTAATACAAATTTAAAGTCACGGGGCAAGCTAGCATTATGCACGTGGTTCTGCCCTCAAATCGACACAAAGACAGTAAGGGATCTTTTTATTTAACGCTATAAAATCCGGCAAAGCTGCGGGCTGGCTTAATATGTAAATTTCGGTGTACTAGCTTAGGTAGGTCACAGTGCGATACCCACAGAGGCTTCACTTTGAACTTATTTAAATAATAAAATATTAAATAATATTTATTCAGAGTAATAAATGAGAAAGAAGAAATACCGATGTTCAATTACTATGCGAAAAAAATCTTAGTCAATAGTTTGTTAACTGTTAAATAGTAGGTACATTCGAGTTCATAAATATATGTACACTTTAGTCCCTTGTTCAAAATTATATGCCAGTTTAAACATGACATTAAATAGACAAGATACTAAAGTGTTCCCATATTTATGAACCCGACTGTACATGGGGTGATACAGTTAAACAGTGAACCATCATAGATAGAACCCTGTCACAACTATAGAGTCAAGTTACTATGGGTAAATTAGATCAATATGAATCATCAGTTTCTACAATAGGGCTCTATAATAATATAAACATATTTCTACTATATTCTTAGAACGTAAAACAACAACGGAAACGTTAAAATACAAAACAAAAACGATTACTTACATAGGCTGATAAAAAAAAAATTAACATTATTTAACCTTGTTTTTTATTATAATAACTATACGAATACTTTACACTTTTTTTTGTACAGTCGTCATTTACTCGTCAAGACGGATCTAACAAGCCCGAAGCCCGAAGGTTTATCATGTGTAATTTAGGAGTTCTTATGACCACCATCGTCAGATCATCTCAAAGTACTATTTATTGTATTGTCATCAGAACTAAAGGCGTATGCCAATTTTCAGCTTCATCGGAAACCAGGAACTGGGTCAAATTAACTTCCAAGATTTGACCCTTATAAAGGTACATACATAGTCATTGCAAGTTAAATAAAAACTTGTAAAATATATGTAAAAATATGGGGCTTTTTTCGAAGATAAAGTAACAGAACAGTTAGCGAGAGCGTGGAATTGTATATTGTAGTGGTAATGTGTGCTTAAAGGCAAAAGACAGAGAGAGAGAAATACGTTACTTCGGTCTTCGATTTTAAGAGTTACCCGTTACCAAACCAAAAGGCAAGTTCCACTTTTCTTCCTTGTAAAACGGCAACTTTAAAATAACATCAGAATTCAACTTTTTAAAATACTGACAGCTTTGAAACAAAATGGCGTCTAGTCTATGGTTTCCATGCTAGTCGAGTCACGTCCGCAAGTTCTCTCCCGCGGGGTTGGGTTCATCCCGAGCAAATTTCTAACTCCATACGAGTATCAGTTACGGGTCGGTACGGGAATTTATTTGCTGGCTCAAGTATCTGTTAGATTCTTTGGGGAACAAGGTTATTGGAAGAACAGTATGTTAATCGCACTGCTAGATCAAAACAATATCAACTCAAAATCGTTGCTAGTTTTGTTTCAAGTCCATAGAGGTTGTATTAAAGTTGAATTTAAAATACAGTTGTATTTTGAGTTACTACTCTTTTGATCTAAGAGTGCGATACATAAATGCTAGTTGCAAAATACCGGGCAAGAGCATGTCGGACCATGCTCTGTCATCTCATAAAACAACGTGTAATTGGGATTGTTCATATTTTTACAACTACTCCAATTCGAAAAACATTTCGAGGAACAGGGTTTTAAAGCCGTTCTGCATTATTAAGTTTTTGATTGTTTTTGATTTTGGATATTTCGGCAAAAGTATATTTAACCTTTGTTTGACTTTCGTTTTCGGCTTGAAGCCCTCCTAGGTGTATCTTACGGGTTAGGCGAAAACCGCTTGAAATAGTATGTTTTAATTCACTATTACAATCACTTTTTTTCATTACATATCATTTAAGTGTTGTAATTTATTTATGCCAATCCAAATTTAAAATAATCATGTCATCCATAAAATTTCGCTAAATAAATAAAGATATTAAAACAAAAATATTAGGTCAAATACAAAATTAATGAAAAAGTTAAAATTTCCTATTCTTTCGAATTAGAAAATAAAAACCGTGAGTTATTTTTTTTGGTAAATCCCAATTGGCTTTAAAGCGGAACAATTGTTTTCATTTTGTATGCAGACAAGCTTTCGATTTTCAAAATGAAAACAATTGCAATTGCGAGTGTGTTAAGCAATAACTCCTCTGCGGGCCTAGTATGGCTGCGTCTATATCGCGTGTCAACTGTGGATACAGCATCCGTCACTTTTTGACACGTGTACTTATTTACCTGTCAGAAGGTGACGGATGCCTTATCTAAAATTTATCACGCGATAAACGCAGCCATATTAGGCCCCCTGTTATGGTATTTTTTTAAAATCGTCCGCCATTACTGTCAAGTAAATAAGAGCTATCAAAACGTTGACAATATTCATATATTCATATTCATATTCTTTATTAAGTATTGAACATACATCAACAATACGATAACAGATCAAAAATTATATTAGGTGTTTACCGTGTTGAATACAAGCCCTATAAGTAATTGTTATTATCTCCAAATTACAGATTATATTACAGTGTGCATTAGGCCTGAGTAAATAAAAATCTATTTCATTTATATCAATTTGCTTAGGGCCGACGTAAGGATAGAGGGAGAAAAAAAAACTGTAACTCGATTTGAGGGGATCACGAATGAAGTGGCCTTCATTGGCGAGTTGTTCCAACTTGGGTATAATTCGTCGGTGATAGCGAAATACCGCTTAAGTAACAAATTCAATAAAGTGCAAAATACACCTTATCAAGAGAGCCAGTTAGGTGCATTTTGCAACTGATTAAATTTGTTACGTACGCGGTATTGCACTATCACCTTCGATATGTATTGTGAGAAAATATCAAAGTAGGTTAGTGATTTTATTAGGTTTTAGATTTCTTTAACTAAATATTGTTCCGTAGGGTTTGATCATTTTAGGTTTCTTTTGTATTATCAAGTCACACACACACATAGGTACTGTAACTGATAGTACAAGAGTAATATTTCAAGACCAACTTTTGTCTGGCTGGACATTTTTATCCGGACAGTCCTAGTTTTTTTAATACTTTAATATGATGTAAGGTTTACCTTAAATTAGTTTTAGTAACTACCTATATAATTTAAAGTAAAACATCCTACATTTACATAACTACGAGTAAGCATTGTATGTCTAATCCAAATTATTTGTTTTTAATTTTTACCGATTCTGGAACATAATCTGAAGTTAAAATGTTTTTATATAATTGAGGTTCTTATCAATCTACCACAATTCTTAAGGCAATTTATTATTTATTTATTTGAATAGATATTATTCAAATAGCACTAAACAGTTCAAAATGTTCTCTTACATCAATAATAAGCTATTACGTAGTGAAAAAGTTATGACGTCAAATACTAGGAGTGCATAAATGTTTGGGAGGGGTGCGCAAAGTTAATATAAAGTTGCAAATTAGATTATTGGAACTCCGAAAATGTATCTCCTACAATTTTACAACCTAATGATCACTCTTCATAATCGTCATATATTTTTTAATACTTATGATCGGAGCTTATAATCATCTGAACTTATAACACCAATATTCATAGAACCGTACACTTTTCAGAATTTCTTAAATATCTTACGTGTAGAAAAAATTAGGTTAGGTTAGGTTAGATTTATAAAAAATTTTTTTTTTTTTTTTTTAAAAATGGATTATGAGTGGTTATACTTAAGACTTAAAAAAGTATGAACAAAAAAGTATCAGCATAATTTTTCGGAGTAATGATGAGTTTAGTCACAAATCGTTATTTTTATAAAAATTCGAAAGGCCAATTTTATATGAGCCAATATGGACCCGATTGGGAGAAGTCCGCGCTGTGTCGAGTGCGCCCCGCCGCCGCACCGCCCGCGATCTAAGTTGCGCTATACCTGATATGCCTCCTAATTACCGCTGCGCTCCTGGTACTTTATTTAAACATGCAATTACATGTATCACTTTCAACCCGCTTCTAAGAAATGGCCTACTTTCAGAGTATGACATGAAAATATTTTTATAAGACTTTTTTGCATAATGTTTGAGAAAAGTACTATATGTATAGTATACAATACAAACAATACAATACAAAACACTTTATTGTACACCAAACAAAAACATTACCTACAGAGAAACAGCACAATTAAAAACAACACAGGTAAACAACAGGCGGTCTTATCGCTGATTAGCGATCTCTTCCAGACAACCGTACTAGGGATAAGGTGTCAAATTAAAATATTTTACGAGGTTACCTTATATACCTCGACGTAAATAGGGGTTGCCAGCCTCGTAACTATCCGGCCTCGCTTCACTCGGCCGGCAACCTCCTCCTTCCCGGCCTCTGTAGTAATGTACTAATAACGGTTACGTATCAGAACGCCTAAAATTAATAAGCCTAATGTATCATAATACCTAAAAGTTCATAATACCTAATGGTATTTTTTACAGAAACTGAAAACTTTTCAGGATTTTTTAAAATGCCATCGTGTAGAACTCATTAGGTAAGGTTAGGTTAGTTTTATAACAATCCTGAAAAATTTACGGTTTCAATAAAAAATACCATTAGGTATTATGAACTCTTAGGGATTATGATACATTAGGCTTATTAATTTAAGGCGTTCTGATACGTAACCCTATTTACTTAGTAGAGTACGCATCTTTTATTAAGTTCTAAAGTAATAAATAAGTTTCGCCATCCCGCAACAATAAACACCAACGCCCCTCTAAGGACACTTAGATACAGTAAGAATCTTTCCAAGAACACTAATTAAATAATTCCATAAAGCAACTTGGTACAGTCTGCGAGGATTAAGCTTCGTTTGAACTCACTACTGGCCTCGGGCTACTTGACACTTGTACTAGCATACTACTTGCCATTTGTACTCGTTTATTCACTGCTAATAAGCACAAAAACAGAAAATGTAGGTTGTTTACACCTTATGTACGTTTAATTAAGTACCTCCAAGTATTGCATAAAATATTTAGTTGCAAAAAAACGTGCATTTATGTTCGTGTCATTCTTATCACTCCCATAGTACGAAGCACAAGTTTAGTAATAGTAAAACAAGCATATTTTATATTTGGCTTGCATGTCCAGGCTTTACTCTATTGATAGCTTATTGATACCTTGTACTCATAATATTATCGTAACACTGACAACCGACGGAAAGAATCAATGGACGACGGAGTTCTTTGTATTTTTAAGCAGGAGATGAAAAATTTTAAATGCTTATAGAAAATGAGTGATTAAAGAATTAATTAGGTATAGATCTAACAGCCAGTACCCACTTATTATCATCATCTCAGTACAAAATAAAAGTCTAAGGCCCATATTAATAAACTAATCTCAACTCTAATGCTCGTCTCGAGATGTGTCAAAAATGACAGTGTTCTATGGTTTGACGTTTACTTTGACGTATCTTGTGACGCGCATCTCAGCCAAGATGAGTTTATTAATACGGGCCTAAGAGACGTATCAAGACGCGGTTCTCACTCCACAAAACTCTTGCACCAGTGGTTATCAATTCTCCGTCAGATGTGACCAGCCTACAGCCACTTCAACATGCTAATTTAACCAACGATCAGCTTATTAACGGCAAGTACTAAGTCAGTGTAAACACGTGAGTCTGACGTGACATTCCTGTGGGACAAGACTCGATCCTTTCAGTGCGAACTGGAATTACGTCTACATCTTCAAGTTTCTGTTCTACTTGGTTGACATCTTTAACCTAGACTTGTACAGGTGAATATAAATGAGAATCTATAATTCAGCTGACTTGTTGGACACTAGTTTCCATTCTGTATTTAACCATGTTGTCATCACGTTTCAGTCTCTGCGTTTTTTTTTATAGGTATATTGAATTTTTATATTTATTTATAGATATTTACCCGTGTGGTTGCCGGGTTAGAATAGTGCCACTCCATGTCTTCCCGTGGATGTCGTAAGAGACGACTAAGGGAATAAAGGCGTATAGTATTGTTAGGCGATGGGCTTGCAACCTGTCACTAATACACTGGTAAATCTTAGCCTAAGTGTGCAAAATGTGGTTACAGAATTAACAACAAGTTTTTAGAGTTGTTGGTAATTCTGTAGCTCTGCCTACCCCACTCTGGGAATAAAGGCATGAGTTTATGTATGTATGTATGTATGTATTTATGTATTTTCTAATTGTTATATCTATGAGTTTTTTTGGGACGTATAATATGTATATTTATTTTTTATTTGCGGGTGGTAGGACCTTGTGCAAGGTCCGTCCGGATCGCTACCACCATCTTATCCATTAACCTACCGCCAAACGGCAGTGTTCGCATTGTTGTGTTCCGGTTTGGGGATAAGACAGCCGGTGAAATGACTAGCATAGAGGCATTCCATCTTAGCCTAAGGGTTGGCAACGCATTTGCAGTCTTAGGATTGCATTGCAGTCTTGTGATTGCGAATGTCTATGGGTCACAGTTTCCACTTACCATCAGGTGGTCTGCGTGCTAGTTTGTCTACTCGATGCCATAAAAAAAAAAAAAAAAAAATGTTTTTTTATCCCTGTCTTCTTTGTCTGTGCACCCACTATGTTAATTTCTGATTAGTTATTCGGTCGTCTGGTAGAGAATGCCATTAGGCATTAGGTCCGCCATTTGTACTTATTTTTGTGCAACAAATATGAAATAAATTAATAGGTATAGGTAACCTATAATGTTTTCTACCAGTATGTACAAGTATGTATTCAAACTCAGAATTAGTTGTACTTCAACCTCAACCTCCAACCTCTATGTAGTAACAAACGATGAATAGGGAATGCCATAGGTAAAACCATCCTCCATGCGTCGTAATTGAATTTATAATCTGTGGCTGTTGCTGCCGCGACGCTGCAGTGCTTCGGGCCTGTTCACGCTAGATAGATAGATAGAAAAAACTATATTCAACATAAACACAAACACAGGCTCTTAAATTAAAACATAAAGCATTAAAAAAATAGACAGCAAACAAGAGACTTAAAAATTACATTATATTATATATACGGCGAGAGATCCAGGAGCTGCAGCGCTGGTATTCAGCCAGAACCATAGGAATCAGGGTAGTGATTCTGTAAACCACGCCGGTCGTGCGGACTGTCGAGTGATATCCAAGCGGCGAGATTAAGTAGTCCCGTTAGTGCGAACAAAACACATTGTAGCGCGTGCATTTTCAATTTAGCAGCACGATGGGTCGAACGTATAAGGCTGCTTAATTGATTAGCTGTCTCATTTATAGTAGTAAATAAATAATAGTCAATCGCACACTCAAAAAAACGAGATCCAACTGAGATATTTACTGTAAGTTGACATAAAATGTAAACGATAGTTATGATATTAGCTTGGGTGATGGTACCAATGATGGACACTTTTAGGTGACAGGCACCAGTAGTGGACACACGATTCTTAATTGATCATTGCAAAACAAATGATTTTTCTGTAAAATAAGAATCAAATGTCCATTATTGGTGCCTCGTCCATTACTGGTTCCATCACCCTACATTAACCGAAGCTGATAGTGACAGCAAATCCTTTTTGCCGCGAAGACTCTGACTACTTGTTTACTGCTGTTATCTGTTTAAAATTTATTCCGTGTGTCTTGTGTGTGTAGTGAATAAATGTATTTTTCTTTGTTTTCTACAATTTTTCAGTGCATCCATCAGTATTTCAAAACAGTGGCAGTGGTATTATGAAACGCGTCGTCCCGCTCGCTTCGTAACCGCACCCTTGCAATAACGATTGCATTACAAGTATTACAACACAGAGCCGCTGAAGTGGTATTTTTCTTAATTGCGGGAAGAGCTCGCAGCGATATCGTTGCCGAGAAATAAAAGAGTTCATAATTGTGGAGCGTATTTAACAGCTTCAGTCGATTTCCCTTTAGTGCGGGTTCTTTGTTCGCTTTAATAAAAAGTATCTACGTAGTTCATAGAATTAGTTTGTATTTAAGCTTTTCCATTGTTATTAAGTACGTAGAAGAACGAATTTTGAATGATGATAAATCGACAGATCGATTTTTTACCCCGTAAAGCGGGCTACATACCATCAGTTTTAACTGAACAGTTTCAACTGCACAGTCGAACTGTTCAGTTAAAACAGTGTACAGTTGAAAGTATGCAGGTAAAACTGTCGGTACTCGTATGTAAGCTTCTTAAACCGATTAGATTGCACCGCCGCGGGAAAGTCATAGTCATATATTTAACCCATTTAAATATGCTTCGTCATAGGTAACCGCCATTCTTGAAATAGGTACCATTAGGGAGTTCCGGTAGCCATCTGTGTTCCTTGAATGTCCCAGGGTGCACTAAGAAAGGATTTTTGGATATTCATCCCCTACGGGCGTGTTTACGGAGACGCCCGTGGCGTACGGCTTGGCGTCGCGCGGCGCGTCGGGCGTTTTTACCGTTCACAGAGGCGGCGCGTGCAGCGGACCGCGTCATCACACGCTCAAGCACAACCATATGGCAATGTGCGGTGATTTTTTTTAAAGATGCGCGGTGTGATGCAGGGCGTAGATAGTAGTGGTGCCCGCCGCTGCATCCGCGGCGGCCTACGAGTGTATAGCGGAGCGCGCAAGACTGTCAGAAGGTTTCGCCGCAGGCGCCGCCGCGGGCGCAGTGGCGGGAATCGCCGTTATTGACGCCTGCAATGCTGCGTGCAACACGGCGATGCCATCCGCGGCCTCCGCTGCTAGTAACGCTGTATTTGAAACAAACGCGTGTAAAACCGCTTATCCGTACACGCTTTTACACCCGTATTTATAGTGCAGAAAAGTAATTACTTGAGTGTTAGTAGTGTCAAATCAAAAGTCATATAAAAATCGTTGCTTAAGTCATTACTTTTACTCAAGTAATTACTTTTCTTGACTATAAATACGGGTGTTATACAACTCCATATGTTTGAATTTAGTGCAGACCGCGTCTCCGTAAACAAGCCCTACGGAGTCAAAGTAACGGGAGTAGTGGCAGGAAACTAGTTCCACGTGTACGAAATCGCGGGAGCTCTCTATTCACGTATAAACAGTAGTACCCATAGCGTTGTCAATAGCCACCCGGCTTATCATAGTAGCTGTTCGTACAGTCGAAATCATATTAAGTAACTGAACATTTTAGTACCATGTCACAGTAACGCATTAAAGGGAGAGTGGTTTCAATTTAGTATATTTATCACTGCGACAAGGTGCTAAAATATACAGCTAATTCTGAGTTCGAACATACAAGTTTAGTGTTTTGTTCACGACACGTGTATCGTTTTTGTTTCACTACTACTGCATGTAAAGGATGAGTTTCAAACGATCACCCGATTATTTCTCCAGATTTGGAAAAAAGGGACTGTTAGGTCCATCCACAGGCCCATCGCACTGAACAAGAAAATTAGAATTTCTGATTTTTCCCCAAACCTATGTAGGTACTATCAGCCTAATGGGACTTTGAACCACCATAAAACGGTGTCACAGTGACATTATAAAACAATTTGTTTGACACTTCTTACGACTTGAATCATAACGTCACTGTGATAGTTCTATGGTGGGTTAGGGTTCCATTGGGATGATAGTACGTAATTATCAGTTTTGTTACGAAGAAATGCATTCGATTTTGGTAAAATGACTGACAATAAGGAATGTTTGGGGACATATTGGAAATACTGTTTTAAATACCTTGTTCAGAACCATGAACCCAACAAACGTTCATGTTTTTTCCAAAACCTGGAAAAATAATATAGGGTGCTTCTTAAATCCAACTCCCCAGATTCTAGAGAATTATTGGTGCTACTTTCATTTGTTGTAATTTTTATTTTGAATTGTATTTTTGTACTTATTTCATCTACTAATAAAGGTCTTTAATTTAGGTCAATATATTATTATTCTCAATGATCCTCATTAAGTGAATAAGAGGCTCTTGATAATATTACTTTCAAGCCGCTTGACGTCCTCTTGTATCAAAGAATATTACCGGCAAAAGCGAGATGAAAGATAACTAGCACTTGAAAGATGAAACGACGCTTTGCCAAGCGTTTAGTGCCAGACTTGTTAATTTTGACACAAAATTATGCTTTATGTTGAGTCAATGGTATTGAATCGTTAAACTCTTACGTATTATATAATATGTATAAGAGCGGTAAGACAAGCGACGATTTATGTTGAGCAATATTTTCAATTGAGTTTCAAAAATGTTATACAGGGTGATCAATCCAAATGAGTCAGTAAAAGGTGTTCGGGAACTATAAACGTTAGGGTAATCTGTTTTTAGGAACCAGAGCCTCAATTTTAGAAGCAAGAAAAGTTGCATTTTCACATTTCAAAACGTGGATACTAGCAGAAAATCGAATCAAGTAGGTAGTATTTTTTCCAACAGCTCCGATCGTTTTATTGCGGTAATTGATAAATAAATAATAAATAAATATCCGGGGACAATGTCACACCAATTGACCTAGTCCCAAACTAAGCTCAAGGCTTGTATTATGGGTACTAGACAACGATATAAATACTTATATAGAGAAATATATACTTAAATATATAGAAAACATCCATGACTCAGGAACAAATATTCGCGCTCATCACACTAATATCTGCCCTTACCGGGATTTGAACCCAGGACCGCTAGCTTCGTAGGCAGGGTCACTACCAACTAGGCCAGCGCGTCGTCAAATATAGTGTTGCTTTTTAAAGAACAATGTGCCCTCGAGCTCTGTGCACAAAATCAACAAGAATGCGAGATTTCTCATCAATTAAATAAGAGTATAAATGCTGGGTTCCATTCTAGGTTATGACGTTGAAAAAACAAATGCTATCCCCATGCCTCAAAACACAATTCAACATATTTGTCCTAAGCAAACTCGCACGCAACTTTTAATATTGCAATACGTAAACTCTTTATAAAACTTATAGGGCAACTAAAACCTTTTTTTAGGTCTCGAAACAAATACCAACATCAAATTGTTTCACAAACAATCCAGCCTTTTTCGCTTATTGAATCGTATCGTTTGGATAACTTCTAGTGTATATTGATAGTTTTACAGCAAACCCTTAGGGACACCCTTTACGAGGTTCGCTAAATTTGAATATAATAAAAAACGGCCCAACGAAATCCAGTATAGTTATTTTTTATGGCTTCGAGGCAAAGTTAGATTATCTTTGTCCTATTCTCTCGATTTTCTCACGAATGATGAGTGAAAAGGATGGGGTAGCTATCCAAAGTTTTAAGTTCATTAGGTATATAGCTCTTATTTACCTAATAGTGATAACGGTAGAGTTCAAATCAATTCGATAACACGTCAATAGCAATATGGTTTTACCGAATAGAATAAACTCCGTACTCTATCTAGCCAAGTGTTAATTTTGGGTTACATACAGGGTGCCTTTAAATTGGTAATACAAAAAACTTCATAGTCACTGTTTTAATGACGAACAGTGTATTATATTCACTCTTCATTTCCCTTCTTTAAATATCGTAAATTTCCAAATTAAACCAAATAATTAATTCAATTAAACATAAAAAATACAGAAATAAGTACGATATAATATATACCTACTAATATAAGAAGGTGCTCGCTGAAAGGATGGACAGTCCTATCCTCACACATTGGATGTCCATCCACGTAAACCCTAACGAACTTTTTAAATTTTACTAACTTTGTTTATAAGTCTATGTTAACTTTATGTGTGATAATTACATATTGTGGTGTGGAAAACTTCTTATTTAGAGCATTTAAGCTTAATAATATTGTTAATAACAAAATATGGATTTTAAATATTATCTGATAATAAATGATACCTAACTGTCATAGGTACCTACCTGTCACTCGATGTTACCAATATAATTTAAACATAGTTACAGTACTTTTTCTTCGTTTTAATTTATCCAATTTTTTGGCTTAGTGCGATTAATTAAGTAAAAAAATGGAATAAATTAAAATTAAGAAAAAATACTTTTCATTAAATTAATAGCATGAGATAAGTTTAGTTTCGTGAAAATGTGTGAAAACATAGTTTTTATTTTTGATTTCAAGTCCCCCGGTAAAACTCGCGTTTGTGACAGCGCAGCGCCCCAAGTGGCGCACGGGTCATACACAATCACAAAAACAAAAGTTGTCTCTCTTGTGGTCAATAGTTAAGGGCTCGTGTGCATATAAGTTATGTTTTTATTTGATAGGACTAAAGTAGACGTGACGCCGTTTATGCGGAAGTGGGTTCAGTGATAAAATTAGGCCTTAAACACGTTAACTCCGGCTATGTCCACAGGAAAGACGGGAACCTAAATCTGTGTATGACCCGCACACATTAAACATTTGACAGTTCAATTTGACACTATTACGCAAACCCTATGAAGTCTTCTTTTTGATTACCTCCTGAGAATCACAAGTAAAAACAGTAAATTCCTCGTACATCGTAAATAATTAAACCACTTTTTATAAAATTTAATTAAAATAAAAAAGTTACCTTAGTAATCATAATAATATCATCAAAATATTTAGAAAAGCCCTAAATCTACCTAAATTTTGGTCCGCTACACCCTCAAGGCAAATGTGCGAGCATTCATACGGTAAGTACTACAGCCACTCGAGTCCGCAAAATACGATACGAGTCGGGAAGATAATCGAGTCTCAAGTGACACTCGGATGCAGTGCGCAGGCGACTATACAAATTGATCGTACTATTAATTTTGATCTGTATTTTAACCAGCATTTCGTCGTTTATCGCTATTGTGTCAGGAATTGTTGGTTTTTCCGGAATGAAAAATGCCTTGTGTCCATTTTCGATTGAATCGATGACATTGCCAAATTCTACAACGACCACCGGTTGAGCCATTTATGTCAGAACAAATAAAAAAATAAACGCACTTTTGCATTTTATTATAAAAGAATGGATAAAGGATGAATAGTTTTATAACTCAATACTTAATACTCAATATATTTATTGTATTCCTTGCATTCCATTTGTGGACCATGGGCTAATATGGGTGTTATAAAGGAATAAAGCGTCAATCAATCAATCAATCAATCAATCAATCAAATCGTTTATTGCTGGAAAGTGAGTACAAAAGGTGGTACATAAAATGTTTTGATCTGTCACAATCTGCTAGTATCTAGCATGCAATATAAAATAATTCTTATAACTAAATACCTAGTAATGACTAGTTAAATAAACTTAACTTTCAACGTTAAATAAATTTATACGTACAATTTATGTTATTATTAATGTTGTTATTATTAATGCGTCAGAAGTCAATCTTGTTTTTTAACAGTGTGTATTTGTTAAATATTTTTTATAAGATTGAGTTTGTTTTAAAAATATCCTTAATACTTACCTATTTCAGGCAAAGACCGAATTTCAACAAATAACATACGCACTGCCGTCCATTATCTAAAAGGCGGCTAAATACAAGAGGGTCATTTTGAGTTATGGCCAAAAAACATGGGAAACCATGTCTCTGAAAACTGGTGAGCGATATCCCTGTACTTTTTTTTGTATACTAATACTCGAGACTTGCTCTATTTTATACATATAAATTTGATATGGTTTTCCTTGTTTTTATAGCTGAAATCTTCGATTTTCCTTTTTAGCTATGATACCGTAGAATTTTATGAATTACGTTACATAGCTTAATGGCGGTTAAAGTATGTTTAGCCGCCTTCTAGTTTAGTAATTTAGGTTATCCACCATAGATTGTACAAATACATAAAAGTTATATGAAAAACATAACTAAAAGGCGGCTACATGATATAGCCGCTTTTAAGCTATGTATGCCTAGTTAATCCTGTGCAAACAGACATGACTATAAGACGGCCATACGACTTTAACGGCCTTCTAGTTTAAAATGAGTGCATATGGCAGAATCTAATATACGTTTTGTATCATCAATGCTAGAGAAAAAGGCAGTTAATTGAAGAACAAATAAAAATAACTGCTTTTTTGTTATGGATTGCAATCGAACTATGTTACTACATCCAATGACTTCGGGTAGTTGCTAAAAACACAGCGAAATTAAACTTAATAAAAACACCATTTAGTATGTTGAAATCAAATTCATTCATACAAAATATAAAAATCTTTATAATAAAGGAACAAATTATTATTATTATTATTATTTTTATTTATTTATTTATTAAAACTAACAACATAGTACAATAATATAACAGGCCCTGCAAAACTGTTGGAACAGTTTGACTGCAGGATTGTGTCCATAAATTAAGTCTGTTTATTTTCTACATATAGTTTAAAGTATGTCTTACAAAATGTCTAATATGGAAGTGACTCTAATAAAAATTTCTTGACTAGCCTCTTAAATCTATGAATATTAAAAAAAAAAAAATATTATTTATTTTTAATTATTTTTTATTATTATATGCAAAGGTACACTGATAAAATCACAGTTTAAACGCGTAACTTTCTATTGCTTAGCTACTAAAAAATACCTTTCTTTAAACTTATAAAAACAAAAAGAGATCAATTGCTCATTCTTAAAATAGAAGGCTGTCATCAGTAAAAACACTTGGAACTTTAACAAGTAGAATATCAAACCTAATCTCAAAATAAAACCGAAACCTTCTGCGGTTAACAGACATCCAATAACTAATAAATAAAAAGAGGGGTGTTCGTTTATAACGTGTATCTCTATGTCTATGTATTTGAGTGTTTGTTTGTGGCATCGTAGCTCCCAAACAGATGAACCGATTTGAATGCGTTTTTTTTTTGAAAGCTGGTTTTTTAAGCTAGGTTTTATGAAAACCGCCAAAAACCTGCTTTCAAATAAAAATAACCGCATCCGAATCGGTTCACCCCTTTACGAGCTACAGTGCCACAGACAGACACACCCACACTCACAGACTTACACGTCACACTTGTAACACCCCTCTTTTTTGCGTCAGGGTTTAAAAAAACGTCTTTGTGACACGCTTTTTTTTACCAACTGTGCTTGTATCACTTACAACAGACTCGTTATTAAAATTAAAAGAGTCAAACGAGTCTAGGTTTAGACTAGAGGTTTTTTGAGAAGGTAGATCGTGCTGCCACTGATAAGAACAATGATGAGGGCTTGCAGCACTGCATTATCGCGTAGTCATACACCTCCCCTGTTTCGAGGAACAAACGAAATTTGGGAGTCTTATCGTTAAATAGAAAACCGTTTTATTTGGGTTTTTTTCAATACCATTGCCATTAACGACGCGTCTAAATATATATTAGGTCCTTACCTATGAAATTGGCGTTTTTTTTCGTACGGAATTTAGTCATTTCAATTTTAACTTTCAAGATCTTTTTTAATTTCATTAATACACTATGTTACAAAGGTTATAGATACAAATAATATGGTTAAATTTCTAACTTAATGTTTAAAATTTAAGAGTGAACTCAACTCTTTTCATGTGCTGCGAGTTCAGGTGTTTCAATTACGCAGAGTTTTATGAAGCCAAATATTTTTAAGTAATATGTATAATCTAACTTAGAAGTGTCCAATAATCCTGACAGAATTTTGTTTGGTTTGTATTTGACGTTACAAAATAATCCGCAAAATTAAATGTATGAAAACCACAGTTTTCATAAAATTATCCATATAAAATGCCAATTTCATAGGTAAGGACCTAATATATCTCATCCGGTAGTCTGATCGAATACAGCTGCGCAAAGGATGACCTTCAATCGCTGCAGCAACCTCTTTCTCCAGTGTTTGGAAAATGCAGCAGTGGTTTTCCTGACACAGAAATTGATGGTCTTTCTGATGAGCATTGGTTTTTTGAGGAGGTCGATCGTACTAGATTTCTAAGTACGAGGCGTCTTTGTCATGCTCCTGGCACTGATAAGGCCAATTATGAGGGCTTGCAGCATTGCATTATCGTATAGTCCTACACCTCCCCTGTTTCGAGGAACAAACGAAATTTGGGAGTCTTATCATACCAAAAACCCGATTTTAAAAATTTCTTTGTTTTTTTTTCAATACCGCCGCCTGGGTTTGGTTTGGTTTGTTTCAGGAGCGCCAAAGTTCATATAAAATTGCAAGTTAGATTGTTAGAAATCCGAAATTGTATCTCATAAAATTTTACAACCTAATGATCACTCTTCATACTCTTCATATTTTTTTTTGTAGAAATGATCGGAACTTATAATCATCTGAACTTATAACGCCAATATTCATCGAACCGTACACTTTTCACAATTTCTTAAATATCTTACGTGTAGATAAAATTAAGTTAGGTTGGTTAGATTTATAAAAATCTAAAATGTAACAGCTTTTTGAAAAACTGCTATGAGTTGCGATAATTATGACTTAAAAAGTATGAACAAAAAGTATGAGCAAATTTTTCGGAGTTGTGATGAGTATAGTCACAAATCGTTATTTTGTATAAAAAATCGAAAGACCAATTTTATATGAGCCAATATGGACTCGCTATTTCGTATATCTCACCCGGTAGTCTTATCGGACTAGGTTTAGTTTCATGGGCTCCCCTACTATAAAGCGAGTGGGGGACCAAGCTACAGTAAAGAAAGTTTACTTGATAGTAGGTACTAGCTAGACCTAACTGCCTTTTGAGAAATTTTAACTTTACGTAGACGTTTTTCTTGGAGGAAGCGGCATGGTGGAATTGGCGGAAATCGACGCCCGCGCCGCTTGCGAAGCGACCAGAGGGCCCAGACAAGATGCATTGCGCTAACTATCGTTTCTATTCGTTTAGTTTTTAAACCAATCGCGTCACTGGCACATCACGTGACTTTTCGTATCACGTCATCTACCAGTGACGCGATCGGTTTAAAAACTAAACGAATAGAAACGCTAGCTAGCGTAGTGCATCTTGTCTGGGCCCTCAGCTCTTTAGATAAGCACTCCGGCGACTGACTTCGGCCGACGCCGTCAGCCCGACAGGCGAGACGGGATAGGGCGACTGCTGCGCGGGGAATGAGTTGCCGCCTTTTAGTTAGGCAATGTCGTATAGCCGCCATTTAATGAAGCAAGAATTGATTTTTATTACTTTGGTTTCTAGATTATAAAACCGTGACGGCCTTTAAGGTATGTATTTTGATAAAAAATAATAAAATTTACATACAATAAGGCGGCTATTGGATTTTAACCGCTTATTTCATATGTAAACACGGATAGACCGCTTTTTAATCTAGGACCTCTTTTGCAGTTGAATATTACGTTCTTAAGCTATAAGATGGCTAAAGTCCAATAGCCGCTTTTAAGTTGTGGAAAATAAAATAGCTGCTTTTAAGTCTTGTACCGTAACACGTGTTACGTTTAAAAATTGGCAGTTATCGACTTTTAATCGCCTTTAAGATAGGTAAGTGTTAAATAACCGCCTTTTTGGTAGTAATATCCCAAAAAATCTGAATTTAGCCGCTTTTCTGAAGGCTGTATCTCGGTTGTTTTTAAAGATATTGAAACCAAACCTAGATAGACCGATAGCTAATAAGTAGCTGAATCGCCCTGGATATATAACTCAAAAAGGTCGTAAGAGCCTTTAGCCGCCTTTTAGTTAATGGACGGCAGGCCGCACCCACTATACAAACTCTTCGAAAAAAGGACATCACTACCTTTCTACAGCTAAGACGGTTCGAAATAACTATAAAATAGGTAATAATAACTATTTTCAGAGCGGATATCTCTTAGACGTCCCAACTGATTTCCATAAAATCTAGCTATTAACCATCCCGATTAAATCGCATCCGAAACGATCCATCCATTCCATTATAAGATAGGACACACCACACACGTTAAACTTGTGCCACCCCTATTTTAGCATCGAAAGTTTTTTTTGGTCATCTCCTGAAGGGCCAAAGACTTGAAATACTTTAAGAAAAAGGGCACAGGTGAAAATCCCTCTGGAGTCCTGGGAAGGGAGGGCCCAGGTACTGCCCGGCTAGCACCGGCTAAAAACACCAATGCCCCTGTTACTATTAAGAATTTAGTCTCCCGCGGATACTACCCCAGCCAGTGCTGAAAGGCCGGAGGAGAAAGTCCTCTGTGTGCTTATCCGCGGTGTTTTCCAAAAAGGGGGAATAGGAGTGGGGGTTGGGATGGAGGGAGACTTACAGCTAGGTGAGTCGCGGAGTGGGATTCCTGTCGCATGCATGCTTACAGACTACGGGCTTAACTTCTTTTGCCCGACAATGGAAGCATTGGAGGTTAAATTATCGTAGCCTACGAATGAACGAATTTGACTAGCATTTAAAACTGCAAATTTTACAATGATTAGACAGAGAGATCCAATATGCAAGTGACGTCATGTAACAGGTCGGCCATATAAACTCCACGTTAAATTCCGTTTTACTAGATATGAATAGGATCAAATTATTGCTGCCTTATATTTTGGTCATTTTTACATGGTTTGTTACATGAATCAGCTTTTACTGAAGCTGTAAAAAAATCTCATGAATATTCCCCACTTGTATAGGTCCTTAACGTGTTTTCTGTACACGAATGAACAACTGCCCGCGTTCCTACGGAACCCAAACATCCGTTTATCCTGCTGCCCTAACTGTTCCAGTTTATAGCGAATCGATAAAAACTTTCCCCTTGGTCAACATAAAACTGATTTTAACGACGTCCCCAACCCACACGACTAGCGCCTTGGTAAACTACTTTGGATTTTAACGTCGCGAGAACCATTATAGCAATGATGTATACGGAGTGTCCTCTGTAGTTAGAGGTCCATAATCAACCTGTGTATAGACCGCGAAAACCAAAGCAATGATGTATACGGAGTGTCCTCCGTAGTTAGAGGTCCATAATCAACCTGTGTTTAGATCGCAAAAACCATAGTAATGATATATACGGGGTGTCGTGTAGGTCCATATGATAATCAACCTGTGTTTAAATCGCGAAAACCATAGCAATGATGTATACGGGGTGTCACGTAGGTCCATAATAAACCTGTGTTTAGACCGCGAAAACCATAGCAATGATGTAAACAGGGTGTCTTGTAGTTAGAGGTCCATGATCAACTTGTGTATAGACCGCGAAAACCATAGCAATGATGTATACAAAGTGTCCTGTACTCAGAGTTGCACAATCAACCTGTGTATTAATCCTTTGTTCTATCTAAACAGCATTCATAAACAAACAATAGCTAAAGTAGGCTTAAATATGCATTGGACTTGTCTTACGGACGGCTCACTTTAACTAAAATAAGTTTATTGTTCGTTTCCGAATACTTAATGATTATTCAATGATTTATTTTCATAATTAAAAGATTATTATGCATTCTATTTTTTTTCTATTTTGAACAAACTATTCTAAGTAATCTTGCTTCACGTTTTAACGTAAACGTTAGAAAAACAAGATTTATAACGAATTCATCGCAAAATACAAATGCTGTTCCAGTTTTCTCTGAGAATAGCGTCGGATTTGTTTGTAAATAAATATAATCTTCTAGCACAATTCCAGGCTAAAGAAGTGTTATTTGAATCTGAAATAAACAAAATCGTTTACTGTTTATTACTTGCAGCATGTTCTAGGAAATAGAAATAGACCGCCTGGTCTACTCACTTAGTAACATTTCTTTTTTATTTGGCATCCAATAAAAAGTATTTACGAACTAATTATTTTACACAATTAACACGTTTTCAAATAACGACATTATTTTAACCGGCAACCCAAACCCTTCAAAAAACATAAAAATAATTAAGCCAATTTCCATCCCCCGTTTTAGGGTTGTCAACGCTGCGAAAACAAAAGGTGGAATCCATGATTAAATCTGACGTCCGCGCATGTCAACTGTCAGAGCAAACGACCCGCTCATGAATACCCTAAGCAGGCAATCGCGGGAAAACAATTTCTGCTCGTCATTATGCAGAAAAAGTTACCTCGCAAACACTGGGGCGGGAACCCTGTGAGTTGTGAAAGCAGTTGAATTGGTTCGTTATTTGAACTTGCATGAATAACGGTTTGATTTTGATTCTAAATTTAAAATGTTTTTGTCTTGATATAACGTCAAATCGGAGAATTTGGGAAGGGTGACGCGCGGTTGGTGTTGTTGTAGATAACGTGATTAGATGAGCTGAATATCAGTCGCCAGACAAAATGCATTGCGAGATTTTTATCGCTATCGAAAATAGGATTCCAAACACTTATGTCAATTCAATATATTTTGTCAGCTTTCGGAAATTGCTTACGTTAGAGTTTTGCTTCTGTCCAGGGCTTCAGGAAAGCAGACTTAGTTAGTTATATTTTGTTCCTAAGTTACCTTCAATGCTCAACGATAAACCAAGTAAGGAAGCAAGAAGTTTATTTATTGGCCAGTGTGTTTGGACTCCTTGTGGACAACTCCCGAAACTCTTGAGAAGCACCAGCGGTCTGTGGGCCGGTTTGGATAAACTGATGTAATAAAAAGCATAAAAAATGTTGACTTCGAGCAACGAGGCCCATAATTATAAATACCTTAAAGACTAATTATATAAAACTTAAAACTAACAACGGGGTGACCGATACGCGTTGTCCTGTTTTGCCAAAATTGGCGTCAAAGTCGCTGCTAGAAGGTTGCCCCAAAACCTTTCGACCAGAAGTCAGGACACTAGACGATCTCCAGCTAAACTCTGATATCGCGCTGCGCACTACAGAGGAACGCAGCCAAGCGACCGCAGCTGGAACGTCATCAGACTGCATCCAACCTTCTGACAGACGTACCCCACTACGTCGTCTACCGTAGCAGAGTAATTGCAGCTGTTTACTCAACCAAAAACATACATATTTACATACATTAAATCACGCCTGTTTCCCAGAGGGGTAGGCAGAGACCACTTCTTTCCACTAGCTACGATCTTGACAAATTTCTTTTGCTTCTTCCACATTCATACATCGAGTCATGCACGCACGTCGGTTTCGGGTACTTAAGATTCGGCCCTTTTCCAGTATTTCACCGATTTGACTCGAAAAAGTACGCCTAGGGCGGCCCCTTCCGACCCGTCCACTCACTATCGATGTGTATATCTCTTTCGTCAATCTTCTTTCATCCATCCTTTCCAAATGACCGAACCATCGAAGCATGCCCTTTTCAATCTTAGTCAATACATCTCAACCAAAAAATACGTCTCAAAATTAACTTGGCTATTCATTCGTAAGATTTTAGCGACTCCTTCGCTCTCAGCTCTCAGACACGCTCAGAACTCCATTAGCTGAGGTTCACCGCGTAAATCTGCCGGTTTCCCTAACACCCTAATTACCAATTACTCTTAAACACCCCTAAGTGACTGACGTGTTAACCCTTTTTTCTGTCTTCAACATAATTACGGTGTTTTTTGTAAGATCCGTGTCTTCTCGAAATACAAAAACCAAATCATGAAAAAAAACGCAAATCACTTTTTCATTTTGGTGACAAGTCATAATATTGCCTATCGGCTAATATTTTTTTTCGGAACCTAAAATAATATTGACAATGGCGGACAAATACAGAATACCTACCCTTTATAGGGCAATTTTAAAACCTGGTACTAAAAATGACCACTTTAAACTAATACTTTTTGTATTTTTTATTGAAAGGATTTTGTGTGAATACGAGGAATCTAATGAGGCTAGAATTCAGGTTTATTTTTAGTTTTGCCCTATAAAGGGTTAACATATTTTCCACCCAATCTAATCTTTGAATTATATAGAAACCTCTCTTTCTCATAAATATAATTACGTTAACCTGAAATTATGAAACTCTATGTTATGTTAACACAAGAGGTAGTTACAGTAAAAACGGTATATTTCTGTACAAAGAATATACAGCGAATTAACGTTAGACTACCACACCCTCGCCGAAGCAGCCAATTATGTTAATATTAAAATAATATTCGGATAAAAGGTTTTTTCCCCACTTGGTGCAGAATACTAAACTGCAGAACTTCGTAGAACTCTAAGCGAGTTTATTGCTCTCGCCGAATATGAACAAAGTAATTCGAAAAATTGTGCAATCTTCTTAATTAAATTATTCGATTGAGACATACCAAAAAAGCCTCCGTTGAAAAAAAAGCCGGCGGGTTGTTCCGATTTCCCCTGGGTTGAATTAATATGTATAAGACACATAGCGCTTGCCTATTTACCTGGTAAAATGCCCCTTGAAAATAGCAATCAAAGTACATACCATTTGTGGTTCATTTTCCTGTTTGTACAATAAACTAGTTTACATACCAACTAAATTAAGACGTTAATATTTTTCCAAATAGGTGCTGTGGTTCCGGAGATTTAACATCTATATTAAAAACAAACGTACAAAATCTCCTCTGTCTCTTTATATAATTGGTATAGATAGATGGTTTATAATGTATAATATAATCCACTTTAATGATTATTTTCGCCGACGATTCTACATAAAAAGTAACAAATGCTTCCAAAATCGATGGCAAACAAACGCAAGTGAGATATTGTGAGAAAGTATGCGCTTTGTATACCGTATAATATTTACATACATTTTTTCAAATAACAGTCTTATTTCTTTATTTAACGAATATTGCTGAATAAAGTGAATAGTATAAAGTTAAAATCATGTTGTAAATATTCATAAATTTTGATTCGAATTGACACACAATTTATGCATGCTGGGCAGATGTAGGGTACAGATGCATTCAAACTACTAACTGCATTGTCAGTAACTCTCACGGGCGTGTATGCTACTAACTTTTTCCCCGACTTTGTCCGGGTTAGAACTAAGTTGCATTAAAGTCGAACTTCCAGTAAGAACACATTCTGTGTGCATTATCGAGTTGTGTTGGTAGTTTTTACGTACTACGAGTAGGAGTATTTCTCAGGGAAGTATTTTGGGTCCTCTTCTTTTTCTGGTGCACATTAATGATCCGCTAATTGTATCTTCACATGCATGTTACTTATTGGCTGATTATATCAGTAAATCAGTAATTAAGTAAGTATTAAGCATTTACTATCCATTATAATACTCGTTGCATGCTTCAGTTTTCCGTGATTATGATCCGTATGGGTAAACTAATCTCATCTAAGATGCTCCTCATTTGACGTTTAATTTGACGTATCTTGTGACGTGGTGCATGTCGGACAAGATAAGTTTATAAACACGGTCCTATAAGTACAGTCACGAAATTAAATTTGGTACCCACCTTAGGTCCAAAGTCAATCTGGCATTCTACAACAATAAGCTTGAGTTTCCTAAAAGTTACAAATGACTTGATATGTCTGACATCTCTAATGACTTTGACGACTTCAAGCATATTTCATGACCGTACTATTAGTAAGTACTGCTTTTAGCACTAAGTTAAATGTAACTTCCATTCCAAAAACTTCAGTAGTCCCTAATACATATAGGTAGGTACAGAAATACTAAAACTAAGTTTGTGTGAGATTTCGCAGTAACGTTTGGCCTTTATGTATTCAGGGTTTAAGTTAACTCCTTTGAAGATCACTTCCTTAGCTTCAAACTCGGGTTACCCCGAGGCTTGGTCCAATATAAGAGTTGGCTTATGAATTCTACTTCACTACTATTGTAAAATTGTGGCGAATTTTATGTATGTTGAACATTAACACAAATATGGTTATGATTGTGGTGTTACATACTAAATATGATAATATGTTTTTTTAGAGTATAAATAAATAACGGAATCAAGTGTGAGACGGACTCTGCCAACCGGTAGAATTGGAAAAAGGGTACCATACCAGAATAGTAGTACTTCGTACACACACACACACACACAAACTTTCGCAGGAACACACAGAACATGTAGAAACACACACTCTGTTAAAATTACAACGTCTTGATCGAGATCGAGAGAGGGACGGACGGACGGATGCTTTGTTATTAGAGTCCGAATAGCACTTTTTGGCTATGGACCCCTAAAAAGGGGAACACCTTAAATTCTGAACTACTTTATTCTGAATATTATTTTTTCAGAAAGCTATGTTAATCTGAAACTATTTCAGATTAAATCCTTATTTTAATTGTCATACGTAGGTTAGGTTAAGTTTGATTAATAAGCGATTACAAAGAATTAAGTCTTTTATCAAAAAAAAATGCGATCGGAAGGTATATGAAAATTCGGATTTGTGATCAATTCTGAATTATGACTCTTTGGAATTATGTAGTGTATCCCCTAAAAAGACAAGCTTTTAATATTGAGAAGAAAACTTTAATCACTTGATATTTGTTTCTTATAAGGGGTTCTTCTTTGGTATTGCTAACGACAAAAAATATTAAATGTTCACTGTATGATACATCTAAAGACTAACATGTATAAAAAATAACCAACTTGATATCGCCATAAACCCTAAATGATCACTCAAAATGAAAAATTATAAAAAAAAACCTAAAGATGATTATAAATATGGCGTTTTGTTTCCACCGTATGGTATTTTTTACTGTCATAATATTTAGTGACACTCACAAGACTCACTTTTGTGTAATCACACAAAGTCACTTTCTCCATACTAAGTTAACCCCATGTTTTTGTTTTTCATCTAGTGTGGATATTCATAATGATTGATGAGTTTTTGTAACATACATAAAGAAAAATTACAAAAAATCCGACTAAAATGATCAATATCTCCGTAAGTACTAAAAACATACAGGGGTGTTTTTGGTAGGCCTGGGTGTGACCTATTTTTTTTTGGACCATTATTAATGAGCCCTGTGTAGGCTGATAAACACATAATTTTCCTCCTATGCCAGTCGGGTAAAAACCAACACAGCGTGTAACCTGTCTCTCACGCCACACGCCAAAAGCTGAAGTCGAAAATTGTTCAGTAAAAACTAGCTCTTAAGGAGCTTTTCCTCTGCGCTTCGGAACTTAGTCGTGGCCTTAAATTATTCCCGAGTCAATTAGCAAAGCTCCGACTGAAAAACTAAAGAAAACTAATGTATTGTTTTAATTCATGGAACTCGTAGAACTTTGAAAATTTCACGCGTCCCGTTGTGTTAAATAAATAGTAAATCCGGGTCCATATTGACTCACATAAAATTCTTATTCCTATTTTTTGTTTTCTTACCGATTTGTATTCATAATAATCACTCTTCATAATTTTTTCCTCATACTTTTATCTTCATACTTTTTAAGTCATAATTATCACAATTCATAATGCATTTTTTTTAGGAATCTTTACTTTTTGAGATTTTTTATAAATCTAACCTAACCTAACCTAACCTTATTACACGTAAGATATTTAAGGGGTGCGTATCTACTCACATAACTTTTTAAGTCCTATTATCGGAAGTCCGAAAATGATCCTCATACCATTTTACATCATAATGATCACTCTTCATACTCTTCATAAATTTTATTAATACTAAAGATCGGAACTCATAATCATCTGAATTCATAACGCCAATATTCAAGGAACAGTAGACATTTCAAAATTTCTTAAATATCTTACGTGGAGATAAAATTAGGTTAGGTTAGGTTACATTTATAAAAATCCTCAAAAAGTAACAATTTCTTAGAAAATTGCATTATGAGTTGCGATAATTATGACTTAAAAAGTATGAACAAAAAAGTATGAGGAATAAAATTATGAAGTGTGATTATTATGAATACAAATCGGTAGTAAAACAAAAAATAGGAATAATAATTTTATGTGAGCCAATATGGACCCATATTTAAGAAATGGTGATTTGTGTACGGCTTCATTAATATTGGCGTTATGAATTCAGATGATTATGAGTTCCGATCGTTAGTACTAAAAAAAAATATGAAGATTATGAAGATGATCACATTATGATGTAAAATGGTATGACAAACATTTTCGGACTTCCGATAATAGGACTTAAAAAGGTATGTGAGTAGATACGCACCCAGTAAATCCTACTAATATTATAAATGCGAAAGTTTTAGGGTTTGATTCACGCTACAACGGATTTGGATGATATTTGGCTTATACCCTAACGTAGACTACTTTTCATGTAAAAAAAAGGTCAAGTGAGAGCCGGACTCGCACACCGAGGGTTCCGAAATATGCTTGGTAACAGGAAAAGAAAATACTCATTTTGGTATGAACTTTTTTATATATGAAATAAGGTCCATTTTTACTAGCCTAAATTTTAATACAGATTCTCAAATTTTTTTGTGGTCTCAAAAGGTGTAAACATAGCTAACACTAGGTTTTTTCCCATAAAATATAATTATTTACCTATACGTTACGGATTTTTCAGATTTTTTGATTTCTGGAAAAATGTTTGTTTGTACATTTTGGGTATAAATCAAAAATTATACACCGAAACATTTGAAATGTTTTGAAATGTGCAAAGCCCTTTCATATGACACGCCATTTGCTATAATCAAACCACTTTAAATTTTATCCCCCCATTCTAGACTCTTTTTCAATAATTTTTTTTTTACTAAAAACAGATGCGTGCAAGCAAGTTGTACAACTATGCCAAATTTCAAGTTGAGCATTTGTAGTTGCTGAGAAAACCTACTGTGACATACAGACCGACAGACAGACAGACAACGAAGTCTTCCTACCACCAAAATGTCAAAGGAAAGGAAGCTAGTTCTCCATATAGATGTAAGTTCTATTTTACTCGGTAAAACCATATTGCTTTCGAATTATTGTTTTAAACTCGGCCGCCATTACTATCAAGTAAGTAAGAGCTATCATATAACGTCGACAATGCGATGTCAAAAGCGATATGGGTTTACCGTGTAAAATCCTCCTCCTGAAGCATCTTCAAATAAAGTCGATATCGCTTCTATCTGTACCTCGTGAGGCCCACGTCAAATTTCGTTAGTTCGAAAAATAATCTTGTGTCAGTCAACTAAAGTCAAAAGTCACTTTGACAAATGTCCTAAATTTGGGACTTTGGGCCTCAAGAAGATATGTTCGTTTAGTCCTTTAAAATAATAGTAAAGCAGGTTAATAATTCAAAAATATTTTGTGAAAAGGTCTTCCGACGTGCATGCTGACGACATGTATGAATGTGGAAGAAGCGAAAGAGATTTAAAAGGATCGTAGCAGATGGAAAGAAGTGGTCTCTGCCTACTACTCTGGGAAACAGGCGTGATTTGTGTGTGTGTATGTATGTCTTCCGGAAGATTATAAGGAGAGTTCCGTAAGTGTTTTCTCTTTTAAAAAAAAGCATTATCAGTGCGTTCTCTACGGTATCTACGTGTGAGTCGGAGTAAATCCATTACGCTTAAATTTCTCATTTCATTTTCACCAGAGGCGAAATCACATTTGTTGGTGATCCCTTGTTAAGTGTTTGCGAGCAAAAAATGAATTGCGTTGCTGGTAAAAAGAAAAGACAGGAAACAAAATGTTTCAGATTTATCCGTATTTACTGTAAATGCTTAAATTTTGCGTGGAGATAATACAGGTGTCCCAAAACTTGACGAAAATATTAAGGAATAAAAAGCCTTTTGTTTACCGGTCAAGAATATAGTTTTAACTTTCATTTATTTATATATTTAATCTTTATTGCACAAAATAATATAAAAAAAAAAACTGTACAAAAAAACAAAAACTTACTTGTTACTTGTTACTTATTTACTTGTTTAGTGAACTTAGAGCCATATGGCATTCTCTACCAGTTAACATTTAGGCAAATGTGTACCGCAAGGTATCGTTTTTTGCTAGTATAGCAATATGGCTAATACATCTCAAAAAAAACAAATTGATTTTTTTTTTATATTATTATTTATTTGTATCTAAACTATATTAAAGCGAAAGTAAGATTCGAACCTACATCTCTCGGGCCGGCCGATGCAGGCGCAAGACCCTACTTAAGATCCACGAAATTAGTGATCGCTTTCTTTTTTTATTCGTATCTATCCCAAAAACCTTTTACTTTTATCACTTTCTAACATCGTACAGTGAATTTTCAGTTCAGTGAAAAAAATATTTCACTACTTCGACTACATAGTTCCATTCCGTAACTGTTTCAATTGAACTACTGGAACAAATCTAAACGAGGCATTCCACTCGGTTACGGCCGCCGAGGAAAACTCATTTTCCAAAGCTCAGCGGCAGAAACAAGGCCAAAGGTAAACGGGTGTGCGTTTATTCAGCAAAGCCATTGAAGAACGGACGTTTTTTTCATGCACCTTGACTGTACAGTCATTCTATAGGGTGCCTCCGACAATGGGGCTTTAAATGCATGGATCTTTGGTTGTTAAAAGTACATCATCATCATCATCATCATTCTGCCGTCCATTATCTAAAAGGCGGCTAAAGGCACTTACGACCTTTTTGAGTTATATATACAGGGCGATTCAGCTACTTATTAGCTATCGATCTATCTAGGTTTGGTTTCAATATCTTTAAAAACAACCGAGATACAGCCTTCAGAAAAGCGGCTAAATTCAGATTTTTGGGGACATTACTACCAAAAAGGCGGTTATTTAACACTTACCTATCTTAAAGGCGATTAAAAGTTGATAACTGCCAATTTTTAAACGTAACACGTGTTACGGTACAAGACTTAAAAGCAGCTATTTTATTTTCCACAACTTAAAAGCGGCTATTGGACTTTAGCCATCTTATAGCTTAAGAACGTAATATTCAACTGCAAAAGAGGTCCTAGATTAAAAAGCGGTCTATCCGTGTTTACATAAGAAATAAGCGGTTAAAATCCAATAGCCGCCTTTTTGTATGTAAATTTTATTATTTTTTATCAAAATACATATCTTAAAGGCCGTCACGGTTTTATAATCTAGAAACCAAAGTAATAAAAATCAATTCTTGCTTCATTAAATGGCGGCTATACGACATTGCCTAACTAAAAGGCGGCAACTAATTCTCCGCGCAGCAGTGGCCCTATCCCCTGTCTCGCCTGTCGGGCCGAGTGCTTATCTAAAGAGCTGGTCACTTCGCAAGCGGCGCGGGCGTCGATTCCCGCCAATTCCACCATGCCGCCATGTAAAGTTAAAATTTCTCAAAAGGCAGTTAGGTCTAGCTAGTACCTACTATTAAGTAAACTTTCGTTACTGTAGCTTGGTCCCCCGCTCGCTTTATAGTAGGGGAGCCAATGAAACTAAACTAAACTACCGGATGAGATATATTATTATATATTTAGATGCGTCGTTAATGGGAGAACACAAAATGGCGGGTCCATATTGGCTCATATAAAATTGGTATTTTGATTTTTTATACAAATAACGATTTGTGACTATACTAACAATAACTCCGAAAAAATTTGCTCATACTTTTTTAAGTCATAATTATCGCAACTCATAAAGCAATTTTTCAAAAAACTGTTACTTTTTTAGATTTTTATAAATTTAACCAACCTAACTTAATTTTATCTACACGTAAGATATTTAAGAAATTGTGAAAAGTGTACGGTTCTATGAATATTGGCGTTATAAGTTCAGATTATAAGTTACAATCATTAGTATTAAAAAAATATAAAGAGTATGAAGAGTGATCATTAGGTTGTAAAGTTATATGAGATACAATTTATGAGTTCCAATAATCTAATTTGCAATTTTATGTGAACTTTGGCGCTCCTGAAACAAACCAAACCAAAGAAAGCCCTGGCAGCGGTATTAAAAAAAACTCAAATAAATTTTTAAAATCGGATTTCTGGTACGATAAGACTCCCAAATTTCGTTTGTTCCTCGAAACAGGGGAGATGGAGGACTATACGATAATGCAATGCTGCAAGCCCTCAACATTGGCCTTATCAGTGCCAGCAGCATGACAAAGACGCCTCGTATAGGTATCTAGTATGATTGACCTCCTCAAAAAACCAATGCTCATCAGAAAGAGCATCAATTTCTGTGTAAGAAAAACCACTGCTGCATTTTCCAAACACTGGAGAAAAAGGTTGCTGCAGCGATTGAAGGTCATCCTTTGCGCAGCTGTATTCGATCAGACTACCGGATGAGATATATTAGGTCTACCTATGAAATTGGCGTTTTATATGGAGAATTGCATATAAACTGTGGTTAACCTTTAATTTTGCGGGTTATTTTGTAACGTCAAATACAAACCAAACACAATTCTGTCAGGAATATTGGACACTTCTAAGTTAGATTATACATAATTATCTTTATTACTTAAAAATTTTTGGCTTCATAAAACTCTGCGTAATTGAAACACTTGAACTCGCAGCACATGAAAAGAGTTGAATTCACACTTAAATTTTAAACATTAAGTAAGACATTTAACCATATTATTTGTATCTAAAACCTTTGTAACATAGTGTGTTAATGAAATTAAAAAAGATCTTAAAAGTTAAAATTGAAATGACTAAATTCCATACGAAATAAAAAACTTAAAAAAAACGCCAATTTCATAGGTAAGGACCTAATAAATATTTAGACGCGTCGTTAATGGGAGTACACGAAATGCCGATGCTGCAACGCAAAAAACCTGGCATCGGTATTTAAAAAGAACAAAAAAAACACGGTTTTCTAGTACGATAAGACTCCCAAATTTCGTTTGTTTCTCGAAACAGAGGAGGTGTAGGACTATGCGATAATGCACTGCTGCAAGCCCTCATCATTGTTCTTATCAGTGGCAGCACGATCTACCTTCTCAAAAAACCAATGCTCATCTCAAAGATCATAAATTTCTGTGTAAGAAAAATGACGCTGCATTTTCCAAACACTGGAGAAAGAGGTTGCTGCAGCAATTGAAGGTCGCCCGTTGTATTCGGCATTTCAATTTTGTCTGCGAAGTCGATTTTAACCTACTTACTTCTAATTGGCGGATTGACTTGACATGTTGCATACAGGTTATTCCGATGACAAAACAATATTATGGTATCATCGAGTTGGTATTATGAGGAATACTGGAGGTGGTTATACGTAGGAACTCTTCAATGTCTAATGGTAGGTCCATCAAATTTGGACTCGTTTTGAACGATGAACCGATTCGGATGTGGTTTTTTTAATTTGAAAGCAGGTTTTTTGGCGGTTTTCATAAAACCTAGCATAAAAAACCAGCTTTAAAATAAAACACATCCAAATCGGTTCATCTGTTTGGGAGCTACAATGCCACAAACAAACACTCAAATACAAAGACATAGAGATACACGTTATAAATGAAGACCCCTCTTTTTATTTATTAGTTATTGTATGTCTGTTAACCGCAGAAGGTTTCGGTTTTATTTTGAGGTTTGATATTCTACTTATTAAAGTTCCAAGTGTTTTTACTGATGACAGCTTTATATATTAAGAATGAGCAATTGATCTCTTTTTGTTTTTATAAGTTTAAAGAAAGGTATTATTTAGTAGCTAAGCAATAGAAAGTTACGCGTTTAAACTGTGATTTTATCAGTGTACCTTTGCAATTAGTTCCTTTATTATAAAGATTTTTATATTTCGTATGAATGAATTTGATTTCAACATAGTAAATGGTATTTTTATTAAGTTTAATTTCGCAGTGTTTTTAGCAACTTCCCCAAGTCATTGGATGTAGTAACATACTTCGTGGGCAATCCATAACAAAAAAGCAGTTATTTTTATTTGTTCTTCAATTAACTGCCTTTTTCTCTAGCATTGATGATACAAAACGTATATTAGATTCTGCCATATGCGCTCATTTTAAACTAGAAGGCAGATAAAGTCTTATAGTCGCTTTACAGTCATGTCTGTTTGCACAGGATTAACTAGTCATACATAACTAAAAAGCGGCTATATCATGTAGCCGCCTTTTAGTTATGTTTTTCATATAACTTTTTTGTATTTGTACAATCTATGGTGGATAACCTAAATTACTGAACTAGAAGGCGGCTAAACATACTTTAACCGCCTTTAAGCTTTGTAACGTATTTCATAAAATTCTACGGTATCATAGCTAAAAAGGAAAATCGTAGATTTCAGCTATAAAAACAAGTAAAACCATATCAAATTTGGATGTATAAAATAGAGCAAGTCTCGAATATTAGTATACAAAAAAAAGTACAGGGATATCGCTCACCAGTTTTCAGAGACATGGCTTTCCATGTTTTTTGGCCATAACTCAAAATGACCCTCTTGTATTTAGCCGCCTTTTAGATAATGGACGGCAGCATTATCATGTCAGCCGAAAGACGTCCACTGCTGGACATAGGCCTCCCCCAAGGCTCTCCACTCAGACCGGTCTTGTGCTTTTCGCATCCACTGCGTTCCCGCAATCTTCACAAGGTCGTCACTCCATCTTGTTGGAGGCCTACCTACAGCTCGTCTCCCGAAAAGTAAAGTAAAAGTACATAAGAAAGATTTTTTTATTTATTCATATAACTTAAATGTAATTTTCAATGTACGCGATCCAATTCTCCATTTTCCTTTAGCCCCCGTACCCAGGAGATGTCGCCCCCGTACCATGAGATAGTGATTATGTGGCCATGAATGTCAATTAGCTATCTAAAGTTAAGTAATTTTTATATGTTGCAGAACAAAAGTAGTTCAGTTTAGCGAGTAGAATCGATCGTTGCATTTAAGGTCGAAGCATCCTGTAAATTGTGCATACTTAGAACCTTGTTATTGTGAATATTATTGTCATTGTTATGCTGGTCATTAAATTTTGAAGAAGAGCTGAACATTTTCATCGTACGTAGGTGTGCAAGCGTAATCGTAATACATGTCTACTTTATACAATTGGTCCTAGTCCCAAAAAGCTTTAGGATTATACTAAGTATATCGGTGCTAGATAGTATTAAACGTTTATGAATAAAAAAATATTAAAAATAATTACACTTACATAGAAGATTTCTTAACACTATTATTAATATTATAATAGGAAAAAAACAAGTACAAAATCAATAGAAAATATGGATGTACAAAGGCTAACATATCCACAATCGTGCTCTTCACACCAATACTTACTTTAACTAGAGTTATGAAAAAAATGAAAAATGAAAAATTATTATTTTTGTTAGAAATTCGGGTTACAAAAATTGTAATGGTTTAGTGTTTGTGTGTGTGTGTCTGTGTGTGGTGGTTACGTCATGTATCTATTCTTACTTACGTTCTGTTGTAGATGATTGCTTCAACGTCATCAAAACTTAAGTTTTAACCAATCCATCAAAGTTTTTCTAAAAGTAAAAGTTATAGACGCCTTGAATGACGAAGTGATCAAGTGATTTTGACCTGATAACGTGTTGTCAACATTTTAATAGCTCTTATTTACTTGTCAGAAATGGCGGACGGGTTAATTTTTTTAAATTAATTTCTTAATTATGGTTTATTACCGCCTAGAATATAGAGACCCTGATTAGCTTTACGTTTTGCCATACCATTAACAAATAACTAAACAGTATTTTTTATCAATCTGGCCCTGCCAGACTAACTCACAATCAAATACCAAGCAGTTGACCCGACGTCGTGAACCGCTGGAAAAGAAAAAAAATAGCCATTGTTCAAGAGAATAGGACGGAGAAGGGCAAGCGTAATTGCACGGTGGAATACAGAATGCATAATCGATGACGTTTACTCCACTTTGTTTTAATACAACTTTTTTTTCAATACCATATTGCTTTTAACTATACAGTCATTCCTTATTAAGTTCCAAAAGCTATACCTCTCTCAATTTTCTAATTTGCCCAAAAATCAACCTATACTCAAATTTGTATTTTTGTGCAATATCAATAAAATAAGTAAATAATTAATTTTAACAATGTGTATTATCAACTTTGTAAAACAACAAGTGAAAACTTGTTGACATTGCAATGGGTACCGAATTGTCACTTGTCACTTATCATTGTCAGGATAGTGAAATAGGCACTGGGCTGACTCATGCAGAGTAAAAATATACAAAGTACTTATCATAAAACTGTTTTCAGTATTCAAGTAAATACATGTATTTAGATTTTTATCTTATTTTATTTTATCTTATGAAAATACGATTAAATTTATCCTGACAGAACTGAGTAAATAGTTCATGAGAAAGTTTTCGTTTTTATTTTACTACCCTCTAAAGTGCGAAATAGACTGGCAATAAAATTTGTTGAAGTTGATTGGTGTCTTACTTTAACTTTATTTCTAGAGCAAGAAGCACAATCTTGCTGTCTTTTTCTAACTTTAAAGTTAGAATAAGATAGCAGTCGACTTGTACAATTTTTATTGCTCGTTAAAACCTCGTTTAAAAATGTCAACCTAGCAAACGTCAGTTTACTTCATCTTATTATACATACGACTATCGTACAGTCTGTAAGCACCTTCTAAGTTCTCTCTCACTCGTTCTTACTAAGAGCGTATGAGATCGAGCGAGAAAGAAGTACCCGAAGCACCTTCTAAGAGCTATCGCACTGTAGGATACGTTACGATATCTTATCTGTATCAGTAATATTAATATGTCAATTTGAATGACAAGTTCATAACTAAATTCTCTATTCAGGCTGCGTTTCCAGTGGAGTAGCGAGGAAAAATCCACCAATAGGATAGCGAGGGTAGTAAAACAAAATAATCCTATTGGTGGATTTTTCCTCGCAACACCACTTCGCTGCCTCGCACAGCTCTAGTGGAAACGCAGCCTTATCCACCTACATTCATGGTCGCAAAAAAGAGCAAAATGCTATAATAATTTAAAAATACATACTTAAGTTCTTTCACCCGTGTGGTTGCCGGGTTAGAATAGTGCCACTCCATATCTTCCCGTGGATGTCGTAAGAGACGGCTAAGGGAATAAAGGCGTATAGTACTGTTAGGCGATGGGCTTGCAACCTGTCTCTAATACACTGGTAAACATATTAGCCTAAAAGTGCAAAATCTGGTAACAGAATTGTTATCAAATTATTGGAGTTGTTGGTAATTCTGTAGCTCTGCCTATCGCTCTGATATCGATGTATAAAAAAAAATCGTTAACCCATATTGCTTTTGACGTTTTATGGTATGGCACAGTTCTACTCGGCTGCTATCACTGTTAAATAAATAAGAGCTATCGTAAAGTTGAAATTCGTCCCTTTACTTTATCAACCTCGTATCTGACCGAATAGTTAAATAGGAAAGTAGTCCTTAATCTTTAGGAAACATGAGTGCTTTTCCAATTTAACTATTCGGTGAGATAGGTGGTTGAGAAAGTAAAGGGGCGAATTACGATGACGTCGATGACACGTCAAAAGCAAATTGTTTTACGGTGTTGAATAGAGCCCTAGTGCCGATTCTAGGGGGTTAAAACCATATCATCTTTGACCTGTTATCGTATTGGTAGTCAACGCTTGGATAGCTCTTCTTTAATGGCGGTCGATTTCGAAACAATACCGTAACAGGTAACAGACGTTTTGGTACGTGTCTAATTTAATCAATCACACTTTGGCTTTGTTGATAACCAACGCCATCTGTTGAAAAACGGCGTTACTTTCAGAGCACCTACTAAACAGCTAACCTTGAACTTTACACAAAGGAAATAAATAGGTAAATATACTTTTTATAGTTAACATACTAATTGAGACCGCATAATTGAATGTAATTCATACCGGTTTTATCCAAAACTCCCAATTTCTCGCCACAAATTTCGTTTTAGATATGTTTTTCTGTAACCTACGTATTTAGAGTTGGACAACTATTTGTGGTTTCTTACAAATTCAATGAGTATTTGGGCCTTTTCGCTATTCCACTCACAAAGAAACCTTTTAATTTATAATTAAAACTAAACAGATTGATTGTTTATGGCGGCGACTCTGTCACAAGCGACGAGCGACGCGATATCGCTTTGCCGACTCCTCCCACCGCGTGACGTCATAGGCCGCCATATTGCAGACAGCGGCGCATGTCCAAACTTTTTTGATTGACGCGCGTGGGACGAAGATTTAATACTATTGACGATTTAGTAACAATGTGAAATTAGCTACCGGGGTTTTAACAACGTTTAATAATTCGTTTTACTTTGATTTTGATGTATTAAACAATAAAATACATTACCTACTTAAGAGCTTTTTTAAAAATATGACCGTGTTTTTAACTAGGTATGCCGTCAGCTTGTTTATAAGTTTAAAGATTATACATACCTACATACACGTTCAAAAAGTCCGCTTTTTTCCGATTTTTTTCAATTTTTATGTATTTTCGTACGATCACCTTTGGTGCCACCGTCAACATAAAGAGGACAATTATGATTGATAGAACAATAAACGCAACGAATTGTTTATTCTCAATGAGAACCTTCTCTTTATTTATTTATTTCTTAAGTCTGTGAAAACAATCAGTATGCTACTGCCGCCTAAACACCGTACCTCGTTTGTTTGAAAATAATTTTAAATATTTTTTGTTACTAGGTAGGTACTTGTACAGTATTTTTGTTGCAGGCTTTTTGTTCTACAAAATCATCTCATAATTCATATTATTCAGTATCTATATTACTTTCAGCGCCATCTATGCACATATGCGGTAAACGGGTTCAATTGTACTCCAAGTTGTCTTCTTGTGTAACAGTTTACATAGTTACAATGACGTCTTACTAGATGGCGTGAAAGTGCAAAATCGTTACCGTAGCATTATTTACTAAAATCTTATTTTGATTCGAGCTATAAGAACTAAATACGGTACGATTTTAAATAAAGAACGGGAAGGAAAGCCTGTTAACGCTAAAGTAATTTTGATTAGGATTTTTTTATCGGATCCCTTTGACTGCCATACATAATATCGTTGGTCATAATTAGGGTTAGGATTCTCGTGGCATTTTTGGACAAGAAATGCAGTGGAGTCGTCATTATTTACTTTTTATAATTGAATGAATGACTGAATGGTACAAATCTTAACTTATGTAAAATTATACGTAAACGATTTAAATTAAATTATTTTACGACTCGAATTAAATTTTCCACTTACTCAAGCTACCAATCGCCTGATCATTTCATCAAATATTATACCTTTTTGGTTGACTAAAAATTATCTTCAAATAAAGTCAATCACTATGACATTTTTATATTGTCAATCTTGATAATTCACACAAATCGTAGTCTCATTAATTTTCGGAAGCAACACATAATTTACGAAACGTTGTCGACGTGACCTTAAATAATAAATAAAATGAATTTTCGTCAAGTTAGAAGAATTTTGGGATGGATAGAACCATATGAAGAACTTGTATATAGCGAAGAAAGCAAAACTATATATTGATCAGCTTGTGCAGTAAGTCTGACGCAGATGAAAAAATATAACGTGCTGAAACACATCAATAGTGCTCAACACCGAATGAAATGTGGCGACCAACATGACTTTGTTTATGACTTGTGCATATTTCTCATTGCGTGTAATATTCCTTGGAACAGGGTAAATCATCCGGAATTTCGAAAGTTTTTTGAAAAATACCTTTGTTGTAAATGTACAAATTATAAAAAGCTGCCGGAGCAAAGTGTTTTGAAAAAAAACTATCTGTCAAAAATTTACGTGGCAATAATTGATAAAATAAGACTTGCAGTTTCCGACAGTAATCTATCTATGGCTCACTGTAGACGAAACAGTTGACACTGTTGGCAATTGTGTCGTAAAGACTGTATCGTTAAGTATAAATACAACTTTACGTAGTCGTCTTTCTTTCCTAAAGTATTTTTTAGATTTAAATGTACATGTGTTTAATTAGTGCTTTTATTAGGTACACATTTCATCCTGCGGGCTCGACTTGAGGCATATGGTTTAGTCAAAATTTACCGAATCCATCTGAGTGATGTTAACGAAAGTGGACAAATAGCAAAATAAATTTTACTGTTTGCGAGCTAGACAACGTAACCAAAAAAAATTATCATACTACGCAAACCATAATTACACATGATTCCCAAAGTAAAACATCTGAGCATTCTCTTTAATTTATTTTTAATAAAAAAAAGGCATGGATGGCGATGGGCGGTGGCCATTTTGAGAATATGGCATATTACTCATTACAACTCCGACTTTGACATCTATTATAACTATTAAGAAGCGTTTCTATCGACGTGTTTTACCGATGGTTAGACGCCACGATTGTCCATTGTGCTTGGGTCTGGCTGAGACCTTTGGTTAGTCTCCCTCCTCCCGCTCGCACCAGATATTGATGGGAAACCAAAACATTACGTAAAAAGTCGCTTTTGTGTGAAAGTAAAAATCTATCATATTTATTCTGCGGATGCTCATTCGGGTAAACATGAAGGGGACACTTAGTTTACATGTTTTGGCTGCATACCAACCTATTGCATTTTAAAATTATACTATAGGAGTTGCTGAAATACTTCAAATTGAGCTCAATAGGCTTGTCCGAAATATATTTTGGGGACGATTTTGAAAGCATCATAAAGTCTCCAAGACACAAAAGTTAACCATATTATATCAGATGAAATGGTTAAAAAACACCTGCAGGTCATATCCTCACAACATTGTAATTTAAAATAATACGGATGTCAAAAGTTAGACTAGGTTTTGTATGTATTTATACTAAACGATACAGTCTTTAAACGTTATCGTTAAGTCTTTGGAAGATAATTTGCAAAGACCGTATTTGTTAGCCTGTAAAGTTGTGACTCTAGTAAATGCTAATACAATTGCTTCTGTGGTTGACGACAGCTTAAGGTTTTTATGGGAAGAGAACTACACAGAAAATATAAATAAATTTTTGATATTCTGCACAGACAGTGCTGCGTACATGCTTGCCGCTGGTAAGATCTTAAAGAAGACATACACCAATGTTAAACACGTTACTTGTTTAGCTCATGGTCTACATAGAGTCGCGGAGCAAATTCGATCTGAACATAGTTTGGTAAATACTTAAATATCAAATGTAAAAAAAATATTTTTGAAATCGCCCCACCGCTTTCGACTTTTTAAAGAATATGCTCCAAATATACCATTGCCACCAGAACCGGTAATCACTAGATGGGGCACCTGGTTACAGGCTAGTTTCTATTACGCTACCTACTTTGAAGATATAAAAAACGTTGTGATGCAGTTAAATAGTAGAGATGCAATTGCTATCAGAAAAGTTCAAGCTTTATTTGGAAATGAACATTTGAAAAATAAGTTAAAATTTATACAAGATTGCTACGAAATTATACCAGATTCAATAAAACAATTAGAATGTACAAATATTTCAATAGATGAAAGTCTCCTAATAATTGACATTGTAACAAGTTTGTACACTGAACTCGCACGGAACTGAGACTGTGCGAAATAAGCTGGAATATGTACTGAATAGAAGTCCAGACTTTTACGAAGTGAGAGATATGGTAGATTTTGGAAATCATACTCAGATTCTAAAGCATGCTACATTAACATCGGTGGATGTTGCGCGATCATTCTCGACACATAAATGGATTTTTAACAAGTTAAGAAATCGCTTTACTCCAGAAAATATGGAACAGATTGCCACAGTATATGCATTTCATAATCTTAACAATAATTTAACATCAGATGAGGATAACATGCAAGATTTTGAAACTTTAATTCCAATTGCTAATTATTCAACATCATAGATAGATAGTTGTGTTCAAAAACCTATTGGTTTACTCTAATACCTCACTTCCAGTATAGGATAATCAATTTGTTTGTTTATAAAAAGTAATGTTACTTACTATTTTTTTGTCATTCATTATCATTCATTCATTCATTCAATCATAAAAGTATCTATAATAACGACTCCACTGCACTCTGTTCAAAATTGCCACCAAAAATCCCAACTCTAGTCATAATGTATTGCAAGTCATACTTTTTTTTGTCATAACTTCTTTCAGGCTGAAGTTACAGTTTTTAATAAACGTTTATCGTGTAGATTAGTTAGGTTAGATTAGGTTAGTTTTATAAAAATCCTGAAAAAATTACTGTGTCCTGAGAAAAAGGCATTATGACTTGCGAAAATTATGACTTAAAACACATTATGACTAAAAATAATTATGGCAGTCAATAGAGACCCTTTTTTATAGATAGCATGAACCGCGAAGGTTATAAGTAGGGAGGTGGTAGGTATTTTAGAAAGCTTGATGGTTTCTTTTTCGCGTCAAACAAGCACACATGCTACCTGATGGTAAATGGGATCAATGACCCATTTGCATTCTTAAGAGTACAATCTTAAGACTGCAATCCTAAGACCGCAAATGGGTTACCAACACTGAGGACTAAGATGTAATGCCTCTATGCTAGTACCTTCCTAATTTCACCGGTGGTTGTCTTATCCCTACACCGGAACACAACAATGCGAACACTGCTGCTCGGCGATAGGTTAAAGGATAGGCCCTTGACGAGATTCAAATTACCAACTGAGTGTGTCGGGGAAATAAATCATTTTTATCGGACTCTCGCTCGCACTTGTAGGGCTTATGGCGAGCGTAAGGGATGCGTGTAATAGTAGCGTTGTCTTGTATATCCCTTACGCTCGCGATAAGCCCAACGAGTGAGAGAACAGGTAAAAAAAACAGAAGGAAAGAAAATTCATAGTGTAATTAAATAAGCAGACGTAATGGTATTAAACATTATAATTCTAACAAATCGACTTAAAGTTAATCTGAAGTCTCAGACGATACTAATTATTGAATAGGCAAGTTTGTGTGTGAGTGTGTGTGTGTTTGTTACTTCTTCACGCTGCCACGGCTGGACGGATTTGGATGAAATTTAGAATGGAGATAACTTATACCCTGGATTAACACATAGGTTACTTTTCATCGTGAAAATTTTAAAAGTTCCAAAGGGAATAACTATAGTCGAAAAATACGCGGACGTAGTTGCGGGCAGAAGCTAGTTTTATAATAATAAGGACCTTTACAGTAGGTACTGAAAAAATAAGAAAAAAAGAACACAACAAAGTTAAACTATTAAAAAGTTACTATGATGTTATAATATAACTAGTAAATGAGCATACTTAGTTTGACATCAAACCATCCTTAGTCACCGGATCTATAACTACTACTCGTTAAAAAAATATTGCTTTAGACATTATTATAGTATTGTTTTTAAATTGGCCGCCATTGCTGTTTAGTAAATAAGGTAAAATGCAAACCTGCCGGATAAAAAAAAAGTGACTATGGAACCTTAAAAAGGTATCGTAACGTTGACAATACGATAACATGGTCAAAAGCAATATGGCTTTACCGACACAAGAATCAAACCTCTGAATACATGACAATCGTTCATTAACTATTTGTAATAGAAATAAGCAACCAAAACCAAATTGTCTATAGGTAGGTATATCTATCATAAGATAAGATTAGATAAGATTGATTAATTGATAAATAACCTTCCATAGTCAATTATACTTTTGGACAATCTGATTTTTAATTAAGCTCGCTTGTTTTGAAAAAAAAAAATTAAATTACTCCATTTTATAATTAACAATAAAAACGTATTTTTTTTACAAAAACACTTAATTATAGTTAGGTAGAGAGGTGGTGGAGACCACTCAGTGTTAGGTATATTTTAAAAATAAAATAATTCACTAAATGTTTCTTATCCAAAATTAACATTTTTAGCATTTTACTTAGCTCACTAAGTCGTTGTTTATTATTAAAGCTTCTTAGAATTAGTGTAAAAAGTAAAAAAATGGCGGACTTAAGGTATTCTCTACCACAGTTATTATCTGTGAAATTTGAGATCTAAACTGTGTGGAAAACTTATTAAAATACCTACTTAATAGCAAGGCAAGTATACAGGGTGTTAACGGGGTCGTGATACAAGTGATCACCTCTGTGTTCTGCCAGCGAATATGAGCAAGTTTCCCTATGGAACCAGCTTGGAAATCGGGAAAAAAAATCAGCTGTTTCATAGAACAAGAACAGGGGTAGGTACTCGACCAAAATGTATGAAGCAGCTGATTTTTTTTTCCCGATTTCCAAGCTGGTTCCATAGGGAAAGTTGCTCATATTCGCGGGCAGAACACAGAGGTGATCACTTGTATCACGACCCCGTTAACACCCTGTATACTTATACAATATTATTATACTCTTAGGGCCTGTTTCACAATCGACAAGTAAATTTATCTGTCACATAAAGTTGTCTCTCTCCTTGTCTATTTTCAAGTGTACGACAAAGAAAGGGCTAAACTTATCCGTCAAATATCCTTTACTTGTCGATTGTGAAACAGGCGGTTAGACAAATAAAATAGTTATGTTTAGGAAAGTTATCGATACCTTAAACTTTAGGTATTGACCTTTTTTTTACCTACTAACTGTTCTGTTTTCTATCGAAATGAAATTGATTGTTTTGAAAAAAAAAAATTAAATTACTCCATTTCTATTACATTGGACAAAGGTTGTCGACTGGCATATATCCCATCACCGACAGGAATTCTATTTCTTAATTTAAAGTAAACGAATGTACTTTTCAGAATCATCACACACAGAAGCAATACTAGGCAAGAACTTATAAAATATAACACAGATTTTAGATCTGTGGAACTGTGAGGCTGAAACTGAGTGCTTGCAACATTCAGAGAATTCTTGTCATCAATGATACCTTTTAGTTCCGCTCTCATTGACTGCCTTTGTTTCTCCAATATTTCATTTATCGGTATTTTATTGTCATTGTCTAATATTGACTCATTAACATTTTTCATTTTTCTCGTTATGAGATCTCTATTATATAAAACCGTTTCAATGTTTGTCAAATGCCTATTCGTGTCATTGTTGACATCCGTGAGTTTTTCGAGGAATTGATTTATTTTAGTTTCGTTAAACTTTTTTTGGAAATTATCAATAGACATGGTAACGTTTTCGAAAACTGTTTTAATTGTTTTATCTGGCTCTTTTTGGCTTAAAATTCTTTCTACCGTTACTTTAAACGCTTGAATTGTGTCTAACAAAGCAGCTGTAAGTACCGTTTCATTACTACGATCTTGAGTGAAATTTGATAGTGTCGATATACTATTACACGCTATTCCATGTACATTCTCTGTTTCATAATCCACCATCTTAGCTGTCACCGTCAGATCCGTGTAATTTTTCTTTTTTAAATTAATAAAAGTGTCGCATAACATCTGATTATTCCCAACAGATAACTTTTTTATATTAATAGCAGCAAATTCATCGAAATCTATATTCTCTATTAAATTGTTGTCAAGGTATACTTCTTGGATTCGTGGTGTATTGTGAAATAAGTGAGCTCTGATACCATGTATAGTGTTGTTTGACAATTCAAGGACTCGTAAATTTGACAAACCATCAAGCACGCCATATTGCAACATTGACAAATAGTTGCCTTCCAGCCTTAAAATGTCAAGTTTTTCCATGCCACTGAAAGATCCTGGTTGAATACTAGATATCCTGTTATTACTGAGATTGATCCAAACAAGTCGATGAAGTTTTTGAAAAGTTAACTTGTCAATGGCCTTGATTTTATTCGAAGCCAAAGACAGTCTTTCGATTGTTGTTATCTGGTACACTTGAACGGAATTTATGGTGACAATATTGCAAAAATCTAAATCCAAGTCTGTAATTAAAGTATTTACAACGTTCTCGAAGCTTAAACTAGGTGAAATATTATTTAGATAAACAACATTAAGCGATAAGTTGGAGAATACTGCTGATTCAAACTCCACGTCTTTATTTGCCGCCAAATCTAACTTTACAAGATTTCGCAAGCCGCGGAAAGCTTCGTTTTCAATTCGCAGAATGTGATTGTTATTTATTCTTAATATGCTTAGATTACAAAGTCCTAAAAAAGTTTTACTAGTAACAAGTTGAATTTTATTGTAATTCAAATTTATCTCTTGCACAAGTTTTAAATCTGTGTTGTTTATGTCAAATACTTCTATTTGATTGTGTGATAAATCCAAAAGTTCCATAGATCCAGTACCATTGAAAATCGCAAATTCTAAGGTTTTTAATTCACCAAACGATATATTGAACTTTTTTAAAGACTTCATTCCATTAAACGCATTGCTCTGAAGTGTGTTTATTCTAGAATATGTAACATCTAAGTTGGAACATGAAGATAATCCAGTAAATGTTTGTGGAGCAATTATTGCGGGCAGTGGGTTATTTATTAAATTCAGAGATTCTAGTTTATTTAAATCTTCAAATGACAGCTCTTCAATCTCATTGATTTCGTTGTTGGAAAAATCAACTTTTTTCAAATTAGTCAGATTTTTAAACGTGTTTTGAAGTATTTTTGTTATGTTATTGTTATTTATATAAAATTCAGACAGATTTATAAGATCTGTCAAACAAAAATCAATGCTTGGTAATCGGTTACGTGATAGATCTAGCATGTGTAGAAGTTTAAGATTGTTAAACGTGGTGTTATGAATTTTAGATAAAGAATTGTCACTCAAATTTAACGATACTAAAGATTCACTCAAATGTTCGAATAAATTTGGACCTAACTCAGTAACATTAGCACCATTTAGTTTAAAATCATCAACATGAATCCCTTGAAAAGTGTTTTCCGCTAAACTACCTGACAATAAGTTGTTATGTATCAGGAAATTTGTTATGTTTTTACCTTCAAATGCACCCGGTTCTATTCTTGTTATCATATTATATGAAACGTCGAGTGATTGAAGATTTATGTTCTCACGGAACCATGTTTTTGGAACGAAATCAATTTTGTTATTACTCATGTCCAATTTTTTCATTGCAATTAAATAATCAAACGACGTGTTATCAATACTTATTATATTATTATAACTGACGTTTAACGCTTCCAATTGTGTCATAGTGTTAAAATTACTATTTTCAATAGATGTCAAATTGTTGTGGTCTAAATTCAATACTTTAAGATTTCCAAATCTTGCAAAAATGTGACCAAGTTTAAATAATTTGTTGTTAGAAACATACAAAGTTTTAAGTCGGGTTATACCCTCAAATGTAAGAAATTCGAAGTTCTCAATATTATTGTGTGACAAATTCAAATGTAACAAGTGAGGAAAATTCCTAAAGTAATATTTTGGTAAAGTTTTAATAGCATTATGACTTAAGTCTACCCTAGTCAAATGACTTGTCTCAGCGCTAACAGATATTTCATCAGCTTCTAAAACCGCTATTTGATTAAAGGATACGTTGAATGCTTCAAAATGAGTTTTTGGAAATGCGTGTAAATTTAAAGATTCAATCGCGTTCCTAGAAAGATCTACTGTCACCGCATTTTTCAAACCTTGAAGTGCCGCTGGAATTGAAGCCATATTTCCCTGTGTTATAGATAATGAGTGAATGTGATCAGACAACTGTTTGATGACACTAAACGGTTCGAGAGACGTGTCTTGAATTGCTTGAGCATGTACCAGTAGATAATAATCTTCGTCCAAGCGAGTCACTATTATTCGTTGACGTCGTCCATAATAGTCGTCTTTGTAATCGTAGTATTCTTTTTTTCTGCATTGCCAATCGCTTACTTCACTGATTGCTTGGTTTAAGTCATCGGAACATCGCAGTTGGCCTGAGCACGGCTGTGTGCCGAAGTTTTCTAGCACGCAAGCTCCTTCAACAGCAGGATTCAGAGTAACAAGTATAGCCAGCGCTATGGTCTTGATTTTTAATTTATCTGGAAAGATAATAAGTTATATGTAGAACGGATTACCTATTTTGTGTCACAGAAGTTGGTCCGAAGACAATGCTTGTAGCATAAAATTCCGCGTTTCGGTCTCAGATTTATTTTTGTGCCATAAGTATTTAAATAAATGGATACTTCAAGATAGATTGTTTGTTTGCTGTTGATATGTGTGTGCATTATAGGTATACTAAGCGAGTTGCCTCAACGTTAATGAAATCGTTACTTGATGAAATTAATTTGCCTGCTAATACTGACATAGTTATTGCAAGTTATAATCGATAGTTATACGTAATACGAGGTTAAGACTAGCTTGCTGAAGTTGACTGCTATCTTACTCAAACTTTAAAGTAAGAAAAAGACAGCAAAATTGGTCTTTTTGCTCTAGAACTAAAGTTGAAGTAAGACAGCGATCAACTTCTGCAATATTTATTGCCAGTCTATTTGAAGCTTAACCCTTACTCAAATGTTGGGAAAGTATTTCCCACTTAATATTATAGTTGTCTTTTGTTTGTGTCTTAATAAAGTTCCTTTACCTTTTTAAAATTGTCCCGTTTGATTGAGGGTTAAGAAAAATGCCCTATCATTTCCAAACACCTCGTTTATAAATAATCAAGTTCCTGTCTAAAATCAGGCACAGCAAAATTTCTAGGCATTTCTCGTAAGGCCCACGTCAAATTTCGTTAGTTCGAAAAAGAATCTATAGTGCCAGGCAACTAAAGTCAAAAGTCACTTTGACAAAATGTCCTAAATTTAGGTTGTTGGGCCAAGGTTGGGCCTTAAGAGGTAAGTAAATTGTTAAAAGTAAGTAACGTAGTGCTTCCGTAGTTAGTGCTTCGTCTCAGAATTAAATAAGGTATCGCCGCGCCGGCAAATACTGGTAGTACAATATCATATCACTAAAAAGTGTGTTTGCTGGAGCTAGTCGTTAAACAGTAATATTAATGTGAGTTTAAAATTTGAATTTGTATTTGTTTGTGCTAAAAACAGAGCCTCATAAAAGGACTACGTTATCGTAAAAGTTTCTCAATGAGAAACATTCCCAGCGAGAAGAGTTCAAAAAAAAAATTAACTAATGCACCAAACTGAAATATTCTTTTTTTGTTGTGTTCGTTATTTTCAGGGTAAGGTTTATGTGAGTGAAAAAAAAATAGGGATCCTTTTGGAAAGACGAAAATTTGCAGCGTGGACGATGCCGCTGGCGGAGGACTAGTAGATTAAATTATATAATCTCATAAAAAATCACTACAGACACAATTCTGAAGGTGCCGTTCTTTCATTAACTAACTTTATAAGGTGTTCTAAATTATGCCAAAATAAATATAATTAAAATATTCTTTACGATAGCGAAACAACCGAAAACACGCGATAATCATAAAAAAAACAATCCAAAAGTATGCGTAACATGTTCAAAATAAACTTACCCATGTCCAATAATTGTATTGAAACTAATACGGACCAACATTCACCGATTGGTATTTTAACGATAATAATGAACTGGTTGTAATTTTATATGTGTCGCAACCAACCGCATAGAGAGAACTGGACTTTGTCTTTGGCTCCTATCATGGTGATGCTTATTTAGTCACAGGAACTTGTAAACGAGTGTTTACACCCTCTGATAAGAGACCGATACGCAACTAATTACGAGACAGAGTGATATTTATTACCAATGAATGTTGCTCCTTTGGGAGATAAGGTTTTAAATTGAATGCGCAAATAGATCATCAAACATTGACTACTGATTATCACAAAGCATTAAAATACGTCATGTTGGATTTACTTAAGTTTTAGTTTGCTCACATACAAAAAGGGGTTCACTGTTGGATCGCATATTTTTTTTACGCATAATGTATCTTTATACGGCCGAAAACGGTTTTTACAATAGAAACGATTTTCTTTTCAATTATTATAAAGTACTAACCTACCCTAACGTAACGTATTCTACAAAATAGACGTTTATTAAATTCTGCAATGTCAGCCTAAAAGGGTGCTATGCGAAAATATTTTTTGCGAAAACAATAATTATGCGAAAAAAAAAATACGTACCAAAAGGGATCCCAAAAAAGGAACCCTTTTAGGATCACTTCGTTGTCCTGCCTGTCCGTCTCTCTGTCTGTCAAGACCCTTTTTTATCAGTTATCTTTTGGAGTAGTTCAAAAAAATGATCTTCTAAATCTATAAAACTACGCAATCAAAAGATACAGCCGTTTATCCTGTATATTTTGATTGCGTAGTTTTATAGATTCTCCCAAGGGAATCAAAACATAAGTATACAGTACTTTGACGGCGCGCTGGCCTAGTTGGCAGGGTCACTGCCTACGACGCTAGCGGTCCTGGGTTCGAATCCCGATATGGGCAGAGATACTCGTGATGAGCGCGAATATTTGTTCCTGGGTCATGGATGTTTTCTATGTATATACACACATACATAAACTCACGCCTCTATTCCCAGAGTGGGGTAGGTAGAGCTACAGAATTTCCAACAACTATAAAAACTTTTTGATAATTCTGTAACCACATTTTGCACACTTAGGCGAAGATGTTTACCAGTGTATTAGTGACAGGTTGTAAGCCTATTCTATGTATTTAAACCGATATCTAGTGTACCCATAGTACAGTGCAACACAAAAAAGTAGAAATTAAATAAAATTGAACTTATAAAAATCCATACTAAATTATTTCCATGTTTAAGCAGGTTACGCCAAAAATGTGAGAGTTACGTAGAAAATGGCGCCCTCATTTAATTTCTTCTCTTTTGGGTCGCACTGTACAAGCCGATAGCTTAGTTTGGGACTAGGTTAATTGGTGTGACATAGTCCCTTAATATGTATATTCTACTTTCCGTTAACTACGAAGCATGCAATTTGGTAAGAAGCAATGTCTTATAGCACAAGTAAAGAACAAGAACCGAAAACTGTAATCTGCAATTATATTACCAAAAAGTATTTTTTAAACCTATAAGTTTGAACCAATCCTTACCTACCTAAACCTAGGCCCTAGGACCTAGCACTTGAGCAGTTTTATTATATTCTTAAGACTGCGCCGAGCGTACGCCGGAAGTACAGTGGCGCCCTCATTACTTTTATTGTGTTTTCTAATAAACTAAAGTATTTTCTTGAAATTGGACGAAACGTTTTTGTACTACAAATTAAAACACAACTTATAGGGTATATCATATAGTTTAATAACAATTCACCTTCGAGTTATTAACTTAACGGAAACAGTGGCCACCTTTTCCCGTTAAGCTGACTACTCAAAGGGTAATTGTTATTAAAGTTTGTTGCGTATCCCATATATTGTGTTTTTACTTGCACTACAAAAACGTATCGTCTGATTGCAAGGAAATTCTTCAGTTAATTAGAAAACACAATAATAGTAATGAGGGCGCCACTGTACGTCCGGCGTCCGCTCGGCGCAGTCTTAACGTGGGGAGTCCCTAATATTATGAAGTATAACGTAAATGAGCCTCGTTATTAAGCATACCGATAACTAATCATAAACACAAAGACGGACTGACGATAAACGCTTCGATAACGATAAGGTACACAAAGACTGAGTTGTATGAACACGCTTCGTTGACCCATAAACGGTTTATTTCGACGAAAATTATTTAGCAAATTCTTAACTCCCCAAACTACGTATCCCATATTTTCATATAGTTAATTTTTCATTTCCCAACTCAACGTTTCGCACTTATATCATTTCCCAACTAATGATTTGAAAAATTATTGTTAGACAATTATTTTCTTGGTTTTTTTCAAGATGTCGATTATGTTTTCGACATTTCGTCAAACGTATTGATTGGCATCTCTAGGAGCAATTTAGTTTATAGGGTCATGAAAAAAAAAACATAACCTACCTATCTCTGGGAGCAGTTTCATTTTACGGGTCATAAAAAAAATAACCCTAACCTACCTATCTCTGGGAGCAGTTTCGTTTTACGGGTCATAAAAAAAAATAACCCTAACCTACCTATCTCTGGGAGCAGTTTCGTTTTTAGGGTCATAAAAAAATAACCATGACCTACCCTATCTCTGCGAGCAGTTTCGTTTTAGGGGTCATAAAAAATAACCCTAACCTACCTATCTCTGGGAGAAGTTTTTAATCCAATTTATATTTGTTTCAGAAAAGTTCAAGCTCAAGGTTACCCAAAAAAATACGCAGCTGATATGACTTTCAATAAACAAGTAACAATATGACAATATGTTATTTGCTTTAGCAAATCATTTGCTACACAAATATTTACCACATAAAATTTGACGTAATAAAATTTTGCAATACAAATATGTAGCGAAATATAAAAATTACAAAGTAAAATTATGCCAAGGATTGGTTTGCCAAATAAAACTTCGGCGATAAATTGATTGCTAAATGAAATTTGACGAAACATAATTCGGCCAAAAGGCAGTACAGAAGTGGTGTCAATTTCGACGTCAAGAAATCACGCATGGCAACATTTCGCTACAATTTTTTTTTTCTTTTTCTAAATTCCTTATCTTTATTGTTTAATTTTGTTTTCTGTGTTGCCATTCTTTGTTAATGTTCAATTTAATCTGTATTTTATATTTTTCTTGTGATCGTCGACTAAATATTTTTATTTATATTTCTATTAACTCTAAAAACCAACAATTCAGTTATCTTTGTTATAAATAAATAAATATCAGGGGACAATGTCACATCAATTGACCTAGTCCCAAACTAAGCTCTAGGCTTGTATTACTATGAGTACTAGACAATAGTATAAATACATATAGAGAAACCTCTATGACTCTGGAGCAAATATGCGCGCTCATCACACAAATATCTGCACTTACCGGGATTTGCACCCAGGACCGCTAGCTTCGTAACGCAGGGTACCAACTAGGCCAACACGAAGTATAACTTCATTTATTTGAAGGGTAAAATTTACTAACCCTGTGGTCACACTATTCTACTAGACGAGTTATACGTAGATTAAAGTACTCAGTGTCTACTCAGAGTCTATGATAGTTCAACGTAAAAAGTAGGGTAACCATGTGACTCAGTTTTTTTATTTTATTATTAATTATTACAAGATACATATACAGTGCTACGTACGAGTGCTTTAACTAACTAAAAAGCCAAAAAACCGACTTACGAGTCACCCGGTATATGCATATTGTCGATACCGCAAAACCGCGTAAACGTAACATTTTTGATGACGAGCAAAATGCACCTTTTCTAAGAAGTTAAGGTTCATTTTGCTCTACAATAAATTTGTTGGACACGCGGTTTTGCAGTAAGTATCACCAAAGAATATGTGGATGAAATACCTTTAAATCAAAGTGCTTCAGGTTCTGTAGGTATTTCTAGATAGATAAAAAAAATGCCTATAGATAATAAAACAGAGACACGCAGATACTTATAGGTATCTAGGTAGGTACCGGAGCTACTACTATTAAATAACTTTAGTTTCTGTCTCTTTGAAAAACGTGACTTTTATTTACTTACAACAATATTGCTATATTAACACAATGCTGGCAAGAAACTATCGGGTATTACCCTATTAATATTCTTTTATCTCCAGCGGGAATATTTTATCAGTACAGACTGCCTGACGCTATTCAACATTAAATGCATGTATGTAAATACTGTCTGTACCTACTCGTACTATAAACAGTTCTTTTTGTTATGTAAAATGATAAACCTAAGAGAATCTCATCCAACTAACTTTTCCACGATTTTACTATAAAAGTTTACTACAAAAGTCATAATTTAAGTTATACTTTATGTACCGGCAGTTTGTATGGTTATTTACCTTTATAGGGAAGCAGCTCTGCTACCCAAGTGTGGTTGCCGGGTTAGGCCGCTTCCCCACTTGGCGGTATGCTTGCAGTAAAACACGGAATCGGTAAGGGTTGCTAGGCAACTAGTGGCGTCTACCAATCAACGCGCATTGTTTATGCCGACAATAAGTTTTACTGTACGCATACCGCCAAGTGAGGAAGCGGCCTTAGAATAGTGCCACTCCATGTCTTCCCGTGAATGTCGTAAGAGGCGACTAAGGGAATAAAGGCTTGTAGTATTGTTAGGCGATGGGCTTGCAAACTGTCTCTAATACACTGGTACATCTTAACTAGCCTTATTGTGCAAAATGTGTTTACAGAATTATTAACAAGTTTTTAGAGTTGTTAGTAAGTCTGTAGCTCTCCCTTACCCACTTACAATGAGGTATGGGGAAGCCGCTCTGATGTTCTGCTTATCTTCTAACCAATGGTGTTCGTCTGAGAAGGGACTACTACGAATAAACACTTTAGTTACCTGAGGAACCAATCAAATGTAATAAGTTGCGATAGATTTTCTTGAAAATTAGTGGTGTGTGTCCCTATGTGCTTTCATTTTAGATAATTTTCAGATTTTTAATACTTGTAGGCAACTGTGCTGACAACTGCTGTAGGGGTTTTATTTTAAAACTTTTTTGGTATAATTTAAATGTATAGATATTACTATGCTTAGTTACAGCTTTCTACTACCAAGAGTAAACCGCCAAAAGACGGACGGACGGACAAGACGAACCTTTAAGGGTTCTTCGTTGACTACGGAACCCTATAAATTTTTAATAATAGGAAGCAGTTTGTATGTGTATTTCCCTTTTACCATTATCGGCGAGCTTCCCTTTGGCCCAAGGGCTTTTCTCTCACGACTCACGTCGTTAAAAACATTACATCTACAGTAGGGTCAAGAACTTACCGACGCGACGGAACTATATCAACCCATTAGTGCGTAAGGACCACGTGTTTGTGCGTGTCTCTAGCTTAGTTCTTGTTACTTTTGTCTTCCCTACGAGCCTAGATGAGATACATTATTTATGAACGATAACGACAACCGAAACCAAAGAAAATGAACAGCGCTGCCATTACACACTTCGATAGGTTGCTGGTTCATGCCAAGATTGAGGGTGCGTATCTACTCACATAACTTTTTAATTCCTATTATCGGAAGTCCGAAAATGTTTCTCATACCATTTCACATCATAATGATCACTCTTCATACTCTTCTAAAACATTTTTAGTACTAACGATCGGAACTCATAATCATCTGAATTCATAACGCAAATATTAATGACGCCGTATACTTTTCTCAATTTCTTAAATATCTTACATGTAATAAGGTTAGGTTAGGTTAGGTTAGATTTATAAAAAAACTCAAAAAGTGAAAGTTTCTTAAAAAAAATGCATTATGAATTGCGATAATTATGACTTAAAAAGTATGAACAAAAAAGTATGAGGAAAAAAATTATGAAGAGTGATTATTATGAATACAAATCGGTAGGAAAACAAAAAATAGGAATAAGAATTTTATGTGAGTCAATATGGACCCCAAGATTGTAGAAGTAATTCCCTAATCATGATTTGTCCTAATGCATCGTTTGTCCTAATTTTCTGTTATCCTAAAGCCATTTCCACGTACATTTTAAAACTTTTTAGTGTTTTAACCTTTTCCACGCTATTGACGGATATATCCGCACCACTGGTTCAACGCCAACGACGGATATTTCCGTCATGGTTGACAGCGCAAATTAAACCTGAGTGGCTATGAGGTAAAGTTGACATTAGCTTTGGTGTTTAGCTGTCATTGGCGTGTGAGCGACGACTTTGTTTTTGACATAGCGTTGAAAAGGTTAATAATACAACCCTAACCTACCCAAATCGCAGATACAATTGAAAAACTTAAAAAGTTGCCTGACTGATCTGAAAACAGACACACGTTGTTGGGGATTTCGAAGGACACCCCATTTATCGCTATTCCCTAAGGAACTGATAATGTTTGCGGGATAAGAAGTCCTTTATATTCTTTTCCAGGTATAAATATTCAAATATCTCGGCTCCGATGCACTTGAGACACACACATTACATAACAAAATATATATACCATTCCCCCTATTAAAGGCTTATTTTATTCACTCAAAACAGTGAATAAAAAGCACTTTTACTCACTATTTTGGTGTTTGAATTTAGAACATAAAATACGCGATACAAACTCCTCCTCGAGATTTGATTGGTCGTCATTAACCACAAAGAGTTTAGCATTAAAAAAATTTGTGTTATTTGCTGTCATTAGTAGGTAAATTGGCGCCATAGGCTGTATGGATCGATGTCTTTTGCCTTTCTCTCTGTGAAAAATACAAGGAAAAATAAATTGGCGCCATTTTGAATACTGAAAGTTGTACGAACATAAAATTTAGTGTTTCTTAATAAATAAAACATTTGTTCCAATTTTAATGTGCATTTTAATTAATTTTACCTTCCATTTTTCGTCATTAAATATCTATTTTCGCTTAAATCTTTCTTTTTCTCGTAGTCATGGTATAAAGTTTAGTATGCAACTCTTGAATAAAACGGATTTATATCGAGGGCCATGTATCACTCGCGTCGCTCAGGATTCTAACACTTGAATCACTCGCTACGCTCGTGATTCAATCATCCTGAATCACTCCCTGCGGTCGTGATTCAGTCGTTAGTATCCTTCACTTGCTCGAGAGTCATCTATGGCCCTCGCATTAAATCCGTCTTTTATTCACTAGTTGCATAATATACTATTATTTTTAATGGATCTACCATAATTTACCTCTTTTAAGAATGGGCGCTCATGTTAAAAATGTATAACTTTTGCAAATGACACTTTTACCCAAACCCCTTTGTTCTCGAGACAAACCTCTATAACCATTATTTATTCAGAACACTTTGTAAAATGTTCTGCGTCGTGTGTGCGGGGCGTGCGGGGCGTGCGGCGCATTTGAATTCCAGCAAGGATGAAGCCGCTTCCTCCACCTGGAAACTCCTTCTGGACTTCCGAACATGGAAAGGTGATGACGGGCTTTAGTTATTTAATAACCTTAGGTTAAATAAAGTACTATGCTGCACTCCTACGGAAAAAAGGCACATCTAAATATATAAAAGGAGAAACTGACTGACTGACTGACATATCAACGCACAGCCTAAACGGCTAAACGTAGGCACTTGAAATTTGGAAGGGACGTAGCTTAGGGTACCGTGGAGGTGCACTAAGAAAGGAATTCCCAAAATTCCCACGGGAACGGGAATTAGCGGGAAAATTATAAACTCAAAAAAAATGTTTTGCCCTACGAAGTGGACACGGGAACAGCTAGTCTACTATATTAATTGTATTGCACTTCTAACCTTATTATAACCTATCAGAGTTTCATATGTTCCTATAAATTAATTGCACTTGTGCCATTTCTCCGTTGAAGCCCTCCTACTCCTAGTATGATCATCGCACACCACCACGCCCCGGCACCAGATCAGCACCCCTCAAATTGAAACATTGAAAAGTGAGCTTTGACTTGTGTATAACTACGATACATTTTTCAAATTAAAGTAAGTAAAAACAATTGCCGGGGCGCAGGCAGTGCTGTAAACTCTCCTGGATTACATGTTTTTTAGTAAAGTCTCCCTGTTTACTGCATTTTTTAAATATTCAACGTTATCTCCTTGATTTTCAAAAACAATAAAATAGCCCTCTTAAAAATGCGTAAAATAGAACGGTATTTTCGGTACATGATAAGTTTTGCGGGTGGTAGGACCTTGTGCAGGTCCCGTCCGGATCGCTACCACCATCTTATCCATTAACCTACCGCCAAACAGAGGTGTTCGCATTGTTGTATTCTGGTTTGGGGATAAGACAGCCGGTGAAATGACTAGCATAGAGGCATTCCATCTTAGTCCTCAGGGTTGGCAACGCGTTTGCAGTCTTAGGTTTGCATTGTAGTCTTGCGAATGCGAATGTCTATGGGTCACAGTTTCCACTTACCATCAGGTAGCCTGTGTGCTCGTTATCCATGCCGTAAAAAATAAATAAAAGAAATGTACAAGTTGGAAAAGTGGAGTCGAGTATTTCTACGTCACGCCATTTAGTACCTATGGGAACGTTTTAAGCTTTTGTTTCGGTATCGTTGAGAATCGGTGATTGGATCATCGAATCGAACGAAGGTGAGTGTTCTATATCACTTTAGATTGATTATTGTATTATGTATATGAAAAGCTATTTTATATTTAAATGCATGAATAAATGTGTGTTCTGTGTGCGCTTGTTCCTGCTTCCTTAACATTAACTCGCATGAAAGTCATAAATACTCATAAAACTATTTCATTTTGTGTGTTCCAGTTTAAAGGGTATATATTTTTGTTATCCTTTTTATTCTAGCTGTAGTTATCGTGGATTTTATCATTACAGTCTACTTTTTCTTGCAGGTTGGGGTTTACAGCACTGGGCGCAGGCCTCACTGAAAAATGTATAGTATTAACACAGATCAAAGCTCACTTTTCAATGTTTTACTTGGACCTGAGGCGCTGTAGTGTGAGATGACCATAGTACTTTAACCTCATTTAATTAATCTTAAGGGCCTTTAGGCTACTTAGGTTCTTTATTCTACTTAGGTTTAGCTTACTTTGCTTCGATATTGTTGACGTTATGACAACTTTTACCAACTTAACAGTAAGATCTGTTACAACGTCAGCAGTTTTTGCGTGCTAAAACAGCTTTCGGTGAAATCATTCTATAAAACGTTTACGTTACGTTGTAAAGACCCTTAGCCAACCCATCTAAGAACTAAGATGAATAAGGGTGTGTCACGGGTAAAAAAAAACTAGTCAGTAAGATTATCAAAAAATACTGTACACGTATTTTTTGCTTTTTAAAATCAATCAAAATTGACAAAAAATATAACGCGCACTAAAGTTCGGGGGCCACGGCCTGACGTCACGCGAAATTTCAACGCAAGTTATCTTCGTAATTTTTTGTTTAAGTAACAAAAGAAAAAAAGTATGTTCAATATTTTTTGACACTGTAAATGACGGACTAGTTAAATTTTTTTAGGACTAGTGTCCTAAAAAAATCTATTGCCTCCCTATAAAGGTCATCGCACTGCCTCAGCTCATAGTGAAACATTGAAGAATGAGCCTTGTTTGGTGTTTGTACGGTATATTTTTTGACTTTTTTGACGACGATGCAAGACCCGCGCCCGGCTATTGCTTTCACTCTTACTTTATAAAATGTGTTGTACTAACTCAGGTTAAAGCTCACTTTTCAACGTTTCAGTTTGAGCTGAGATAAGGATGATTTTCAACTTAGGGCTGTTAGTAAAGTAAAATGTATTCGGACCCTGATTAACACTTCTAAGTCCCAGTTTACTGACGTAAGGTAAACAGTGTTCAATAAAAAAATGGAGAAAGTAATAGGTATCAACAATATTTTGTACATGCGTAAAGTGATTGCAAAACAATAACATTATGTTTAATAATTTATTTAATCTTGTAACGAAGCACAATATAAAACTTATTCTTTCTATTAATAATAAGTGGTGAATGTAATTAAAAATTATTATAAATGAATCACAAATCCAATATAGTAACAACAGCTGGCGCCTTAAAATATAAAATAAAACCTTAAAAAAATATAATAGTGGCTCACTTCAAACTTAATTCAATACAAGTAACTAACAAATTTTACGGGTCACTTTGAATAGAATTTTAGAACAAAGTGACCGATGAATGGTACCGTTACAACATTTCATAATTTACAAATTTGAATTATCCATAGCATTAACAATATTCCGGGTACTTGAGTTCAATGACCGGTTGCTAGGGATGTACAGTTTAGACTTGTACAGTTTTACCAATATAAAACCAACTAGAATTACTAAAATAAGTCCAACACAGATTTCAGTAAACATTGATGACTTTTGACTGACGTCGTGACCAACTATCAATTTATCCTGGACAGGCATTTTAGTAGTTGTAACAAAAGAATCAAGACGTGAGTTCAATTTTTCAAATTTATTGTTAAATTCTGAAATAATGTTTTGTTTTTCTTCAGTTTTAGTTTCTTCTAATTGTTTAATTGTTTCTTCCAAATCATGTTTTATCTTGTCAATATAAGGAACCAGATTTTCGGATGTAGTGTTTTCTTTCACGAAAGTAATGGGTTTGGTTGTCGATGTTGTCGTCGTTCTCGTTGTTGTTACGGAATCTTTTAAAATCAAAGCACTTAACATTTTTTCCAGAAGCGAATTCGTTTTGTTATTTACCAAGGACGTAAAATTGTTGACAGAAGACAGCTTCTCTATTTGATCTGTCAAATTAACCAAGTATGGAATATCATCATGCACTGTTAAGGTTTGATCTTTTACTTTATGTTCTCGAGACATATTGTACAATATATTTTTAATATCAAGTAGCAACTTATCGTGTTTATCAGAAATGTCACGTGCGACTGTTGGCTTTGTGAGAACACCATCACTATTTCTATTACATGTCACCCCATCCACGTTTTCGTTTGTTTCGTTCAATGCAATAGCAGTAATCTCAAATGCTACAGTACGACCTTTTTTAATACCCACCAAAATATCACAAGGCAAAGGGTTGCCTCCTATGCTCAGTGTTAACAGATGAGTTCCTGAAAATTCATCCGGCGAAATAAAGTCTATTCTGTTGTGATCCGCAATAAGCGTAGTGAGACGATCTACTCCATAGAATCTTCCTTGGTGCAAACTTTGAATGCTATTATAAGACAAATCCATGGTTACCAAAAACAAAAGACCTTTAAATATTCCGTAATTGATGTCTATCAGATTATTGTGTGAAATATTTAACGTATGTAAATAAGTGTTGTCTTTAAAGGCTCCCGGTTGTATGAAAGATATATTGTTAAAACTAAGGTCCAGCTGGTTAAGGGCTGTTAGATTTGACAAAGCACTGACTTCTAGCTTGCGAATTGCATTGTTACTCAAAACTAAAGTTTCAAGGCGGTTTAATCCGTTTAGATGCAATAGGGTGATATTTTCAATATCTGCATGAGCAATTTTTAACACTGAAAGGGGAATATCGGTTATTGTTTTAAAATTAACATCAGTCTTTATTCCCGAAATAAATAATGATTCCAGGTTTTGACCGTTTTTAATCATCGACACATCAAATTCTAGTTCGCTATTGTAAGATATATCTAAGTAGCGCAAGTCGGCTGCACCGTGAAATGTTTCGTTACTTATGTTGCTGATACGATTGTGAGACAGTATTACCGTAGATAGGAACCCCATCCCGGTAAACGACGAATGACTAATAACTCGAAGCAAATTATTACTAAGTATTATAGTTCTAACATCTACCAAATCTGTTGTGTTGACATCAAAAGTGCTTAGCTGGTTATTAGACAAATCAATAACCTGAATATTCGTCAAAAAACACAATGAATTAAATTCTAATACTTCAATGATGCTATGCGAAACATTTAAATGTATTAAGTGAGACATTCCAGTGAATGAATTGTTACTTATCTTGTTAACTAAGGACCCAGATATATCAAGAGTTGGTAATAAATTCAAACCATCAAAAGTGCCTTCTTCAATTGGTCCACTGAGGGGGTTGTCAGAAATTTTAAAACTTGACAAGCTTAGGAGTGATTTAAATGAATTCGATTCCAGGTGCGATATATTATTATAAGACAGATCAAGTATTTGTAAAGAGGTCATCGCGACAAAATTGTTACTTGATATTACAGTTATTTTGTTGTGGTGTAACGATAACATTTGAAGATTGATTAGATCTTCCGTTGAAAATTCTATTTTGGTAAGATTATTATATGATAAATCCAATATATTCAAATTTAGTAACCCTTTTAAGGAATTTTTGCTTAACATTTGCAAATAATTGTTGTTCAGTAACAAAGTTTTCAAATTTTGAACCCCAACAAATGCGTAATCGTTTACAGAACTCAAATGTTGACCACTCAAGTCCAGCGTGGGAACCCAAATCAGTCCTTCAAACGAGCCTTTTTCGAGATTACCTTTTAATTCATTTCCTTCAATAGTAAAATTACGTATTGATTTTCCTTTAAACATATATGTAGGCAAATATTCTAATTTGTTATGCGAAAAATGTACAAACTTTAATTCAGTTGCATTTGTCAATATTCCCTGGTCTATAGAGGCTATATTATTATTAGCTAGGTCCACAGTTATCAATGAGACCATGCCATCAAATACAGAAGCCTCAGCAAAGTAAATATCATTAGAGTTAAGGTAAAGAAATTGTAAATTAAACAAATTATTGAAGTCATTCCTCTTTAAGGCCTGAATGTTATTGTGGCTTAAATCTAGCGTGACGAGGTCATTGAACCTTAACAAACATGAATTAATGTCTGTTATTCTGTTGTTGGAAAGGTACAGATGCAATAGTTTCCTTATCCCTTCAAAAGTAAGGACGCCTAATGAATAGATGTAATTATGGGATAAGTCCAATGTTTGTAAGTCTGAAAACGAATCGAATATTGCCTCTGGAATATTAACAAGATAATTATGAGATATATTCAATTTCTGTAGCTTCGTGTATTCGTATTCACTTGGAATAATTTCAATGTTGTTTACAGCGTTTTGCGAGAAATCCAAATCAATGAGAGCAGGAAGATCGTTTTGATTCGATAACTTTGCTGTTATCAACGCATTCTTAGATAATATTAAGGACGCCAAATTCTCCATTCTCGCCATAGTAGGGACTAATTCTAAGATAGTGTCTCGAAGATCTAAAGAATGAATCAAGGACAAGTAGTAACTATCTCCCCGTGGTAAGTCAAATTGATCCAATGTTTCGCTATCGGGTTGCAAAATAATATTAATCAAATCCGCTGATGAGTGGTATTGCTGGTGATGTTGCAACCGAGATTCGCAGTTTTGTTTATGTTCTATATTATTGATAATACCCGTACAGTAATAAGTATAAATACATTCCTCGGGTTGATAATTTTCTTCATGAACACATATCTGGTCCGTAGGGAATGTTTGGGCACTTGACTGAGCTACCAAACAAATCAGAGCGATTTTATCTGAAAAAAAAAACACACTATAAAAGATACGATACGAAACTTTTAAGGGCTGGCTTAATCGATTTAGTTAATTTGCTATTGTAATGAAAGGTCTATTGAAGTAGTCTCAATTAATTCATATTGGCTGATGATATGACTAGCTTGAAGGAACTCCTCGAAAAATATAGACAGTTTTATACACGGTGATTTTTTTTGGTGATCACTGATCAGGAATAAATTTTTCTAATTCAGTTATTAATGGCGATCACGTTTAAGTCGCAGTTACATGACACAAAACTTTTATTTTATGTAAAAAAAAATACCTTTTAACTAACTAAAAACTAACTTTTAATTGAAATGCATTGTCACCCTACTAATTGATTAGTCTATGAGTTAACAACACTTAACTGATAAGTTCATTGACGAAATATCTGTCAAATTTCCCGCCAAAGCAATGGCACTTGACGTATCTACTTCACTTCAATAATTAATGTAGGAGGTCCATGTATCCAGTGGTGATTGGTTTTTACAATATCATTAACTTAAATAACAGTGAGTTAATTGTTTGAGACATCAACCATTAAATTCCATTTTTGTTGCTTATTAATAATTTTCAACTCATGATCACTGCTAAAAAATCACCGTGTATATGTCTGTTAAATAATCTATATACAAGAGAAACAGACTGATCGATCACCGCACAGGAAAAACTGGTGGACTGGAAAGTTGGAGGAAGTATTGCTTGGGCACTCTAAGAAAGGATCGTAAGGATTTCCAAGAAGTAAGATCTTTATAAGAAAGGATATTCCGAAAATATAGACCCCCAACGGGAATATTAGACCCATCCGAAGTACCTTCTCACAGATACTTACCAATTCCTTAATAGTTAACGACCAACTATCTTCGTTTCTCCACGAACAAAAATCTAGCCCAACGCTATTAAAAATCTGGGAGTACTGTACTGCAATGATTTAGTGACTTAAAAAAATGATGCAAGTTTTTTGCATTTTTTTTTTTTTTTTTTTTTTTTTTTTTATGTCATAGAGAAGACAAACGAGCACACAGGCCACCTGATGGTAAGTGGAAACTGTGACCCATAGACATTCGCATTCACAGGACTGCGATGCAATCCTAAGACTGCAAATGCATTGCCAACCCTGAGGACTAAGATGGAATGCCTCTATGCTAGTCATTTCACCGGCTGTCTTATCCCCAAACCGGAACACAACAATGCAAACACTGCTGTTTGGCGGTAGGTTAATGGATAAGATGGTGGTAGCGATCCGGACGGGCCCTGCACAAGGTCCTACCACCCGCAATATGACTTTTATATCCAAGTGATTCAAATAGCTCAAGGTGATGCTCTAAAATTTTAATAACTAACCGCCTGTTTCACAATCGTAAAGTAAAGCATATTAGACAGATAAATTTAGCCCTTTCTCTTTTTTACACTTTAACATAGACAAGGAGAGAGCCAACTTTAAATGACAGATAAATTTACTCGTCGATTGTGAAACAGACCCTTAGTGTCATAATTTATTAGACTACAGCGACCCTCCCTCGCTTCGCTTCGGTTTATGCGAGTAATACAGAACTAATTTTACTTAAAAACCTTTCTCTTGAATCTATCGTTTGGTTGAAACCGCATTAAAGTAAAATCCGTTGCACAGTTTGAAAGATCTAAGCGAACATACAGATGGACCGATAGCGGGAAGCGACTTTGTTTTATACTTTGTCAAGATTATGGGGCACCCTGTTTGTGTTGGCTAACGAGACCATGGAAGTCCTAGAATTCTATTCTATATCTTCCTTACGCCTATTGTTATCGTATTGTTAACGTTACGATAGCTCCTAATAACATGACAGTAATGGCGGCCAAAATGAAAACGACGCTTATGAAATAGGGGAATCTAGGAAAGTGCATTCTCCGAACGTCATTGTTCTACAGAAAACTCGCATAAAGCGAAGCGAAGCGAGGGCGGGTCGCTGTAGTCTGATAAATTATGACACTAAGCTATTCAAATTTTAAGTAGGTACATTTAAGAACACCACCTTGAGCTATTTGAATCACTTGGATATAAAAGTCATAATTGCAGAAACTTGCATCATTTTTTTAAGTCACTAAATTATTGCAGTACTGTACTCCCAGATTTTTAATAGCGGCTAGCTATCGCTATCTCACTTGCACTCGCAACTAACAGTACATTTTTGTTCGTGGAGAAATAAATATTGCTAGTCGTTACAACATAGTTGGGCCATTCTACTTTTCAGTGTACATTTTTGCTATCGTCCGATAAAAAGCATACCAAATGATGAATCCGCGAATAAACAAATAACGTGAACTTAGAATGTTTACGTTTAACGGTTTTCAAAAAAAAAATCCTAAATTACTCAATTATCGCTGAAGAATCTTGGTAACTCAGTGGTAAATTGCACATTTTCCATAGAAAAGGCGGGGACATCAACGTCCACTGCGTTACTCACTTTATAGTTATTACAAATAACTTTTTATGAATTAGGTTAATTCTATTTATAAGCTTATTGACGTCCCTTTTCTAGTTTTAAGTTAGAAAAAGCAGCACTTTACCGTTTGTTGAAATAAAAATAGTTTAGTGAGAGCGTGGCTAAAAGTTACGTACAACGAAAAGTAGAATGGCCCAGTTGTCAATTACATACGTTTTGACACTACTTGAATGACTTTAAGGTTCAAAACTGGCAAACAACTTCCGCGGTCCAGTATAAATCGGTTGGTTATTTCTTTTTTTCGTTTTTATAATGAAATTAGCGACCCGTTGTCGCTTCGCTTCGGTTTAAGTGAGTATGATATAGCCTTCCTCGATAAATGGGCTATCTAACACTGAAATAACTTTACAAATCGGACCAGTAGTTCCTGAGATTAGCGCGTTAAAACAAACAAACAAACAAACTCTTCAGCTTTATAATATTATTATAGATGATAGTGTAACCTGAACAAAACGTCCAAATATCTCAAAAACCTTGCCACTGTTCGTCAATAATCCTGTAAAGTTGAAAAGGTAAGTAAGTAAGGTACATTTTGCAACTTATTGAATTTTTTACCTACGCGGTATTGCAGAATCACTGACGTTTTATTACCTATTTTGATTTTTCAGAACCCCTTAAATGACCCCTATTATCAATTACCAATCACCCTGTATAATAATATATATCAAAATGGAATGGATGGACATTGAACATCCGTTTCAATATACATATTATTAATAATAAAAACTTATACTCACACATAACAATGTCCATCTTTAATCACATTTGTGGACCTGAACCTGAAAATGAGTATAATTTAATAATTATTATACCAGTTATTGTATTGAAAATTGAAATCCGTTCAGTAACTTAAAATTCGAATTTCTATTAAATTGTCCGAATTTTCATTTTGATCGATGAATAATTTAATTGCTTTACGTAGGTTAAGTCAGAATTTTGATCGATTAGGAACCAACTTGAGAGCATAGAGGAATAAAAATAATCAGAGAAAGTCATATCTTTTTTTACATGACCCGTGGTCCCACTACTTCGCCCCACTGCTCTAATCGAGACCATTTTTATTCCGCAAAAGTAGGTAGGTTAGGTTCATTAGGTTTCTTTAAACGCGCGAAGGGCAAACCGCCCGAAAATAAGAGCCCCGCCGCGTGGCAGGGCTCCGTCTAAAAGAGTGACGACCCGAGATGAAACCTTCGTTCTTTAAGTGGCTAGTCCGACCACTACAGTACAGTTTTAGACTATTAGTGACTTGGTCCGTGCAGAAGTATCATATTTTACGGGATAAAATGTATCATTATATCCCAAACTATAATAGTACTACCAAATTTCATCGCAATCAGACGAGCAGTAATAAAATACACACAATTAACCATATCTTGTAAAAAAAACTTTCTTGATAAAAAAAAATCCAAACATCTTACAAATACGCGTGGCAGATATATGAATATTTCAGACAAAATAAACAGATGCAATTTAGTCTTGATTTAAAACTTTTATAATCAAATTTGTAAATTAATTGAACAACCATTACAAAAATAAAGCGTTTCTAACTCACCAATAATAATAATTCTTCAAATGTTTCCTTCTGGTGGCTTCCATGCAAACGTGCGCGCGCGCTGGTTGATTGTAACTTGAGCACTATTCAATAACATTACTTTGAAATGGGGTTAAAAGCTGCTTTGCGAGATAAGCAGAACCATTTCATTTATTTATTCATAGTACTTATTCGCCTCGCGTTGCTTAATATACCGAAATTATGCAAGTTACACAAAATCCCACAAATATTATAAATGCGACAGTTTGTATGTGTGTGTGTGTGTGTGTGTGTGTTAGTTTGTTTCTCTTTCACACTGCAACGGATGGACGGATTTGTATGAAATTTGGAATGCAGATAGCTTATACCCTGATAAACTCATAGGCTACTTTTCAACGTATGGTAAGTCTTATTTACTTTGTTCATTTACGGCAACATATTGAGAGTGCGGGATGTCACGTGATCCAACTGTTAAATTGAGTTTGTTTTAAATATTATACCCGCTTCTTTTTTTTTAACCTCGACGTTATGTTTTGAACTTATTGCAATAATCGTACAGCCTCGAGAGCTTGGAGACGATCGGCGATCGCTAATCGATCGACAGAGTATGTGTGAATATCGCGAAAGTTAAAGATAATTTTAAGAACATACATACAAACTAGAGATGCGCCGAATATTCGTTTCGTATTCGGTATTCGGCGTTTTCGGCATCTTTTTCACCATTTGTATTCGGCCGAATTATTCGGTTTTGGTGCCGAATATATTCGGTTCGAGTATTTCTATTTTCTTGGCTACAATACACGGTTTAGAACTAAAAGACATAACTTCTTGTGCATAAGATTCCTGTTATATTATAAGTCATAAATAAAGCAATTGTGCAATGTTTTGAAGCATAGTGACAGCGCAGTATGCGTGAACAGCGAGCGGTAAGGTACGGTTCGCTAGTCGTCTAGCCAGTAGCGATAATACGCAGCGTAGGTATATGTTAGATTCTGTTTACGCGGCAAAACAATAAATTGGTAAGCCGAATAATTCGGCCGAATATCCGGTTCGGTAAAGGTTAAACCGAGTAGGTAGTATTCGGTATTCGGCTATTAGGTGCAACCACTATTCGGCACATCTCTAATACATACATTCATAAACTCACACCTTCATTCCTAGAGCGGAGAAGGCAGAGAGAGAGAGCTACAGAATTGCCAAACAACTCTAAAAATTCGTTAGTAATTCTGTGACCACATTTTGCACCATTTTAATTACCTACCTTTAAATGTAATGCTAGGCATCTGCGACAGAGTGAAAGACTAAAACTTTGTTTTTATGATGATAACACAAATTAGGGTTAAGTTTTAATTAGATCCTGCCCCCGTTAGTTAAAAGCTTTGTAAAAATGAACTTCATACATACATACATTAAATCATACTTGTTTCCCAGAGGGGTAGGCAGAGACCACTTCTTTCCACTTGCTGCGATCCTGGCAAATCTCTTTCGCTTCTTCCACATTCATACATCGAGTCATGCACGCACGTCGGTTTCGGGTACCTACTTAAGATTCGGCCCTTAAATGAACTTCAAAACCGAGTTTTTCAAGATACAATTTATTCTTCTAAAGATAGGTACCTCTTTGATTACTTTAACTTGGAAAAAAGGAACATAAAACGAAATGCATCTGATTCTTATTTTTCTCGATAGTTACATAAATTGGCATTAGTATTAGGTGCACACACTTAACCTTTCTACGTGGTGTTGGCACTACAAGATGCACCCTTAAATATCTCGTCATCGAAAATGCATTGGATTGACGTAAGTTGCCAGTTGGTCGCGTCGAGTGCCTATTTCAACTCCTTAATTTGATAGTTAACGAAAATCGTTTAAGCAGATGCTTAACGTTAATAAACTGATAGGCCCATCTGATTATTAATATCGCTCTTATGGCCGTATTGCAGCCATGTCGTATTCTACAATGGCTAGGCGACACTATAGTATTACTTCGAGTGGCGTACACAGTGGACCGACGACATGGCGAAGGTAAAAAAGTCCTTGAGGCATTTTGAAACGTTAAATTGAGTATCAAACAAGTTTTAAAAACAAAAAGCCAGGTAAATTAGTCAGGTAAACAAAAGTGTTTTTCAAATAATAAAAAAAAAATGAGGCAAGTTAAAATTTTAACAGAGCAAAGGTGTCAAAATTACATTTAATTCACAACACTGCCCTGTTCTGAAAAAAAACACTAACGTCAAAAAATCAGCCTGTAGTCCAGTAAAATTGGCGATTGAAGGTACGGGCTAGTTTTCGTCAAATCCGGTAGTTTCTTTAAAAGGTACTATCAAAAACTAGTCCTTTATGGTTATAATCGCCAAAATCTGAAAAATTACCGAAATTTCCGCGGTTTTTTTTATTTTGATAAAGTTGCGGCACTCGAGGTCAAGATTAAACAAGTCTGCAAAATTCAGACCTACCAGATTTTACGCAAGCTCGTGATGACTAAAGTTACTGGAATACTGGTTAAGCCTCAATACCTTTCAACCAGGTCAGCCTCTTTGTTTTTAAATATCATTAAAGAAGTAACTGTACAAATGTCCACGGTGCCGAAAACACACTCAAAAATGCTTAACAGCTCTCCTACTATTTAGTTACTTTAGCAACTGCGCAATTGGGATTGACCAAAAAAAATAACTGACGGTTTTTACTTTCTCATTCGAAAGAATAGGAAATTTTAAGACACCTATTTCATTAATTTTGTATTTGACCCAATAGTTTTGTTTTAATATCTTTATTTATTTAGCAGACATTTTATGGATGACATGATTATTTTAAAGGATGATGGGCAATTTTATATGGACACTGGCCTAAAAACCAATAATGACAAGCCATATGCCATTTTAAAGGTTTTTTCATATACCACAACTTTTTGTATGGCGGGAAATCTTAAATCACTGTGTGAAATATTAAAAAATCTGGAACATCGAGACGCCTACATAGACGACTTTTGCATAATTACTTTGAAAAACAACTGTCTTTGCATGGCGATAACTTTTTTCACACAAAGATTTCGAACCACCTGCCATAGTAATAGTTTTACAACTTAGAATTACCTATCCGGGGACATATCGCTTGTCCTTATTGGTCAATAGGCCAATTAGCCCACCCTCCTTTGGGATGGCATTTTGTAATAAATTACAACAATTAAATGATATCCAATGAAAAAAAGTGATATTAATACATACAAGTATATTAAGTGATATTAATAGTGTATTAAAACATACTATTTCAAGCTGTTTTCGCCTAACCCGTAAGATACACCTAGGAGGGCTTCAAGCCGAAAACGAAAGTCAAACAAAGGTTAAATATACTTTTGTCGAAATATCCAAAATAGATAAATATTTCAAAAACTTAATAATGCAGACCGGCTTTACAACCCTATTCCTCGAAATGGTTATCGAATTGGAGTAATTGTAAAAATATGAACAATCCCAATTGTTATGCGGAACCTTTAATAAAATATATTGTATATTCGCTGTAACTTTATCAGTTTTGCTGACAGGACGCAGTGTTGTCATATCGCTCTACCGTCCTAAGCCAATACGCCGTAACTAACATAAACCTCCTGTAGTAATATGAACCTTAACACTAACAAAATAGAATTGAATCTGCTTCGGTAATTGAATTTAAGATACTGCTTGTTAGCTTAGGAAGGCCGTGCTGCTGTAGAGTAACTTAGCTTCGTAGATGCGTTTTGCACAATGATATAACGCAAATAACTATATTTACAGGATGTTTTTTTACCATAGATAGAGTTCACACAGGCCATGTTGATGATAGCTGGGTTCTGAGATCTACAGACGTTTGCATTTTTATAACGTCAATCTTAAGACTGTAATCCCAAGACTGGACCAAGATGGAATGCGTATGCTAGTAATTTCACCGATTGTCTTATCCCGATACCGGTACAATGCGAACACTGTTGCTTGGCTAGATAAAATATTAAGGGTTCTAACGATCCGGACGGACCCTGCTCAAGGTCCTACTATTTTAGATTTGTTATCTATTGTAAGGAACTAATGAAGCCTTTTTAACATTATTTTTCTAATATTAATACTCTTCTGTACGGTTTTTTTAAATAAATATTCAAATGTTAAATTAAAATTATCTTCTTTACCAATTACGGGACTATGGAGGACCCGGACTTTTGCGAGGAGCACATGGAGCCGAAGCCAACACGCGGAGACCATTTAGACAAGTTAAATTTAGTAAAGTGACGGGTCACCAATTATTATTATTATTAAGAGCCTGATGTATCCCATTAGTGCTGGGAAAGGCCTCCCTCTTTTTCCATGTTTCCCTGGGTAGTGATTCTGTAAACAACGCCGGTCGTGCGGACTGTCGAGTGATACCAAGCGACGAGATTAAGTAATCCCGTCAGTGCGAACTAAACACATTGTAGCGCGTGCATTTTCAATTAAGCAGCCTTATACGTTCGACCCATCGTGCTGCTAAACTTACTACTACACTACACTTATACTTTCATTTGAGTAGCCTATTTGCAATCGTTGTTCGCAGGTTACTCTGCTTTACTAGCTTGAATCAATGTATTTTATGTATAACGTGTTTTTGGTAAATTAAGCATTTGAATTTGTATTTATTTGAATTTGTGAAGGTTATATTTGGGTTGTGTGTAAAGTAGTTTGCAAGGTCCTGGATTAGAGGTTTTGTTGCCGCTCTCTGAAAGGTTCTAAAACGTGGGCCCTTTTTGCACTCAGGAGGTTAATATAAGGTTATTGAGACAATTAAGACATACGAGCAGATTTCCATAAAAAGGTTCTAGAATCTTTTCAAAACCTTTCTAATACCCAAAATGTTACTTCAGTAAGGACAATTAACAAAAGCTTAATAATAAAACGTTATTGTTAGAATATGGGCGTTTTTTCCCCCCCTCTCTACGACGGCAAACAATATTATATAAATGTTTATATTTATTTTTAATTTTTATATATATTATATGTATTGTATATTTATGATGTATATGTGTAGGTATATAATATATAAGTTTGTGTACTTAATTGTTTTTATGTTTATTATTTATTTTTACTTTTATATGTCTCTGTTAGTATTTATTCACAAGGTCTAAAATTTTGTTAACGCAGTTTCTGTAAACTTTGTTTTGTACTAAATAATGTCTGCCGCATTCTGCTTTCTTATTTTACTCAATCACCCAAAGGTTAGCTGGAAGAGATCCCTTAAAGGGATAAGTTCGCCTTTGTACATTCTAACTCTGTATTGTATTAGGTTTTCTGTTTTTTTTTGTGTACAATAAAGTGTTTAGATACATACATACATACATATTACTTTTGACCAGGGCCGGTATTCTAGGCGCTAAGAACCATATCGTTTTTTATCTGTTATCGTATTGTTAGTTTTGATTGCTCTTATTTCCTTGACAGTAATGGCGGCTGACGTCAGAACAATATCGTAACAGTAACGTAACGTACAGTTTTTACCGCCAGGAATAGGCCTAGGCGGTAAAAACCAAAGACTGCACCGAGCAAACGCCGAGCGTCCAGTGGCGCCCTCATTACTATTATTGTGTTTTCTAATTAACTAAAGAATTTCCTTGCAATCAGACGATACAATTTTGTAGCGCAAGTAAAAACACAATTTATGGGATACGTAACAAACTTTAATAACAATTACCCTTTGAGTAGTCAGCTTAACGGGAAAAGGTGGCCACTTTTTTCCGTTAAGTTGATAACTCGAAGGTGAATTGTTATTAAGACTACGCCGAGCGTACGCCGGATGTACAGTGGCGCCCTCATTACTTTTATTGGGTTTCCTAATTAACTAAAGAATTTCCTTGGACCCAAACAAAATCTGTTTGTAGCGCAAGTATAAACACAATTTATGGGATACGTAACAAACTTTAATAACAATTCACCTTCGAGTTATTAACTTAACGAAAAAAAGTGGCCACCTTTTCCCGTTAAGCTGACTAGGGCGCCACTGGACGCTCGTCGTTTGCTCGGCGCAGTCTTAAACTATGTGACTACAAATGAAAACACAACTTATAAGGTATACCTTATAAGTTGTGTTTTCATTTGTAGTACAAAAACCTATCGACCAATTTCAAGAAAATACTTTAGTTTATTAGAAAACACAATGATAGTAATGAGGGCGCCACTACATCCGGCGTACGCTCGGCGCAGTCTTAAAGGCTGTATGGTTTTTACCCAGTAGAATAGAGGCCCTGTTATCGCATTGTCAACATTCTGACAGCTCTTATTTACTTGATAGTAATCGCGGCCACGTTTTAAATAATACTATAACATGTCAAAAGCAATATTGTCTGACGTCGTAGAATAGAGACCTAGCAAGTTAACTTGAACAAGTTGGCTTAATATTGTGGGGAAACTCGGTAGCTATTGAAAGAGTATTCAAAATTCAAAAGAAATGTGTTAGAGTAATTTGTAATGCTAGGTGGGACGACAGTTGTGTCCCACTATTTAGGAAACTAAATATTTTACCACTGCCATGTTTGTACATTAGGGACGTATGTGTTTTTGTCAACTCCCACCCAGCGTACTTTAAGAAACGCAGTGAAGTGATACCGAGGAAGACAAGAGCACATATCATGTCTCTTTTGTATAAACCCCCATGTCGCAAAGATATCTATAAAAGAAACATTTTTAATATGAGCATAGAAATTTTTAATAAATTACCAGAGAATTTAAGAATTTTGTCGGGAAATAGATTGAAATGTCGGTTAACAACATGGTTGATGGAGAAATGTTTCTACAGTGTCAAGGATTATGTAAATTTTAAGGAAATATGAAATATAATTAATGTCGATATTGACCATAATAAAATGTATTTATAAATTAGTACCTAATGTAAATTATAAAATAGAATTTGTAAATTATGAAATAGAATTTGTATATACCTACGACTAACATTTGTACGCATGCTTGCATGCTGAATACAAGTGCAAAAATAATTATAACACCTTATAATACTGTATTCTGACAAATAAATTATTTTGATTTGATTTTGATTTTTGGTTAAAGGGTATTGTAATAAATGCTTCGCTCCTGTAGCAGCAAAATGAGAAAACTCAGTCGCTGCTGGCTGCAGTCTAAAAATAGGAAAACCATTTAGAAATGTTACAAAGCTTTCTAAATCCAAAGCTTTCAGTCAAAAATAAATAAAATAAAAATAATAAGGGAATCTCACACTAATTGACCTAGTCCCGAACTAAAAATTAAATTAGACTAGAAAACAATATGGTTCCTTAAAAAACTTGTAATTCGGTTTTTACTGAGTGTAATTATTTATTATTAATGTATATGAGAAAATGTAAGAAAAATAACAGCCATGTGAAGTGCCGCTACAAACATTTCATACGGCTAAGAGCTTTTGAAAAATGATAATTACCCACCCAAAATATAATCAGTCAAGTTCGCAGAGAAATAAATAAAATACAAATAAAACTTATACAAATTTAATAATAGAAATAAAAAACTGATACATTAATGAGTACTTTAAAATTACAAAAAAAATATAAAAATTTAATTAACATCGTTAAAAGATGCATTACTAATCACTGAGCTAATGATAGCTGGGGATATGATATTGGCGGTTTATCACCTTTGTTTGTTCTTTAATGGCCTCCAGTATTTTGGAAGTAAGCACCAGCAACCTCTCGTCGACAGCCACATCGCTCGAGCCAGTATATTGTCTCAGTTCCTCCATTTCATATTTACAGGGAATGCCTTCCAGAGACGGACCAGTGGTCGCGGCCACCGCCACTGCTAGCTCCATATTAGAAAAGCCATTGTTAAAATCGCTAAGGGCCTTGGCCACCCAGGAACAGCTCAAACTGTTCCCGTCAATATTCACCGTCAAATTGTTGTTATGGCCAATCCAGCTTCCGTAGTTCAAACTTCTCATACCGTTGAATCGCAACGAGAGAACTCTCAGGGCTTTCAAGTCCATCAAAACCTTCGAGTCTAAAGTCCCCAAGTTGTTGTAAGACAGATCCAATTCAGATAGGCTGGCTAGGCTGCTGAACGCCCCATACTCAATGAACTGCAGATTGTTGTGAGACAGCCGGAGAGTGATCAAGCGTCCAGTCTTAATAAATGTCGAAGGACCTAAGTTTGTTATGTTATTAAATGTTAAGTCTAAAAACGTGAGACTCGATGGCAAGCGAAGAGATGACCCGTCTAAAATGTCAATGTGGTTCTTACTCATGTCTAGGAACTTCAGATGGCCCTGATAGCTTAAATCAACTAGGGATGCATTAGATATCTTATTGCTGTGCAATGACAAATATTTCAGATTTGCACCCTCACCATACGGGATATTGACCGAGGTAAGATCATTGTTGGACAGGTCCAAAACTCCACCTTTGGGATGAAACATTTTTATGCGTAAATTTGATAGTTTCTCAAAATGATTGTTCGAAATATTAACGTATCTCAAAAAAAAGTTGTTGCTGGTTAACGTCTCATCGGGCAGGCCATAAAGATAATTGTAAGATAAGTCCAAGTTTTGCAAGTTGTTCATTAACGAGAAGCTCCCGTAGTCGAGGTGATCTATGCTGTTACTGCTGAGGTTCAGGTATTTAATGTATTTTAGATCATCCGGGTTAACTAAAAAAGTGATTAACTTGTTATGTGACAGATCCAAAGATGTAAGATGCTCAACATACTGGAGGGCATAAGGTTCAATGTTTGTTATTTGATTTTTGGACAAATCTAATTCGGTATGCACATCAACAAAATTAATTCCTTCTGTATTTCTAATGAATCTCGCCCTTTTATCTACTGACGGTGCGTTTGGCAAAGAAACAATTCGATTTTCTGAGAGCATCATTTTACACGTAGAATGGCTTCCTAAATGTTGCCAGTGACGAGAAAGCCAATCTGGAATCAAGTAATCAAGTTGGTTAGCAGACACATCAAAGGTTTCTAAATCGTAAATAACTTGAATCGACTGCATGTCGATGTGCTCGATCTGATTTCCTCTGAGAAACAGATGTTTTAAAACTTTTAAAGTGTTTAAAGCACCGTCCAAGTCAACAATCTTATTATTGCTCAGCTTTAAAACCTCGAGTCTTGACAGTTGACTAAAAGTCTTATTATTCACATTACGAATAGAGTTATTTGATAGATCTAATTCCACGAGGGAAGTTACTTGGTCAAACGCGTCGTCAGGAATGTCCTCAATGGCGTTGTTACCCAGCGACAGTTTTCGAAGTTTGTTCGGTTGTTTTTCAATCTGTAGCATATTACCAATTCGAGTAAGCCTATTGTGCGACAAATCTACTACTTCTAAATGCATGAGGTCATAAAAGGGCGCGCCGGTAATGCGTTCGATGTGGTTTCCGACGAGGTGTAGCTCGGTGAGGCCGTTCATGTAGTATACCATAGTGAGATCCTCCTGTGGCCACTTGCCGATCGCTCGGAAAAAGGTGACTGAAGAGAGAAGGGGGAAATCGATGTCGGTGGCGTTTTCGTCAAAGACTCGGGGGGAGTCGAGGGTGAGGGTGATGTTGACGGGGTAGTTGACGGCGTTGCATTCGTCGGTCACGGCCATACCGCGGACGTCGCCCCGGCAGGAGATGCGGAACGAGCAGTTCCCGAGGCTGTGCCTCCACTCACGCGGACAGTAGCAGTCTCCAAGAGCGATGCTGGTGAGCAGCAGCAACGCTGTTGACACTGAAATTGCAATAAAGTCCAAGGTCAGATTTATGTGCAGGGTGAACCTAATGGTCTACAGAACTTACTGTTGTTCTTTTACTTTTTTACTTCTCATGATGTAAAAATTGACTTAAAACCCATGTCTAGGCGGAGAAATTGATAGTTTTTGTCGTTGTGGGACATATAAGAAGTACTTTTGCTTTTTAATTTCTACATGTCGCTCTTGTCGGACAGCTCACTGATAAGTGATAACCAAATATGTACCTTTATAATAAAATGTCGCCAACACGTGGCAGATACGGAAGGTATAACATGTAAGAAGACTTCGTAAGAAAGTTCAGATTAAAAGTTTTTTTTTTATGGCGTAGAGATGACAAACGAGCACACAGGCCACCTGATGGTAAGTGGAAACTGTGACCCATAGACATTCGCATTCACAAGACTGCAATGCAATCCTAAGACTGCAAATGCGTTGCCAACCCTGAGGACTAAGATGGAATGCCTCTATGCTAGTGATTTCACCGGCTGTCTTATCCCCAAACCGGAACACAACAATACGAACACTGCTGTTTGGCGGTAGGTTAATGGATGGAAAAGTGTATAGTTTTACCAGCACAAAAATAATAAGGCAATTTGAAGCCCTTGGGCAAATAGGTGCCTAAGGTACTCTCATTTTATGTGATAGAACGCGACTTACATAGGTTGCGGGCTCAAAATCGCCTAAAAATGGCTATGTAACTGAACTTTAAAGAAGTAGTTCAACCTAATTCAACGAATATACTCGTTAATATCCTTCTTTATTCTTCTACTGCTTAAAATCCTGTTATCTATCTATCCTTCTTTAGTGTTAAAGAAATGTAGAACTTACCAACTTTCATCGCCATCTTGGTTTTTGTAGTCAGGTGGCTGACTACAAAAACTATACTGGTTAACTGAAAAAAAAGAAACCTTTTAATAAAAAGAAATATGACGACATTTTAAGTAGGTATAATATGATGTAATTAAAAAAAAACCAAACGTCCCAAACAGATATTCAATATTCTTAAAAAAAAACATTTTATATTTTTAAAAGCACTTAATTTTACTTTTTTGCAATTAGTTTGAGAATATTTATACTATATATCTAAAAATTGCCAAGCGGTCTACGAGCCTAAAAAATTTGAGGACCTCTGGTTTAACCCTTTGAACGCCAAGAACCACTAAAGGGGTCGTGTACTGTCGTGCCTACGACGCCATCGACCCATTTAGGGGTCACAGATACAGTGCAAAATAGACCCGAGTATTTGTGATATAAGGTTGACGTTAGCTGTGGTTTTCGGCTGTCATTGTCGTATGAGGACGACGTTTAAGTATCAAGTCAAAGGCGCTTAAATGGTTAAACCTTAGTCCATGACCTACTGTAAATTATAACTAACTATAAAATTGGTCAAAATATTTATGTTTGTCATCCATAAGTCATATTTGTAGGCAGTCGTATGGAAAAAAACGCAAGAGTATCTAATTATGTAGGCATCGATACAAGTCTGCTTCCTGTTGATGTTAAACCGCTGAATATAGACAATTTATACAAGGCGATAACGTTGTGTTCAGAGAATAACATTCTTAGTACATCTATGTCAGCTAAAATATTGGCAATATTCGCATACTTAGAATCTTGTCATTGTAAATATTATTATAAGAGGGATGCCACACTAGGGTTGCGTCGTCGTCCCTGCGATGCTCAACATATAAATTAGAACGACATGCCAAATAATTGACGACGCGCTGGCCTAGTGGGCAGTGACCCTGCCTACGAAGCTAGCGGTCCTGGGTTCGAATCCCGATAAGGGCAGATATTTGTGTGATGAGCGCGAATATTTGTTCCTAAGTCATGGATGTTTTCTAATGTATTTAAGTATATTTCCCTATATAAGTATTTATACACCCCTTGCGGTTGCCGGATTAGAATAGTGCCACTCCAAGTCTTCCCGTGGATGTCGTAAAAGCCGACTAAGGTAATAAAGGCGTGTAGTACTGTTGGGCGATGGGCTTGCAACCTGTCACTAATACACTGGTAAACATCTTCGCCTAAGTGTGCAAAATGTGGTTACAGAATTATCAAAAAGTTTTTAGAGTTGTTGGAAATTCTGTAGCTCTGCCTACCCCACTCTGGGAATAAAGGCGTGAGTTTATGTATGTTGTATGTATGTAAGTATTTATATCGTTGTCTAGTACCCATAGTACAAGCCTAGAGCTTAGTTTGGGACTAGGTCAATTAGTGTGAGATTGTCCCCTTATATTTATTTTATTTATTTATTTAATGCGTTGAAGGAAGCTTTTTGTTGAAATCACACGTCGACGCAACGCGCAAAGCAATGCCCCAACGACGCTCGTGTGGCATCGCTCTAATGGTTTAGCGAAAGTCTATTTTGACAAGGTACTAAAGTCCTCAACAATTAAAAAACTAAATTAGGAAGCCAATATAATAAGGTGCTAACAAATTAGACACGGATATTTTTACAGCTGATAGTACTCGGTTCTCGGAGTACATTTAAGTATGAAACATCATAGGTTTTCTTATGTTTTTTTGGAGAAAACTAGGAAACAAATTTAATTTTGCTACGTTAAAACACCCTGTTAATAAGATAATTAAATGAGACCTCTTTAGACATTCTAGAACCTCTTTAAACTATCATTCAGACGCTAGTATTTAATGACCTACAGTTTTCCCGCCGAATCATAATGACATTTACGAAAAACAACTTTTGACACACAGTGTTAAACATCTTGACAGGTAAATAATAGGGGTGATTATTTTAAAGATTAATTTTAATTTGTATTACGAGTATTTGTTCGGTAAATTAAAACAATAAAATGATATACAAATTCCTTAATTACACTTAAAAGTTAATTGTTTTAATGTAATGTTTAATTATTTCTTAAAATATCCGTGACTAATTTGTTAGCACCTTATATTTAAAAATTATAATACTTTGATTTACATGTTAATCCATCATCACCATCCACTACTATCTTTTTTAGGGTTCCGTAGCCGAATGGCAAAAAACGGAACCCTTATGGATTCGTCATGTCTGTCCGTCCGTCCGTCCGTCCGTCTGTCCGTCCGTATGTCACAGCCACTTTTTTCCGTAACTATAAGAGCTATACTGTGGAAACTTTGTAAGTAGATGTATTCGGTGAACCGCTTTAAGATTTTCATACAAAAATAGAAAAAAAACAATAAATTTTTGGGGTTCCCCATACTTAGAACTGAAACTCAATTTTTTTTTTTGGATCAAACCCATATGTGTGGGGTATCTATGGATAGGTCTTCAAAAATGATATTGAAGTTTCTAATATATTTTTTTTCTAAACTGAATAATTTGCGCGAGAGACGCTTCCAAAGTGGAAAAATGTGTGTCCCCCCCCCCCGTAACTTCTAAAATAAGCGAATGATAAATGTAAAAATAATATATGATGTACATTACCATGCAAACTTCCACCGAAAATTGGTTTGAACGAGATCTAACAATTAGTTTTTTTTTTAATACGTTATAAATCGTAAACCGCATTTTACCTTTCATTCAATCCACTCCAATATAATAAAGAATAAAGAAATACATTTATTTAGATGTATAGTGGTACGGAACCCTACATGCGCGAGTCCGACTCGCACTTGGCCGCTTTTTTTTTATTATACTTGTACCTAATTCCGTTTCTTGGTATATGTGGTTTTCAATAAAGTGTATTGTATTGTATTGTTACATGTGATCTAAAAAAATCGACCCTAGCCATTTTAGGGTTCCGTATCCAAATAGTATCAAATGAAACCCTATTATAAGTCTTTGTTGTCCTAAATTTAAACAGCTGTATCTAATGAACCGTAAAAAACAAAGCCGGTAGACATACGCACCTTCGGTAGGACAAGGGCACAAATTGCTCCTATAATCATATAATACATTGTGCCCTTGTTCTAGCGAAGATGCGATATTTAATAGTACATTGTGTATTAAGGGTGGTAAAGAAAGAATTACAAACGAGAGTCTATTAGAAGCCCGAAGCCGAAGGCTGAGGGCTTTAATGACTCGAGTTTTGTATTTCCTTTACCACCCGTGTAACATACAATGTTTTTCATCACAATTGCGAGGAAACAAAATAAAATCAGACAAAAGATCATATTTTTAACTTATTAGCGGCAAACTACATCATTGTCTATGACTTACCACAGATAATGTCAAACGTGTTCGGAGTCCGATTCTAGTGACAGTCGAGATCAATAGTTTATATGCGAGATTTTTAGGAAATTGTATGCAACTGATAATAATATTTAATCTCGAACGAAACTTCATATCGAATGGCACAAGAATTGGGATCCTGACGTATTGTGATAGTTTGAGTCCACGTATAATATTTAAAAAAAAATCTATTACGCACGATAGGGCGTAATGGTAAAAAAGGCCCGCGGGTATTATTTTGGACTTACGGTCGATTTTTCTAGCATGTTAGGACACTATTTACGAGCAAGTGTGATGAAAACAGAATACCTACATGGTTTAACGGCGGACTTCCTAACAAACAACAACAAAATCTAACAGTAAAATAATATGGAGTCCATCCTTCATACAAAACCAGTAATTTATTTTTGTTCTATCTTAAAAACGATAATACATAGAAGAGTTAAATTTGGTATGAATATGGTGCTTCCACACACCGGTTATAAATGCTACAATAACGTTATACAATATTTATAATAGAACACTACCAGATAAGTTATATGAAGTTATGGAACCGCAGCACTATAAAGATTAACAATTCTTAAAACTACCAACAATAAAATGATTACAAATGTATGGTCAATAAACCTTTTACTAAAAATAAAGATTGTATTTCAATTTGTTATTTTAGTCAATAAATTAAAAAAAGCTTAATTTGTTCGTGTTAAGTTTTAAATTCGTTTACCGAATTTCACGCACGTTTTTAAAACTAGATAGGGCCTGTTTATCGAACGCCTATAGCTTGTATTAAAAGCGGAAATCTGCATTAAAATTGACTTCCACTTGTAATATTATAAGTTACAAGCGTTCATGAAATGGACCCCTGAGGGGCTATTGCCTAACGAACTTGCAATCGCAATCGTTTTCATTTTGAAAATCGAAGGCTTATTGTCTGTATGCAAAGCATCTACTTTGAAATCGATTGCGATTAAGACTGCACTAGTCTCATTTATCCGCATTCACATAGGTTAGAAACGCCTTTTTTTGGTAAAACCAATAATAAAAAAAAGGAAATGTAACTATAAAACCTATTAGTACCAACATAAGGTTAAGTTTGTTTATACCAATAATAAAACGAATCAAGTGCGAGTAGCGCTCGCGCACTGAGTGTTCCGTTCCAGCGCATAGTAGGGAGTAAGTATTATTACATTCCGATTTCGAATCGAGTCAGCGCAAGCGCAACTCCTTATTTGACTATTGTTGTTCTCACTGTCGTACCTACTATAATCATAGCAAATTAGACGCTTAGTATATTTTACCGTTTTTACCATACAACAAAAATAAAAATACACCCCACTTTAAAAAAAAATGTTAGTAAAACCGCCGTAATAATTATAACACATATTCTGAAGAAAGAAATCAACCCACTATCTATTACGCCTTCAAAGATATCTACAGCTCTTTAAATTTGGTCTTGAACCAAACCCTAGAAAGTTAACGGTTTCAGAGAAAATGCATTTCTAAGTTACGAAAATTCGGTTTTTTTTTTGGGAACGAACATTCTGACTAAAAATAGGTAACCCTAACTTTTATAAACACGGAGATTATAAATTAAAACTCTACTAACGAGTAATGTGTTATGAAGCACCCGTATAACTTTTCTATGGCCTCACACGCACCACCCCATTTATTGAAACCTGTCTAATAGTTTAGAAAATAGAATGGAACATTTAATTTTAAGTCAGATATACACATTCAGACATAAGTATTATTAATTATAATTAAAACTCATATCCCTTCTTTTGGCATCATTCCTCGACACACCTTCATCGCCACATCGGGGACCGCTAAGTAGCTGGGGTATTTTATATTAAGTATTTCATTTGGGTCTCTATTGACTGCCATAATTATTTTTAGTCATAATCTGTTTCAAGTCATAATTTTCGCAAGACATAATGCATTTTTCTCAGGACACGGTTATTTTTTCAGGATTTTTATAAAACTAACCTAACCTAACCTAACGAATCTACACGATAAACGTTTATTAAAAACTGTAACTTCAGCCTGAAAGAAGTTATGACAAAAAAATGTATGACTAAACAATACATTATGACCAACGTGTACGGCAGTCAAAGGGATCTTATCTTAAGGGAACTTAGCGGTCCCCCGACGTTTCGACGCTTGAATCAAAATATTAATACCTACTATAATTAAACTTATAGGGCCAATTCTTATTATTTTTTACTTTTTAGACGTTTTTTTACCGACTGCGACTGTTTAAAGTCGGGGGTTTTTTTTTAATATATTTTTTTTTTATTTCACGCTTTTTAAACTTTTAAGCTCAATATCTCAAAAACGGCTAAACCGATTTTGATAAAACATGTCTAAGAACACTCCCGACTAATTCACCTTTCAAACAAAAAAAACAAAATCTAAATCGGTTCATCCACTCGGGAGCTACGATGCCACAGACAGACACACACACACACAGACACGTCAAACTTATAACACCCCGTCGTTTTTGCGTCGGGGGTTAAAAAGGAGCGAAAATAAGAATATTTCGAAGACGAATTACGTAATACTGGACCTTACTAGCTTTGATAATTACGCGTTACTGCACCGTCCTTGAAGATTAATTAATAAAAACTTGCATTTAAGTAAAATTCTTACCTTGGTATTGCAAGTTGCTGCAACAGCAAGCGATCAGAGTCGAATTCACAGGGCAAATGAAACCGCACATCATATTATTTGATGCCATGCATTTTTTGCTGACCACGCAAAATGGCAACGATGTTTGTACCATAGATTAAAAATAATAAGAAGGATTAAATCTTTTTATCATACGACGTTTACTGGTAAGGTCGATCAAATTTGCATTAGCAATCAAGTGGATAATTTTAGCATTATTTTACTGCTGTCAACACCATAAATATTATAAACTTCATGGTTGCGCAAAGTGTTAGGCTTGACTTCTTATCGGCCGGGCACTAAATTCGGGTACCAGCGTTGCAATCGGTCCGCAGAATTCAATGGTAAACTCCTACAGAATAATTATTTGAGAGTCCTTGGTTATGTCTCGTACAAAAACTCAAACTTAACATTAACATAATAATATTGTTTGATAAAAGTGTCAGAAATTGATAGTCACGTTTTACATGACATGACATGTAATGTATCGTTAACGTTAATTAGCTCTTATTTACTGGACAGTAATGGCGGCCGAGTTAAAAAATACTATAACATGTCAAAAGTTACATGATTTTACCGAGTAGAATACAGCTTCAGGTCTCGTGTTTGAAAAAATCAACCCTAGCGACGCTTGGTCTCCCAGGCCCTGCTATTTAAGGGTTTTTATAAATCTGATTTTAAGGAAATCGGTCGTATAACAATCATTTAACTGTATCCTATTGAGCTCTTAAATGTAAAATACACAATTTTATAAATTCTATAAGTATAATTTGGCTTGAACTGAAGCTACAATATAGTTAACAATACGACGACAATATAGTTAAAAAACAAGTAGAATACATACCAAAATGGCATTAGCAGAAAAATAACAAAGATAAAAGAATTGTTGCATCTTAATCATTTATTCTTTGATAAAACAAGTACATACGAAATAAGAGACGCCTTATCTTAAAGAAATGCTACGCCGCCGGCTTTGAACATCGCATTACTGCATGAACAAACCTTTTAAAACCTACGTTCAAAATAGGTCTTGTACAAACTTTACATATACATATAATAATAATAATAATAATAATAATAAAAAAAAAAAAAAAAACCGCTGACGCTTTCACATGTTCTTTTTCGTTATCTTTATTAATTTATTTACCTTTTGCGTTTTAACTTTTTTTTTACGTGGTATTAACATCATGTATTATCAAAAATATATTATATATACATCATATATAATACGAATATAATTACATACCATAACGTGAAATAAAATGCGGTAGAACAATGTTGACATGACATGTCATTGTCATGTCATACATTATAGCATAAAATAATGATAACAAGATCAAAAAGAAATGAAGCGGAAACTACAAACGCACGCCCTCCACCTCAGCCCGCTTCGTCCAGCTCCTCGCAATCGTCGTCGGGTGATGAGTTCGCCACTGCGCCCGACACCAGCGAGTCGAGCGACGAGCGCGGGCCGCCGCCTCCGCCGCCGCGACCACCTGCGCGACGTGGGCGACCACCGCTGCCGGCACGCTTGGGGCCTGCGGGGCATCCTGCTCCGCGCACGGCTCCCGCTACCGGTGGTTTAGTGCGCCGCATGCGATGGTCACAAACAAACAATGAAAATTGCATGCGAGCATACTACGGGGCTACAGAGGGAGGAACTAACCTCACTGCGTATCGTGATCGTATGCTGCTCCTGTTTCAGACTCTTGAACCTGCCATCACCGTTACCGCCCAACGACTGTCGGATCAAGTACGGGCCATTCAGCGGCTACGGCGACTGGATCAGTCTGTGCTTGATCGGCTACGCCTGGAATCGCTACCTATTCGTACAACCTCCGCTTCGTCACGGGATCTTCCTGCTGCGTTATCGGCTTCAATGCCAGTCGCCCAACACGCACTGTCGTCAGTGCAGGATGATCCCGTTAGCGACGTTGAGGATTGTGCGAATATAAGCGTAACTAGCCAGGTAAATGAGCAATTGAGGAGGGCTTTGGATGACGCGATCGCGCAATATCTCTCCACACCCAACTCTAGGCCTCGTCTACCACGCTTACCTACTAGTAAACGAAATTTGGCACTGATGGGAGCCCTAAACGCCTTGCTGGCGCCTTATCTACAAGCCAGCGAGGATATTATTGATACCCACTCAATTTTGTACTGCGGGGCCATAGCTGCGTGCCGCGTAGCTCGAGTCAAGTTTTCGGACACTGACCGAACTCCGCGCGCACGCGGGTCTGTCCCCACTTGGCAAGTGCGAATTGAGCGGCGTATTGATAAGTTTAGGACTCTCATAGGAAAGCTAATCTGCTTCAGGGAGGGCAATGAACGCCCCCGAGTCATGCGTTTCGTGAACCAGGCTTTTGCTGGGACCGGAATAAGGCCCCAACATTATATAGCCTGTGTCACGGAACGTATCGACTTCCTGAAGCAGAAAGTTTGCGCGTGGGCAAGCCGTATTCGTCGTTATAGAGAACGTGTGGATAGATACCAGCAAAATCGCCTCTTCCAAAGTGATCAGAGGAAGATGTACCGAAAGTGGGAAGGAACCGATCAAGGTGTGAGCGACGGACACCTACCGGATCCTGCTGCTATGATTAATTTCTGGCGCAGCATCTGGTCGGTGCCTGTTGTGCACACAGAAGGAGACTGGATACGTGCTGTTGAACATGCGCGTGAGGCTATTGAACCAATGGGGCCTATTACCATCTGCCTCGAAGATGTAAGTTGTGCAATCCGAATGACTCAGAACTGGAAAAGTCCTGGACCGGACGGGTTACACAACTTCTGGATTAAATGGTTCAAAGCCTCACATGAGTGTTTAGCAGCGCAACTCCAAAATGCTCTTGAGATCGGTTCCTTGCCACCTTTATTAACAACTGGTGTTACCTTCCTGCTCTACAAGTCCGGTAGTACCGCGGAACCAAAGAACTACCGACCCATTACATGCTTACCTACCATCTACAAGCTCCTTACATCAATTTTGAGCACAAAATTAAACGCACATTTTGTTGCAAACAACGTTATGGCTCTCGCTCAAAATGGATGTAAGGTTGGGTCTCGCGGTACTAAGGAGCTCCTCCTCATAGACATGACCATTTGTCAGCAAGTCAGGCGAAACAAGGCGGCCCTTTCGGCTGCCTGGATTGACTACAAGAAGGCTTATGACTCGGTGCCTCACTCATGGCTCGAAAGGATCTTAGAGTTGTATAAAGTTGATGCAACTTTGAGATCCTTTTTAGGTGTGTGTACTCGTATGAGGCAGTGGGTCACAGTCCTTCGTCAACTTTGCTGACGAGGTCATAATGACAAATAATTACCGGAAATATATTCTGAGGGATGGCACGGTTGATATTTGTCGAGCATGCCGTTGCCCCGGCGAGTCCCTCAGACATATAATTTCCGGTTGTTCGCATTTGGCCAACAGCGAGTACTTGCACAGACATAACCTTGTGGCCAGGATCATCCATCAGCAACTTGCTCTTCAATATGGTCTTGTTGAGTCTGAAGTGCCGTACTATAAGTACACACCGACGCCAGTTCTCGAAAATGGTCGTGCTACGCTCTATTGGGATCGATCTGTCATCACGGACAGGACTATTGTCGCCAATAAGCCTGATATCGTTTTGATAGATCGATCTCAACGCCGGGCAGTGCTCGTTGACGTCACCATCCCGCATGATGAGAACCTCGTGAAGGCTGAGAAGGACAAGCTCAGCAAGTACCTTGACTTGGCTCACGAGGTGACCGCCATGTGGGATGTTGACTCGACGATCATTGTCCCAATAGTTGTTTCGGCAAACGGTCTTATAGCGAAGAGTCTTGACCAACACCTCAAGAGACTCTCGCTAGATGGCTGGATCAAGGGCCAGATACAGAAGGCAGTACTTCTCGACACGGCACGTATTGTGAGGAGGTTCCTCTCTCTGCAGCCCTAACCACCGGTAGCTTGAGCCCTGCCCCGCTGCCGGCGGCATTCGTAGGTTAGGTTTTTTATAATGTTTATTTTTTATATTAGTATTGTTATTTTACTTTTATAATTGAATATTTATTGTAAAAAACCTAATTTACAGAAAATTAAATAAATACTTAAAATAATAATAATAATTTATTGCACATAAATACACATCAAGTTCAGTTGACAAGCATACACATGGAATATACTTATTTCCATACAAAAATAACTAGTTAGATGATACTCATGCACTTAAAACATTGTCATATGAGATTTACACTGGTCCCTACACTAGGCGTAGCCTGTCCTGTAGGTAACCAATACAGAAATGAGTTTGCAGAAAGTTGCGAAAAGCTAATAAAATACACAACACAAAGGAATGAAGTCTAATGTAACATGAATTTGATACTAAATAAAACTAGAATTAAATTACAAATGCGCAAGTTTGAGTGTGTGAGTACGTGTATGTGTAGCGTGTGCGTGTATGAGTGAGTGTGTGCGTGTGCAATGTGGGTGTTTTAAGAGTGTAAAATGTATGCAAGAGTATTTTTGAATGACAGAAAAATAATAATAATAATGCCCGCGATTGTGTTACTCAGGTTAGATGCAGAGCTTAATTCAAAACCTTTACAAATTCTTCTACATCTTCATACGAGAGGGTAATGAGCCATGCGGGCAGTTTATGATTAAGCTCTCTAATTGAGATATTTACTAAGGGAAATTTAGCATTAACTTTGTTATAAACGAATGGGAAGAGAAAATTAGAAAATCTTTTGGCAAAGACTGAGCAAGTCACAGGCACAGGAACCCTAAAAGTGCGTTTCATTAACATTGCTTCATAATTTGGTAACCTTAAATATAAATAATATAAATCAAAGTCTAATATTACTGCAAGATATGTGGAAGTACTATTAGAATGTTAAGATATTATTACGAGTAATGCTGTTTTAGAGTTCCACAGTAAACTAGCAACAAATAACATTTATAGTTTTGCCGTGTCCGCATATCTGTCTGTCCGTCTGCTGCAATGAAATTAAACATGGTTGTGTATAATAAAGCACGCCGACAAAGTTGAAAACATAAAATCTTATAGTAAAAACGTACACCGGAGACTTCTTTGTGTTATGTTTAGGGAATGCAATTTAACCGGTTATTGGCCGTTTTTGTATAAAAATTACAAGTTAAAACCGGTTATAATCGGTTATTTGCATTCCCTAGTTATGTTTATGTGGGATTGAATAGGGTTTTCCATAAATAGTGGAGTTATGTGAAGACCATTTGCCTTTGTTTGTTACCAAAAAACCAGGCGTTTGTTAAAACCAGGCGTATATGACAACAGCGACATCATTCCAGGGTCCCTAGACAAAATGTTTAACGCAATCGAAAATGATTTTCGAAAACTGTCAAAGTGCATGGAGTGCATGGAAGTGCGTTGAATAAGTATTTTCTATTCTATTCTATGCGTGCAAATGTGACTTTTAAATTTTAAAGCAAATAAAAAGTTCTTGACTAATTTTATTAATCATTACAATTTAGTTTAGAAGGTTTAAACTGATGTACAGTAAACTACTGTTTAAAAACCGACTTTTTATTATTTTATTGTGATTTATAAACTTGGTGCTGTCGTGACCATACAATTATATTTTCAAGTCCAAAATGAAAAAAAAGTTTCTAACAGAGATAAATTGTACATAGGTACATTTCAATCTAAATTTATTACTTAACGATAAACATAACTAAAAATAAAATTGGTTAATAACTTTTTATTGGTGGTTATCATTGAAAAGTCATATTTGTAGGAAATTGTACGGGAAAAAGCGTCCGTCATTATGTGACCACTAGTTATCTACTCCGACTCCGCCCGCGAAGAAGTCTGCTTTATGCATATTTTTTTACAGAACCCCTTCCAAAAAAACCTGTAAATATCCGACCATGCAGCAAGTCATTCAACCAATTTAAATAACTGAACTTTGTACGTAGGCATAAACTTCCAATGAATATAATATTTTAAGTACCTAAGTCCAAAGTGCAAATTGCACTCATAATGCTAATACACCTCGAGTTTATATTGTATATATGATTTTAATAGATTACCTACAATAATATTCAGGTATTAGGAAATATATGTATTAGGAAATATTTGTATTTTTGTATGTTTGTAACGAATAAAATAAAAAATACTGACCCTATTTCAAAAATTCTATCACCATTAGAATGCTACATTATCGCTGCGTAATATCGGCTGTTCAGTTTTCGCGGGCAACAGCTAGTCAATTATATTCAGAATGTTACAAGAAATCTGAATGATGACAAGTTAATGGAAAATAACTCTCCTTTTAACTTTCGCAGCGGTTTTAAAATCAATTTCAGCTCACCAGCCCCCTTACTATGGTCGCCTATATCGCGGTGGAAAGTAATTTTTTGTCGCTCGCGCAAACTTTATTCGTGAGTGTGAGAAAGTAATTCGAATCGTGGACATCGTGGTAGGCAGAGAATAAGGATTTAAAAACCGTAAAATATGCCTACTTTGCTCCCTCCTGGGTAATTATGTTCCATGGTTATATTGAGGTAATCTGTATCGTAAATCATTATATTGCTTTTGGACTCATGTCCACATTATTGCGAGTAATGACGCTCAATTGTCCGTTCTCTGGTCATAAGCCATCGGGAAGACCCGGGTGTTGCTCGGGTTGAAAATGGCAACCGGTTTATTCCAAATTTCATCGAAATTGTTAGAGCCTTTTTCAAAAACGTGATTACAAACATAAGTATAGAAAAATAATGGTCGTTTAATATTATAGGATAGTACAGTCAGCTGCAGAGAAATGTAACCACCTTTGCTAGGAAACTTGTATGCAGGGGGGGTCACTTTTCTCTGCAGCTGACTGTACTAGCATTATCGTACTATCATTTAGTAATAACTATATTTAGATATACATATACAATTTAAATGTCCAACATAAAAAAGATATTTAAAAAAAAACTTGATAGATGCGCGTGGAGCTAATCCCATGTGCTTCTGTTTAGTCCATTAGAGAAAATACTCTTTTACCAAACAATTTGTCTTCACGTGTAATATTCATGGACTTATTTCTGTAATAAGGGAGTGTCTATAAATAACTTGAAATTGGCGAAATACACCCAAGGACAAAGATACGGCATATGCGCGCAAAAGCGTTCCTTAAAAAGGAAGGTAAATTACCTTACTACTGTTCAGTTGCGCCGCGGCCGCTGACTCGCACGCGTCAAAGACAATAAACTTTTATTACCGAAAAGTAACAAATATCTTTCATAAGAAAATGCCATCTAGGGTTTTTCGAGGCTGCCGAAATTATACTGTAATAGTAAAAGAAAGAAAGGATATCTCATTTCGTTCGTCAGTTTTAATTTGCACTGGGGCTTCACTGTTACTAGTGTAACATGAGATACACGATTAGGTATTGCATGAGTGCTATAAAGAGCTAAATGGCAGCCATGAGCGAGCACGCCGCGTCATTCGGGGTCGCAATTTGAAACAACAATTTATCTCGGTTCTCTGTCGTTTGCCCGAAAGTCATTTGCCATAATTCTATCACTTGCCATAATATTCATTCGCCATAAAGGCATTTTTTCTGAAACCGTGAACTATTCAGAATTGTTATAAAACAAACCTAACCTAACCTATTGGGCTCTATACGATGGCATGTAAAAATTACCTGAAAGGTTTACAGTTTCAGAAAAAAATGCCTTTATGGCAAATTAACATTATGGCAGCCGGCCCGTGTGGTAGCCGGATTAGAATAGTGCCACTCCGTATCTTTTCGTGGATGTCGTAAAAGCCGACTAAGATAATAAAAGCGTGTAGTACTGTTAGGCGATGGGCTTGCAACCTGTCACTAATACACTGGTAAACATCTTCGCTTAAGTGTGCAAAATGTGGTTACAGAATTATCAAAAGTTTTTAAGTTGTTGGAAATTCTGTAGCTCTGCCTACCCCACTCTGGGAATAAAGGCGTGAGTATATGTATGTTATGTAACATTATGGCAAGTGACACAATATGGAAAATGAAATTCGGGTAAACGAAGTGATCCGATTTATCTCATTCTAACAATAGAGTTCGCTATGGATTGCCGTCTTTGTCTGTAATATGTATTATGGTAACGTAGCAACTGTCATTAATTGGTGACGGGTTTTAACAAGCATAACGTATCTAAATATAATATATCATTAGGATACACTGATAATAGTGATAATGAATGACCGTAGTTACTGTTTGTTCCACGCAAACATGCCGCTTATTGTATTCTCTGTTCACCATATGACATACCGTGTTTTTAAGCTGCAGTCAGTTGATACGTCTAGCTAAGAGCAAACCAGTCTTCGTTAGAGAGAATCGAAATTTTGAATAACTGTAAGGTGTATAGTGATGTAAACACTACTTAGTGGTTATAAATATAACATGGATTTCACATTTTACTTGTGTAAGTATTTTTTTTTTGTCGTATACACTCATGAATTTTCATACTGGGTATGTTCTAAAAACTATATTTAAATATTCTGTAATTTATATTGAAACTTTTATACTTTACTGAAAATATTATTTGATACCTAACTAAATGAAAAGCAAGCTGAAAAACCCGACTGCATTTTTTGATATTTTTATTAAACCCGTTTATTAATGCTACTATATTCGTATAATATTTGACATGGTCACATTAAGACCTTTAACAGTCAAGGTATCCTATGGCAACCGGGGTGGTGAAAGGATTCAAACGATACCGTACACATTCAAATCCGCTCAGGCGTTTAGAAGTTATGGTGGTATAAAGAAGCGTACGATATGAACCCTGAAAACATAAGGCCGGCCTTACACTTGTAAGTTTTACTTACGTAAGTAAGGACACGGCTACCTGTTAGAATGAGAAAAAATATTTCTATCTTAGTCTAACAAATAACTGCGTCCCTACTTACGTAAGTAAACTTACCAAGTGTAAGGCCGGGCTAACACTCCTTTTTTTGGGCAGTCGTGTAAAAAGTAAAGTCTTAGTGTAGTTTTTGGTATTTCGATATTTTTTTTGTATTTGGTACTTAGTTACATTATTTCTAATCTTTCCTGTTCGGAAAGTAAGAATTTCTATAAATATCTCAGCAGCGAGACAACAATGGCATTTTCATCCCTAGGACAAAATTGATTTTGCGAAAAAAAAAAAACAAACTAACCCCAACTCTAACTTGTAAATAAATGAGAGAGAAATAATTTCACAAAATTAGTCTGATTTTAAATACGGTCAAATTGACTTGACAGACATCACAATGACTCATATTTTTTTCATGGCAATAATAAAACAAAATGTTTAGTTTACCCTTCGATATTTTAAATAAAAAATATTGTTAACTTGGTTGAAAGTACCTATCCCTTACACTCTCGAACTGTAGACACTCGCCACTCGGCTCGTGCAGCTTAAATATCTCGTCTGTTACTGATCAGCTAATCACTTTTATCCCTTGGTCAACTATCTACCATTGTATTATCTAGCCGCGATTAGAAAGGGATTAAGGGTGACAGTTTTACCATAATTACTTACGTCAAAGTGCATATGAATTGACAGCTATTCCAATCCCAAACTAATCGCGGTTTCATAATACGTCAATCAGCAAAGTATTGTGCTATGCTAATTAATGAATCTTTACAGTTGCTTTATACACTAACTTTTTCATATATATTTCAGAGATCTATGCAGATGAGATAACTAAAGTAAAATTCAATTTAATCAATATTTTCGTGTAACAAATAATAAGTACCTTATAGGTACAGTCGAGTTCATATGTGTACACTTTAGTACCTTGTCACTTTAAGCGCTGTGACTATTCATATATATGGCGGTTTATACATGACATTAAATAGAAAAAGGTACTAAAGTGTACACATATTTTGTGAACTCGACCGTACTTAAATTTATGCAGCATATACCTTTTAAAGCTGCGTTTAAAGCTTTATTTACCTAACTGCCCAAGAAGGTAAAGTTCTTAGCCTAAATGTAGGTATGCTCCGTTTTTACCTTGTAGAGGGTAAAAGGATGGCCCAAATTCGACACAAGGTACTTTTTTTGGCATAATGGCGGTTCCATAAGTACACAAACACAAGTAATTATAAAATAAATACCTAGAAGCCCTCTTTAGTCTGTCGCAATATTGTAACAATGGTATGACAGTCTCAAACCGCCTATACAATTATCATCTTTTACAAACAGCGCTGTACAATAAAAGCGATTCAATCATTCTCAATAAAGGGCAAAAGAAGTATCGCCGAATAATTAAATTCAAACACTACTATTCTTTTCAGACGTCGGCGCCTTCATATCAACAATATCGAGAGCTTCAGCAACAGTGTGCGCCATCACAGACAGAAATGACTGCATCTACACAGTCGTTTGTGAGGGCCACGCCGGCAGCGCTGGTAACCCTTCCTGTGGCTCCGACGCTTACGTCACCTTCATCATGCGCGACTCCAATGTAGACACCCTCACCATGGGCTTCTTCGGATCCACCAACTTCGACTCCAGGGTCAGACACATCCAAGCTATCAACAACAACTGGCCCAACATAGAATCCTTCGCCTTAAAGTACTACACCAAATGCCTCGAGATCAACTTAGCGAACAACAACATCAAAAACATCAAAAACGACGCGTTTAGGAACTTATTCGTTTTAGAGTCTCTCAATCTATCTATGAACGCTATCGAACGCCTTAATCCCTCATCTTTTGCAATAGCAGAACAATCAGGTGGTAAACTAGAGAGACTTGACTTGTCTAACAACTTTCTGACGGAAATTTCTAGTGAATCGTTAGCTTATTTGACAAATCTGAAATTTTTGTATTTACAAAATAACAGACTCACGACGTTAGCGGATGATTGCTTTACACATTTAAAAAATCTTACCACGCTGAATTTAAGGAACAATCAATTGACAGCTATAAACATGACGTTAGTTAACCTCAAAACTTTGCAAGGACTAGATATTTCATTCAACTTCTTGAAAAGAATAGCAGGCTTTGAAATCAATAGGGCCGGGGCCCTGTTATTAGTCAATATGTCTTATAATGATATCGAAGAAGTCGAATCAAATTGTTTTAATCAAGCATTTAATCTCATCGCATTAGACTTAAGCAACAATAGAATTAAAACCCCGATAGACAACGTAATATTCATAAATAACAATCGCTTGCAGCATTTAAACCTGTACAATAACTGTGTAGAATATATAAACGACGACGCATTTAAACATAATGACTTAAATTACCTTAATTTAGAAAGAAATTACTTGAAAGGGGATATTTTGAAAAACACATTCAGTGGCCTTAGTAATGTGACGAGACTTGATTTGTTTAACCAAAGCATAAAAGCCGTCAGGCAAGGCGCATTTACCGCAATGGTAAGCTTGATTTATTTAAATTTAAGTAACAACTATTTAGATACGCTGGATAATGACAGTTTTTCAATTTCGTCGCCGTTAAACATTTTGGATATCTCGCACAATAACGTATCCAATCTAGATTTTTTGAAAGGATCTTTAGTGAACTTAGCAGAACTTTACTTGAATGACAATAAACTAATATATATAAGGAAATATACGTTTGCCAATCAAATAAACTTGAAGAAACTGGATTTGTCAATGAATTTTATAGTAACTATAGAACAGTTTTCGTTGCCGTTGCTAAACTTGCAGTACCTGAATCTGACTGGTAACCGTATGGCAGGTGTCGTTATGAACAATACGTTTACTCCTTCAAAGTATCTCAGATTTCTAGACTTGAATGGTTTTAACTTAATTAGAATTGACGATGAAGCGGTTATTAATTCTCCTTTACTTGCCAGAGTAAACCTGTCACAAAACGCAATTGAATATATTGGGCCCAATAATTTCAGAAACATGGACAATTTATACAGTTTAGACTTGTCGCACAACAAACTGAGTGAATTAAAGATGAACAACAGTAATCTATACAATCTAAAAGCTCTGTATTTAAACAATAATCAACTGAAAAACATTTCTTCTTCATTTGTAAATATTTCGCAAATAGTTTACCTTGATTTTTCGAATAATGATATCGCCGAGATATCTGATCCTATTTTTAAGACCCTCGGAAATCTAAAGGTTCTTCGCCTCGCTGGGAACAACATTAAAAACTTGAATAATCCTCTAACTAATTCCCTCACACAACTTTTGACTCTATGCCTTTCCTCAAATGCACTAGCCAATGTAAATCTGAGTTATTTCCCCGATTTGGTTGACGTCGACTTAAGTAACAACAGCATTAATTTTATTAATGCCTTATTCTTTCAAAATATGACCCACTTGCAATCTTTAGATTTAAGTAACAACCAAATATCCGAGCTGCCTCCTGGCACATTTCAGAATCTCAAAATCTTAAAACTACTCAATTTATCTTCAAACTCTATAACAAAATTACGATACGGCAGTTTCAAAGGTCTAAACAGAACCGAAGTAATAGACTTATCTCGTAACGGGATGAATGATTTAGACGTTGATATATTTCACGTTTGCATCGAGTTGAAGAGACTTATAATTGACTATAATTTCATCACTCAAGTGGACTTCGACAGGTTGGTCATGACGGTGCCCAATCTGAACGCTCTTAGTTTGGGCGGTAATCCGATGATGTGTAAGGAAATTGTTCGAAATTATAATAAAGGGTTTATGAGACGTGTGGAGGTTACTTCTATACATAGAGTCTTTGAAGAAGACAATGTCCATGGCATATGGTGCGGCGGTCCCGCTGCAACTACTCCTAATGGACTCGAACTAGTGTCTCCGACGGAACTGACTCAAAGCGCCCCTTTTTCAAGCCTCCTTTTGATTTGGTGCACGATTCTTACTATTTTGGTCCTTGTAATAGGTGCTGGAAGTTATATTTATAAGCGTAAACGTATAGTCATCATAAGTGGGTCTAGAAGCATGAGAAGCACACTTGAATTAAGCGGTTCTGAATATCATAATGACTTATTGACTTAGTCATTTCTTTGTAGCTAGGTAATTAAGTTAGTCCGCTTTAAGCGGTTTATGTTAAACTAAGGTAAATTTGGTTGTTTTTTTTTAATCTTGTAATAATAAATATTTGAATTAGAAGATAACTGTATATTGTGTTTTTATTTTGCTGAGGTTGCTGTTTCTTTTTAGAAGGTATACTACCCCAAAGCTATTATATTGAACTAATTATATTCATAATTTTATTTCATCGTCAAAAAATCAAGCATTTAAACAATCAGTTTTATTATAAAACTTTCTTTTCTAAAACTGACTTCAAATTTCTTCATTAAACAGAACAGGGGGGTTATTACGACATAGCTATGCAGTTCATTTTACAGTGAGCGTAAAGGACAGAATTATAGCAGTTACATAGCTCCGTCCTTTTCTCTCCGCGAAATCTGAACTGCGTAGTTATGTCATAAAAACCCTCCAGGTGGGTTATTATGACTTAGCTACGTAGTTCAGTTTACGCTCAGAGAAAAGTACAGAGCTACGTAACTGCTACAAGCTATAGATCTATCCTTTACGCTCGCCGTAAAATGAACTGCAAAGCCATGCATGTCATAATAACCCCCTGAAGAAAATAATACCCATTTATGAATTACCTAGATACAATACAACCACAGGTCACCCTACACTACCTAGGTACCCGACGAAGAGCTGCCCCAACACTTTATTTTCCGTACCTGGGTAGTGATTCTGTAAACAACGCCGGTCGTGCGGACTGTCGAGTGATATTCAAGCGGCGAGATTAAGTAGTCCCGTCAGTGCGAACAAAACACATTGTAGCGCGTGCATTTTCAATTAAGCAGCCTTATACGTTCGACCCATCGTGCTGCGTGCCGCAGCCGAGCAACGTGCACGGTGCCGCTGCAAATTCGTTGATAGATAACACTATGAGTATAAATCCTCTAGGCCTAAAGTTCCCGATATACATTATAAATTTAGTAATTTTAATCTTTACTGTACAAAATACACTTAATATACTTTATGCCACCGTAAGGCAATTAATGTGATATCAGCTCCCAGTACCTTTTGCATGATTGTGCTGGTGCACTCCTACGCACCCCGACCGGTATTTGCATCCGGTAAAGCGTGTTATTGTTAGAACAAGGATCAAAGGTCGATGCTTGTAAACGTCGAACAATGCAGTGATCAGTGGGGATCACATTATTATTACATGCATACAGGCAGAGACCACTTTTTTCCACTTGCTATGATCCTGACAATTATTACTATGACTGTATTGTCCAACTACACTAAAAAAAAGCATTATGTTTAAGCAATAAATATGAAAATGGACTGCTTTGCACCATACTATAAGTCGATCGAAACGGTAATTGTTACTGGTCCTAAAACCGTCAAAACTTGCGGCCAAATTTTAGGGTCTTGATAGAAAATTTAAATATTATTTTGAATCAGTGTAGCATTGTAATGTTGAATCAGTACTACAGTACAGAAATATTGCAAAATCATTAATTCGTAATTAAAAAGATAAAAAAAGATAAAAGATATTTATTCAGTAAGTAGGCCGCACGGGCACTTTTACACGTCAAGAATCTACCAGCGCTTCCCAAGAGGAGACCATTGCCGAGAAGAAACGCCTTAATAATGTTAGATCAGTACCTAATCGTGATCGTCTTTTACTGTTTTTAAACACTCACAGCCACTCTAGTACAGTCGAAGTCATAAATATGTTTACACTTTAGTACCTTGTCACTTTAATCGCTGTGTTAATTTCATATGACACGTTAAACATGACGTCAAATAGATAAGGTACTAAAGTGTAAACATATTTTTGACTTCGACTGTACAAGCCTAGTGCTTAGTTTGAGACTAGGTCAATTGGTGTGACATTGTCCCATTGATATTTATTTTTATTTTATATTTGATGATACCTTTCGCGATCAGTTACTCTAAGTGTTTTTGCTCAACTGTGTGTAGTCGGAAATTATTTCTTTCAGTGTGCATACGCTAGATGCGGCTTTGATATAAATGGCCGTAATGTTAAGTTAAGTGGCGATTCTATTACCACAGTTTTACTCTAAAATTAGATCTTATTTTGCTGAATAAATCAGGGCCTTTATTCTGGGTGGTAAAAACGATATCGTATTGCACCGCTGTCCTATTACCTAACACCCTCCCAATTGCAATCGACTTGAAAGCGGAACAATTGTTCAAAATTTATCGATTTTCAAAATGAAAACGATTGCGATTGCGAGTGCGTAAGGCAATATGCCCTCAGAGGGCCCAGACAAAGATGCATTACGCTAACTATCGTTTCTATTCGTTTAGTTTTAAACCAATCGCGTCATTGGCACATCACGTGACTTATCGTATCACGTCATCTACCAGTGACGCGATTGGTTTAAAAACTAAACGAAGAGAAACGCTAGCTAGCGTAGTGCATCTTGTCTGGACCCTGTGTTATAGAATCGCTTTTAACTCGCCGCCATTACTGTCACGTAAATAAGAGCTATCCAATTGACAATACGATCACAGATCAAAGACGATATGGCTTTTACTGCCTAGAAATACCGGGCCAGCTCAATTACCCATACGTATGCAAAACGGGAATGTCATTTTTATGCCGTTTCAAAATCATAAGAGGTTTTCATGTTGTATTTTTTTTATTTTAGTCAACCCTACCTGGTTTATTCTTCTACACTAGTTCTAGCGAAGTCCTCGAACTCTGCTTCATGGCAGTAGTAGACCGGGAACAGCCTGGTGCACTCCCTCTCCCCAGCGCGCTCGTCCCGACTCACGTGCGCGGGGAACAGACCCATCAGCTCCAGGAGCGGCAGGTCTGACTTCATTGAGAGCATGAAGGCTATCATCATTTGGTCTCTGTTGATCGATTAAGTTGAGTTATACACAGATTTAGGTTACCGTCTTTGCTGTGGATATACCCGAAGTTAACGTTATTATGGCGTAATTTTCTGACTGAACCCACATCCGCATAAATGGTATAAGGTTTATTTCAGTCATATCATGTCATATGTCAATAAAAACATACCTAATTTGCACACAAGCCTTTAAGACTGCGCTTAGAGTACGCCGGATGTACAGTGGCGCCCTCATTGCTATTGTTGTGTTTTCTAATAAACTAAAGTATTTTCTTGAAATTGGTCGATAGGTTTTTGTACTACAAATAAAAACATAACTTATAGGGTATATCACATAGTTTCATAACAATTCACCTTCGAGTTATCAACTTAACGGAAAAAAGTGGCCACCTTTTCCCGTTAAGCTGACTACTCAAAGGGTAATTGTTATTCAAGTTTGTTACGTATCCCATAAATTATATTTTACTTGCGCTACAAAAACATATCGTCTGATTGCAAGGAAATTCTTTATTTAATTAGAAACACAATAATAGTAATGAGGGCACCAGTGGACGCTCAACGTTTGCTGACTTAAACTCTTAATTCGGGAAACAAAAAACCACATTGATTTTGTTTAACTATTTTTAGATTTAATGACAAATATAAATTAGTTTCCCTAATAACTTGCATGACGAAACCATGTTTGATTTGTGCGTATTTTTGTGCTGTAGGTTTTTTTTTTATATATTGTTTACTTACTCCTCAGTAATTCCGAGTTTGTTATATTGAGCCACGCTGTACGAAACATGGACGGCGTTAGACGGACCGCTGCCTCGGAAGATGCCCATCTGCACACCAAATGTAACCATTTTAATGATAATGTCTTTTAGTCTGAAGGTCACGTGAACACAAAAAATAAAGCTTTATTGATGTTTCGTAACGGAGTTAGTCGAGAATCTTTATCATCCTAAGGCCCACAATACAACGAAGTTGGTCGATGGAATATGAATCTATTGTGAATTAAATAAAGTCAATTTTGTAGCGTGAAGGAGTAACAAACTGACACACAAACACACAAACTTTCAAATTTATAAAATTAGTGGGAGCATTTGTTTGATTTTATATTTTCGGAAAGAGGCCATCGTCTCCTTTCCTTGTATAAAGAAATAGAAAGTAAAATGGAGATAATTACATACAGTAGTTTGAGACTGGATCAGTTTATGCAAAATTATTCCCTAACATAAGTCATTTTATTTATTTAGGATTTGCAACGTATTGCAGTCTTCATTTTTTTTTTTTATGTCATAGAGAAGACAAACGAGCACACAGGCCACCTGATGGTAAGTGGAAACTGTGACCCATAGACATTCGCATTCACAGGACTGCGATGTAATCCTAAGACTGCAAATGCGTTGCCAACCCTGAGGACTAAGATGGAATGCCTCTATGCTAGTCATTTCACCGGCTGTCTTATCCCCAAACCGGAACACAACAATACGAACACTGCTGTTCGGGGCGGTAGGTTAATGGATAAGATGGTGGTAGCGATCCGGACGGGCCCTGCACAAGGTCCTACCACCCGCAAAATAATGCTCGTTGGCCTTCTCAATGCCAAAAAATCTTACGTGGATAACAGCAGCTCTGTGCGGGATAAGCGCCTCTATGGCTCTGTGTCGCTTGTTTATTTCCAGAAGCACCAGCACGTGGGGTGGCAGGAACTCCTGCTCTGGAGTCACGTTTTCACTGACCAGCTGGAAATGTAAGGTGTATTCTGATGCAAAATTAAATTAAGGAGACACTGGAGTTTGGTGAAAAGGTATAAGTTACTTAACTTACTTATGGTAAGTTTAGACTACGACACTATACCTACACTGTAAACTCAGTGGTTCCCCTATGGAATCCCTAATCGTTATTTCGCTCATTGAATACAAAATTGACACATTCCAAAATAATTTACTCTTGCATTAAAAAACGAATAGCTTCTAATTTTAAAATGCAACACTAACTCTGAAAATCAGCGTCGCGGTTCCGGCCGTGACATAGTGCTGAGTGGTGTCAATTTCGACGACAGGAAATCACCCATGGCAACATTATGCTAAAATTTCTAAATTCCTTTTCCTTATTGTTTAATTATTATTTTTTCTGTGTTGCCATTCTTTTTGTCAATGTTAAATTTAATCTGTGTTTTATTTGTTTTTTCCTGTGATCGTCGAATAAATATTTTCTATTACTTCTATTTCTATTTTGAAATGTGTCCGTTTTGTATTCAATGAACGATTTGTTCCCTAGTTGTCATGCATCGTTTGTCCGAATTTTCGTTTATCGTAAAGCCATTTCCTCTTAAATTTTAAAACTTTTTTGTTGTCATAAAACAACCCTAACCTAACCAATTAAACATTACATAACTCCCTCCTCCTCCTCCTCGTCCTTTTCTCTCAGCGTGAAATTAATTGCACAGATACGTCATAATAACCCCACAGATTTATCATGTCATGAGTTAAAGTATTTGTGATGTCAAATAAATATTTTGTCATTTGTCATTTGTTTGTGAAAAGAACACATTACTCGTATACTGGATTCATTATAGTTGAAATGCTAAAAAAAGCTGGTCATAAATCATTTTACTAGATAAAAATTACAAAACCGATGAGTTTAGTCCTATGAAATTTCCGCTAGAGGTTTATTATGGTTTATTATTTTATTTATAAAAAATCCACGTTAACCTATGTGGGCTTATAGAGCAATAACAGTTGGGACAAAGATACAACTATTTTTAGGTCATTATTGTAATCGTTACGGACGTCCGCAACGCGTGGACTATTTGTTTTATTAGGGCACAACGTATTAGGTCATTAACTCTGTTCTATCTCGTGTCCAAAACAAAGGGTACTATCAGCCCAATGGAACCCTGACCCACCATAGAACGGCGTCACAGTGACATTATAAAACAATTTGTTTGACACTTCTTATGACTTGAATCATAACGTCTCTGTGACACAGTTCTATGGTGGGTCAAGGTTCCAATGGTCTGATAGTACTTACGTTAGGAAAAAGGATCGCTAATCCGTTAGCCTTAGCTATGTCGTTCGGAGGCGCGTAGAATCCTGGAACCATTAGCCCCGGTGGCGGGAAATACTCATTCTCATCCTCGATATCTCCATCCGGCTCTTCATCTTCGTCTGACAAAGCCTGTTTTATAAGAAATAGTCTCCAGGTCAACACGCGTTTCTATATGCTAATGCAGTTTTTTTATAATGGACACAAGTTTTTTTTTTTAATGTTACATACATACATACATAATCTCACGCCTTTATTCCCAGAGTGGGGTAGGCAGAGCTACAGAATTTCCAACAACTATAAAAACTTTTTGATAATTCTGTAACCACAATTTGCACACTTAGGCGTAAGATATTTACCAGTGTATTAGTGACAGTCGGCTTTTACGACATGCACGGAAAGATACGGAGTGGCACTATTCAAATCCGGCTACCACACGGGGATATATTAATTTTTAATGTTTTAAATGTTTTTAGTGATTATAATACTAAGAAGGTACCTATGCGGCTAGGTAGGGGAAGGTTGCCTAACTAACATTACCAACCTATCGAGTTAGAAAAAAAACTGCATTAGCATACAAACGTAACCCTAAGCAGTAATCTATCAAATGAACCCTTTAAATTTGACTTCAATCGACTGAACGTTATACACACGCCAACTTTTATTTTATATGTATACTTATACTATCTTCTCTCTCTTCTTTAGCATAGTATATCTGTCTACTTATTCTAATTATTATGACTTTTAAAGTTTGTGTGTTCGTTTCAAGTCAGAGAGAAATGTGGAATAAAAGAAGATGTAGTGACAAAGATTGAAAAGGGCATGCTTCGATGGTTCGGTCATTTGGAAAGGATGGATGAAAGAAGATTGACGAAGGAGAAGATATACAGATCGAAAATGAGTGGACGGGTCGGAAGGGGCCGCTCTAGGCGTACTTTTTCGAGTCAAATCGGAGAAATACTGGAAAAGAGCCGAATCTTAAGTACCCGAAACCGACGTGCGTGCATGACTCGATGTATGAATGTGGAAGAAGCGAAAGAAATTTGTCAAGATCGTAGCAAGTGGAAATAAGTGGTCTCTGCCTACCCCTCTAGAAACAGGCGTGATTTAATGTATGTATTTATGTATGTGTGTTTCACGCTGAACGGATTTAGATACAATTTGAAATGTAGATAGATTATACCTACCCTAGATTAACACATAGGCTACTTTTCATCCCGGAAAATTAAGGAGTCCCAAATGGAATAACGATAATCGAAATCTACGCGGGCGAATTCTTGGGCAGAAGCTAGTTTTGAAATAAACGTGTTCGCCTTACCTCGGGTATCACAATTTCTGTTCCTTCATCTTGAGGCTGCTGCTTCAATTCATCTAGCGCAGTAAGATTCTGGAAAAAAGCCGACACTTTTAAATAACTTCCTTTGTTTTGGCACAGTCTTATCGTTGCTTAAATGCAAAAGGGCCACAAATCAAAATGTGTTTGTGTTGCATTTAAATTCGGAACGCTACATATAATATTATGTAGGTACTTTAAGTTTTAAATCAAAGTATATCCTTTTTTGTTTTGTGACACTTTTGCATTTAAGCAGCGTTATTATGTTTTCGTTTTTTTTTTGTATGGCATAGAGAAGGCAAACGAGCACACAGGCCACCTGATGGTAAGTGGAAACTGCGACCCATAGACATTCGCATTCACAAGACTGCAATGCAATCCTAAGACTGCAAATGCGTTGCCAACCCTGAGGATTAAGATGGAATGCCTCTATGCTAGTAATTTCACCGGCTGTCTTATCCCCAAACCGGAACACAACAATGCGAACACTGCTGTTTGGCGGTAGGTTCATAAAACATTTTAAACTATTAATAATAATTAAGAAAAAGGTAAAAATATTAGCGTAAATTAATAACTGTTTACTTTTTACATTAAGGTGAATACTCGAGATTTACCCGAGATAGAATCTGAGCATTCTATCTCGGGTAAATCTTTCTAAAAACTTACTCCAGACTTCAATAAGTCAAGCTCAAGTTGTTCCCTCTCTTTCTTCTTGGTTTCCTGCTCCTCCACGATGGCCTGGCGCGCTAAGCGCTGCATTTCTGAGAGACGGCGAGCTCGCTTCTCTCTCTTTTCTTCCTGTAAAACAATTTATATCCTTCAGTGCCTTTAACTCGTCGAACGTTATGGCATATGTATTATGTATGTAAGTACAATATTTAGTTATCTAGGTATTTATATCGTTTACTAGTACCTATTACAAGCCAAGAGCTAAGTTTGGGACTACGTCAATTTGTGTGTGCTCGTCCCCTGGTACTTATATATTCATAATCTGCGAAAAATCCTGTACAATAACGTATATAGGTTAAGGGCGCAGTAATTATTTCAATGTCAAAGCATCATCGTCTTTGGACGTATTACAATATGATCGAAATTTACTAACACCACAAATACAAAAAATGTATTTCATTAATTTCATTATACACACAAAAAGAGATATCTGGCGGATCCCAAACTATGCTACTAATTTCACTGGTTGTCTTATCCCCATTGAACACTACTACTTGGCGGTGGGTTCATGGATAAGATTGTGATAGCAATCCGGACAGGCCCTGCACAAGCTCTGCAGGAGCCTTGTGATAGCTTCTTATATACTTGACAGTAATAAAAACAATACCATAATGCTTCCTAAGCAATGGTATATTACCTAGTAAAATACAGGCCGGGTACATAATTCCAAAGAGTCATAAAAATTTAAATTTCGACTTTTTATAATTCCGAATGCAATACTTTGAAAGACCCTTAACGAAGCCTTACCTCCGCATAGCAATTAAATTATGCAATGAATATGAAATTACATTCGGAAAAATGAAAATTCGGATAAATGAATATTTGGGGGAAAAAAACTGAATTTCAAGGTCGCTGTGTACTGTTTTCCTGTACCCTGAGTCTTTTCTTCTCTTCGCGCCTCTGCCTCCACACCTCTTCCCTCGTGGGGCTGTAAGACTTATACTGGTCAAAGGCAGTCTTGAGTATCGGCTGTTCCTTATGTGACTTGGCTGGGTCCAGTGGCGGTATGTCCTCGTACAGTATTCTGCGTACTAGGCCTGCGAATGTTGAATATATACGACCATTTCCATAGTTAGATCAGCTTTTAGATAAATAGATACCTTAACCTTATAAATGCCTTATGATGAATAGAAATGTGTCACTCACATGCCAAATAGGTATGTTTGCTATGCTATGAAAATTACAGAAAAAGAAGAAAAGAAAGAAAGAAAAGGAAGAGATCCCTTGTACATCCCTGTTATATTTTTGTCTATTTTATAATTGTGATCTCTTGTTTGTACAATAAAGTGTTTACATACATACATACATATTACACCTTATTGATACGACACAAAGTCTCTTTTAATCTTGAACTTTCAGTTGACGGCCAGAGATCTCTGTGGCGTTCAAAAGGTTAATGATTTACGTTCCTTTGGGTTAAAAGGAAAACCGACGACTCTAAATTTCGCGTCGAACCAGAAAAGTGATAATTTGAAATATATCGACAAGAAAAATGTACCAACCTAAATAACGTCTAAAATAAAACGTGTCCCATGTAAGTTTCAAAAGTGAAAAATTCACTTAATTTTTTGCAATATTGTGAAAGTTTCAAAAGTGAAACTTTCATCTAAAATTTCATACAACATTTTGAAAGTTACCAAAGTAAAATCGTTTAATTTCTGATTAAAATTCTAAAAGTTTTGACATGTAACGTCAGTAACGAAAATTTTACATGAAATTTTAACGAAATTTACTTGTGTCAGAATCATTTCCATATAATTATGTAACTTTCAGACGCTGTAATTTTCGTAGTTGCGAAAAGTTTTGCAATGTTTGAGAAATCGTTCATTCATTACTAAATATAGTCCCATGGTAAAATTTTTCAATAATATATTATGTGAAAATGTACACCTGTATTTACGTACACTAAAAAATATAACCAATGCGTAAATACGACTTACCTGAAATACACCAATTTTTAAAACAGCACTTCGAAGTTGCAATGCTGCACACGTTTTGATCTTAATCTGAATTAATTAATGCATAACTTTGTGCTTATTTTAATTCGCACCGAATTTATAATTTAAAAAAATCCATTTCTGCTTGATAAATATATTATAACAAAAAAAAAGGACCATGCGTCAAAATTGTCCCAAAACCAAAAGCTGCTGAGAGTTAATTCATTTAATAGATATTTATCCTCCTAAGGCTCACCATACAACGAAATTTATCAAAGTAATATAAATCTATTGTGAATGAAATATAGAAGAAAATCGACTTTACTTCTATTAAGTACACTAGACCTTTATTTGCAAAGCGCACGAGGTTAAATCCACTTCATTTCGTGCTATGGGCACCACGTCGAATTCCATCGCAGAACTGAGATATTCATATTTAAGTCAGAGTGCATACAAAATCGGAATCATACCCTAAGAAAAATACTTACCTACGAAAGACCCAGAGCCTAGAAGCCTGAAGCAGATAGCCAAGGCTGGACCCGCCAGCAGCGCGTGTATCGATGCCTCGTTAATAGGGGCATCGCCATTGTAGAGCAAATCACGCGCAGTGTACTCGTCCAACGCAATATCCTCACGAGCCACCATCATTATGTCTGGAAATAACAACATAAACATTTCTAATACAGGCTTTTTTCGGTCGTTGTAGTTTCATAATCAGCAACTGCTTTGTTTTCTGAAATCGTTCTCTCAGGTTTTTTTAAAGGGACATTAATTTATAGAACTCATTAGGTTGGAGTAGGTTTGTTTTATAAAAATGATGAAGAGTTTACGATTACAGAAAAAAAACTATGAGGTATATGAACATTAAAGGCTCTATTTTAGGCTTATTTAGCTTATTAGGCCTATTAATTTTAGGCGTTCTGATACGTAACCTTTCTTAATCTGTCACCCAGTAAATTTTTTCGTTTATTTATATCTTTAGAAAATATATTATACTCTTATGCGAGGCCTAATTAACCTAAACATGAAGACTTTCTCTTGCAATATCATATTGCTATGCACACTTATTGCTACACTACATAATTCCAAATTGATCAAAATCCCGAATTTCCATAAATCCGAACGCAATTTTTTGATAGAAGATTTAACTTTTAGCTATCGTTTATAAATCAAACCTAACCTAACCTACGTATCACAGCTAAATTATGCAGTATATTTAAAATAGCTCCAGCGTAAAATAACCTTTGGAAAAATTTAAATTCCGTCAAATGAATATTCGGAAAAAAGTAATTCGGAATTTTAAGGTGGTCCCATATTGCTATATGTCGCAAAGTACCTACAATATATTTGAAAATAGTATACGTACCTACCTACACACCTTTGTAAAAACGGAGAACAATAAAAATATTTCACGTATCAACGTTGACGTAGCGATTTAACCGGAGCAGTTTAGTAACTTACGAGTATAGGTAACAAAACATTGGAACGGGTAGTGATAAAAAAAACGAGTAATCATCGGAAATAGATAGCTAAAGGGGTCAATAAACTGAGATATGATTTGGGTATAAATAAAGTCTGAGCTTTTGCAGTTTTTTCGCAGTACTACGAATCGTTAGTATCACTAACGTGGGTAAGTTTTAAGCTTAAGTTGCCGACCGTATTTTTAGACGTAAAATAGGGAATATGCATCAATTTTTTTAATTGCGTTTTCCAACAAAATATGAAAATACCGTATAAAAGGTCACCAAATTGAAAAAATTAAATCCACCAAAAGATCCAGAAGAAACTATGACTTAGACAGCGATTAGACAGGAGGATCCGATATGCACTGTGACGTCATGTGGTGGACCATATAAACTCCATGTTAAATTCCGTTTTGCGGAAAGAGATTACTTAGCAGATAATATTTGTTGGCTTTTCTCAACTATTTGTTACATGAATTAGCTTATATTGAAGCTGAGAAAAAAATATGGATATTCCCTATTCCTCAGAGCATTCCCCTTTATAGCGCTTGAAGAACACATAAACCTTCAAATACTAATTCTGCCCTACTACGGAGAAAAGGCACAAATGCAATTAATCTGTAGAAGCATATTAAACTCTCAACGGTATAATAAGAAGTTGGAAGTGCAACACAATTCATATAGTAGAAGTGCCTTTTTTCCGTTATAGTGCAGAATTATTGCCATTAAACACCCACCGTTCATGTCCCATCGCTCATACAACTCGACATGTGCGTGTTTTGCGTGGGGCCAGAACAACACGAAGTTGAAGTTCTGCAGGTGCGCCACCATTAGCTCTGCGCGACGTCTCTTGCGCAGGGACAGCTGCGTCGACCTGTCAATAGGTGACGTTGGAATATACAGTGCTACCATGTTCCTAATAGCGACACATGAGTGACTACTAAATTTCTGACAAAAAAAATAATTGCGGTAAACTTTTGCTGCCGACTGTTCTTTTTTTGCACCCTCGTCATCTACTTGTCAAGACAATTCTAACAAGCCCTAACACGACGGGTTTATCATGTGTAATTTAGGAGTTCGTATGCCCACCCTGAGTCTCCATCGTCAGATCAGCTCGATGGTACTATATTATTGTATTGTCATCAGAACTAAAGGCGTAAGTATGTAAATTTTCAGCTTCATCGGAAACCGGGAAGTGGGTCAAATATAACATGCAAGATTTGACCCTTACATACATACATACATACATACATTGCTAGTTAAATAAACGCTTTTTAAGAAAGCTATTTAAAGGTTTGGAATACTGTAGTGGTATCGCCGACACATACAGAATTCAGAGCCCCTATTCTACTCGGTAAAACTATATTGGTTTTGACCAGGGAAGTGATTCTGTAAACAACGCCGGTCGTGCGGACTGTCGAGTGATATCCAAGCAGCGAGATTAAGTAGTCCCGTCAGTGCGAACAAAACACATTGTAGCGAGTGCATTTTCAATTAAGCAGCCTTATACGTTCGACCCATCGTGCTGCTAAATTGAAAATGCACGCGCTACAATGTGTTTTGTTCGCACTGACGGGACTAAAATGGTCAAGTTTAAGTCGGGCTCGCGCTCATTCGATGGGAAATCGAATTCAAATCGGAATGTAATAACATGCTTTCGGTCATTTGGAAAGGATGGATGAAAGAAGATTGACGAAAGAGATATACAGATCAAAAGTGAGTGGACGGGTCGGAAGGGGCCGCCCTATGCGTACTTTTTCAAGTCAAATCGGAGAAATACTGGAAAGGGACCGAATCTTAAGTACCCGAAACCGACGTGCGTGCATGACTCGATGTATATGTATGCATGTGGAAGAAGCGACAGAAATTTGTCAAGATCGTAGCAAGTGGAAAGAAGTGGTCTCTGCCTACCCCTCTGGGAAACAGGCGTGATTTAATGTATGTATGTATGTATGTAATAACACCTACTACAGTACTCTGCGGTGGTGCGGAACCCACGGAGCACGAGTCCGACTCTCACTTGACCAGTTTTTAAAACGTTGAGTACCATAATACGTCAAATGCAATATAATTATATGTTTTTATCGTGTAGAATCTCAGCCCTGAGCCAATATCTTCGATCTTGGCTGAGATGTGCGTCACAAGATACGTCAAAGTAAACGTCAAACGATAGAACACTGTCATTTTTGACGCATCTCAAGACGAGCATTAGAGTTGAGATTAGTTTATTAATACGACCTTTAATGAGCCATTCTCAAAATCTCGTGACTAAAATGTCCTTATGGCAAAAAAAGCGTTGAAATTAAAAAGTGGCAACAATTTAGTGTCAAATCAATCTAAAAAAAGGGACGACACAGTGTTGCCACTTTTTAATATCAAGACTTTTTTGACAGACTATAAAATAGGTTGTATAGGATATCTCTTATGTACTATACCTAGCAAGTTCGAACCAACCAGCCTCACGGTCCAAATCTGCTTTGACAACTGCGCGCCATTGCTAGAAATAAAGTTAAATTATTGTTAAAATGTGATGGAACCAGTTATGAGCAAGGAACAATGATGGACGTAGACATAACTTAGTTATTATATAAATGTAGCTAGCCGTCTCGTGTTGCTGCGCCCTTGCAGGGTGTCACATGTATACCTATCCCTGTTTGTTCCACCTTGAATTGTTATGTGATATGCAAAAAATTATTGAATTGAATTGAATTGAAGCTTGATTCTTATGTTACAGAAGAAAAGGGTTATTCATTTGATGTAAAACAATCAATTTATAAACTTTGAATTCAGAGTTAAGTGTACATTTTTGTTGCCTTCAGCTAAAGGTGTCTAATATTAGTCAAGCTAATTACTTAGTTATTTGAAAACAAGACTTTAAGAGAAAACGATAGGATTACATATCAAAAAAATAACCTCGATTTTTTAGTACAGTCTCACCTGCAATAATGTATTATATTATCCAACATTAGGTGCAAAAATAATTGAGACGCTCTTAAACCTCTAGTAATAAAGACGTTTCAGATATTTTTGCACCTATTCATTTCACTATGAGATGATACGCAAATGATTAACAAGACCAAGCCAAATACCACTTAAATATTCTAGAATAAACATATTTTAGTAGTGGAGTAGGAAATTGTGCTAGGTCCGTCCGGATCGCCTGCAGTGTTCGCATTGTTGTGTTCCGGTATGGGTATAAAAGACAACAGGTGAAATTAAAAGCAGAGAGGCATGTGACTAGTCCTCAGCGTTGGCAATATGGTCTTAGGAGTGCAGTCTTTAGATTATAGTCTTGAGAATGCAAAAGTTTATCCCATTTACCATCACGTCGCTATCTTAATGCTTTTATTAAAAAAAAACAACCCAAACTTCGTTTAGACTTGAGTGCTGCACTAGACAATGATACAGGTATATTCTTACATAGCCTAGTATCGTAAATAAATAAATGAATATCTAAGGACAATCTTACACCAATTGACCTAGTCCCAAACTAAGCTCTAGGCTTGCTAGGGTAGACAACGATATAAATATATACAGAAATATATTCTTCAATACATAGAAGACATCCATGACTCAGGATTATATTTGCGCTCATCACACCAATATCTGCCCTTACCGGGATTAGAATAGAACCCAGGACCGCTAGGCAGGGTCACTACCAACAAGGGCATCGCGTCGTCTACTTAATCACTACATATACGAGTATGCTGTCTGTACGTCCCTATGTATGCTTAGATCTTTAAAACTACAGATTTTGATGCGGTTTTTTTTATATGTAATAGTGATTCAAGTGGAAGGTTTTTATTTATAAAAAATCTGTTTTATGTATGGGTGTTACAGAAAACTCACATAAAACGAAGCGAAGCGAGCGCTATATAGATCGCTATAAGTACTTTTATACATTCCAAAACTCAGAAACAAATATTCATACACCAAACCAATAGGTAGTTTCTTATATTGTAATAAAATGCATATCTTTAACCCCGTAAACATCGACCTAGGTATGTGGTTCGTAAGTTGATACCATAAATTCCATCTTTGATAATATCAAGGATGTAACACAATATCATCGTTGTAAACGCTGATATCGCACTAAACAATGAGGTCGTTAACAGGGGACTCCCAGATAACAATAATCAGTGTTGCCAGAAATAACTTGGCAAGTTGATGCTATCATAGTGTTACTAAAAATAAATTTAAAATACAGTAGTAAAACAATACAAATAATACAAAAAGGGAATAATACAACCAGTAAAAGAGATGTACTTAGACAAAAACATTATAAATAAAATAAAGGAGAAGAAAGTAGTACTATGTTCTCCTAATTAACCGTCTTAATAAGATAGGCACTCAATGACAGAAACAATCAAACGTGATATTGATTTGGTCGGGTTATACTGTATTGCTATCTCAGAGGGTGTAGCGCGAGGAGGCGTAAATAAGGCATCCGTCACCTTCTGACACGTAGGTAAATAAGTACGAGAGTGATGAATGCTTTATCCACATTTGACACGCGATATTATTATAGACGCAGTGATACTAAGCCCGCAGAAATTAACGGGACCATAACAGGCCCGCTGATGATACTCGTATACTATACTGACCTTTTCTTCTGGAGTAGCTTCATCCAAATCGTACGTCGGCCTGTCTATAAACTGACCAGCGTGCTGCCGTTTGAATAGGTCCAGTTCAGCCTTTGCCACATCCCCGAATTTGATTGCGTCTACACCTCTGAACACTTTTGTTATTTTATTCCCCTGAATAAGAGATAAATGGGTTATTTTCATAACTGAATCCTCAAGGTTAAGACTGCGCCGAGCGTCCAGTGGCGCCCTCATTACTTTTGTTGTGTTTTCTAATAAACTAAAGTATTTTCTTGAAATTGAACGAAATGTGTTTGTACTACAAATGAAAACACAACTTATATAATCATGTACAGGTCTGTTATGCACCAATAAAACAACAATTCAATGATACCAACACGCCTACTCGCTCGGTGGCCCGATGGTAAGTGATGGCGTCTCGCGCCCCCCACCACCGCTCACCCAGCCAGTACGAATGTCCGTTTATTAAACATTACATCTGCCTTTTACAAAAATTAAAAATCAAAAACCTTCACTATTCAAATAATTATACATTATAACCAAGGTACTTTACAATCTTTATTACAACCTGAAATAGGACTTATTTATTGAAATCGTTAGCAATAATCAAATCAGCGATTTTAATATGAGATCAAATTACAAATCACTAACAACTTTATCTTGGATATTATCCGCAGATTTGTTCTCATCTGCACAAACCTTCCACTGCCCTTCAACACGTTTTAGATGAACAACGTTTCTGCGCAGTCTTTTTCCGTTCTCATCATTCTCTAGTTCCACGTCAGCTCCTGTCTTATTTATAACTGTATACGGCGCGTCATTGAATGTGGTAGATAGTTTATTCTCCTTTGTCATATTCTTCACATATACTTTTTCCCCAACTGTAATAGTCGATTCAATGGCACGCCTCTTCCTGTCCCCGTATTCTTTCCCCTTTGCCTTCATTTCCGTGTCCTTATCTTTTGTCTCTAGATCTACATCTGCAAATTCCACATCAATAATAGAAGGTAATTTATCTCTAAAAATTCGCCTGTAAAAGAGTTCTCCTGGAGATTTACCCGTGACGGAATGGGGAGTGCTATTATACATAGTTATATACTTAAGCAAATCATCTTGCCAATTTGACCTTTGGCTTTGGCTAATTCGTAGTCTTTTTAATATGTCCCGGTTTTGTCTCTCAACCTCACCGTTTTGTTGAGGCCAGTAAGGAATACTGTGAAACAGACGAATACCAAAGTCATTGCAAAAACACCTGAATTCAGAACTGTTAAATTGTCTTCCGTTATCAGCAGTAATACTTACTGGCGTTCCCAACCGAGCAAATATTTCCTTAAGTATATTAATAGTGTGAGCAGTGTCAATAGTTTTGGTGATCTTTACTTCTTTATAACGACTAAAATAGTCTATGACCACCAATAGATAGTGTCCACTGGGCAAAGGTCCGAGAAAATCCATAGCTATATCAATCCACGGTTGAATTGGAAGCTCACGTCTTCGCATTGGGTTGGGGGGATTAGGTGCTGAAACCAGTGTGCAACCTTTACAAGCTCTTACGCAGTGTTCCGCATCTGTGTCAATTCTAGGCCACCATACCTTAGAACGCAGCCGACCTTTCATCAATACTATCCCAGGGTGACCCTCATGAGCAGCTGCTAAAACTTTAGTTCTCAAACTGGCGGGGATTACAATTTTATTTCCCCTTAATAATAACTTATCCTGGAAACAAAGTTCGTGCTCAAAAATCTTGTAATTGTTTACACTCTGGTCCCAGCTGCTGTTAAAGACACCATTTCTTACTAACCCTAGCTCACGGTCATTCTCGCAGGCAAGCTTTAATTCATTTAAAGTGATAGCTCTTGGACGTGATTCATCTACTACTAAATTCAGGTAATTGTCGTCATCAAAAGGCTGTGGTGACTGCTCACCTGAACTCAACCGTGATAGAGAATCAGCGATGTTTTTCTTACCGGGACTGTACACTACTTTAAAATTATATGATTGCAGCCGCAAAACCCATCGCTCGATTCTCGCACACGGCTTAGATTCAGGACCAAAAATCACCTCTAAGGGTTTATGATCACTAACAAGTTCGAAAGTATCCTTCCCGAACAAATACATGTTAAAATGTTCAACTGCCCACACCAGCGCAAGAGCCTCCTTTTCAGTTTGGCAATAACGTTTTTCGCGGTCTGTCAAACTTTTATTCCCATATGCAATTATTCGTGCTACACCTGAAGCGTGCTGAACCAGAACGGTGCCTAATCCTACTGGGCTTGCATCTGCAAAAACTTGAGTCCTGTCGTCAGGATCATAGTAGCCTAAGGTTGTGATTTGAGTCATTGCCCGTTTTAATCTCTGAAACGAATCTACTTGCTGTTGATGCCAATACGAAGTAATATCAGCCCCTTTTCCTAATTTCTGTCTTAGTAATTCACGCAAAGGTTCAGTCAATGTAGCTAGATTAGGAATCCACTTGCCAACGTAATTTACTAACCCCAAAAAACTCTGAACTTCTTCAATAACCTTGGGCTCCCGAAATGACTCGATTGTTTTAACATATTTGTCGAGAGGTTTAATTCCATCGCAAGAAAATGCATGCCCAAGAAATTCCATTTCCTTAACCCTGTAAACACACTTTGTCTCATTAAGTAAAATGTCATTATCTTTTAGAACAAGAAGGACTTTTTTAAGCCTTTTCTCATGTTCAGCTTCGTCACTTCCAAATACCACAATATCATCTATGAAGTTCACGACTCCTTCACAAGACAACAACACCCTTTCTAAGTTCTTTTGGAAGCATTCAGGAGCGCACGAGATGCCAAACATGAGACGTTTATATCTAAACAACCCCTGGCTACATATAAAAGTAGTAATGTGTCTACAATCGTCGCTTAGCTCTAACTGGTGAAAAGAATTCTTTAGATCTAATTTAGAAAACATTTTGGCATTTCTAAACTTGGGTATTAGCTGATCAATAGTGGGCAAAGGATACTTCTCTCTGATAATTGCCCGGTTAGCCTGCCTCATATCAACGCAAATTCTAACATCTCCGTCCCCCTTAAGAACCGGTACTAAAGGAGATATCCAGTCAGAGGGACCATTAACAGGCTCAATAATATCGTAATCAATCAGCTCTTGAATTTTTTTGTTTATTTTGGCCTCCAAGGGTATAGGGACTCTTCGACAAGGTTGAGAGACAGCTTTGACAGAAGTGTCGATAGGGATATGAATTTTGACATCTTTAAATTTAGGAAACGTACCCTCAACTGCATGCACTCCCAAACCTATTTTCAGAACACCAAGTTCAGTTGCAGTGTCTTTACCAAGTAGATTCCGGGTACCATTTTTGATTACATAGAATGTCGCTTTTTTTTCTTGGAATCCGTTGGCAACTTTTATGGAAGCGTCAAAAGATCCGAGAACAATTAAGGGGTTCTGACTTCCGTAAGCCATAAACTTTTTGTCCGGATTTTTAGTTTGATTCTCGACACGAACATTACTGTTTTTAAGATTTTTAGTTTGATTCTCGACACGAACATTACTGTTTTTAAGATTTTTAGTTTGATTCTCGACACGAACATTACTGTTTTTAAGATTTTTAGTTTGATTCTCGACACGAACATTACTGTTTTTAAGATTTTTAGTTTGATTCTCGACACGAACATTACTGTTTTTAAGATTTTGCCATGTTACGTCGCTAATAATATTGCATTTGCTGCCTGAGTCTATGAGCATATCAACTTCTACGTCACCCAATGTGCACCTGATGGTATCGTCACCGTCTATGTGAAAAATATAATCGACCTCTTCGTCAGTCTTGGTTTTAAATTTCTTAGCGGCACTAATAGCTTTAGATGGAGTATCATTAGTTTTACGTTTGTTTACTCTTGTCCGACAATATAAACGGAAATGCCCTAGATACCCACATTTCAAACATTTTTTCTTTAACGCAGGGCAAAATTTACTTTCGCTAGAATGGGCACCAACGCAACGAAAACATGACATCGTATTAGATTTCTTTCTATCATAATCAACTCGATTAATTGTCAAATTTTTTGTGGACCCCAGTGAATCAAAATTATCAAGTTGCCGATGAACAGTCTCTAAAGCATTTGCTTCGAAAATTATTTTATCAACTGTGACGTCATTTCCAAGTGTTAATATTTTTTTACGTAATTCAGCCGACTCGCACTTTTCGGTAATTTGGTCTATCATGTGTTCATCAGAGCACTTGAATTCGCACTTTGAACACTGATGTCTGAGCCTAACGACGAATTTGTCAATTTTTTCTCCGGATTCCTGTTTAATTAGCCTAAACAAATGCCTCTCGTAGACGCGACTTTGTTTTGGAGAAAAGTACTCATCCAATTTACTGACAGCGACGGTGAAAACATCCACTCCATCGGTTTCGGTGTCTACGTGCGCCCCTGGGATATTATAGTAAATTTCTTGCAGGGCCAAGCCGCCCATATGCAGGAGCGTCGCTCTTTTGGACTCTGGCTTAGTCACGTTTGTCGCAGTTAAATATAACCCGAGTCCTCGTTTCCATTTTTCCCAGCGTAAACCAACTGAAGCGGGTTCGCCCTCGCAGTCCAAAGACTCCATTGGTGGTATTTGGGACATATTTGGGACTATCTGTGAACGAACAACGAGTTCTTTGTAGGTACCGTTCCGATTTATTTAACCGAACTACCTCTTGATCCTTTAGTTGTTACAAGTTTAGATCATTTAGGTACCGTTTGATCACTCAAACTACCTCTAACATCCAGTATTTAACGTAATTGTTGCCAAAATAAATTTACCAAAATGACCAATTCAATAATGTATTTCAAAAACACATTTAGCACAATAACATACTTGCACCTCTTTAGTTCGAGGCAACAAATGCATTAATGCTATGTTCAGTCACCCAATAAAAACGTTGAGCTTACATAGAACCCTATCATTGCAAATGTCATTGACATCGTCATGTGTGTCATTTGATGTTCTGTTTGAAGTTTACTATGACAACGCACTAAAGCGCTCAACACCTTCGTTGGGGTACTGAACACATAAGATAACTGATTTAAAATACATTTAGAATCAATAGACAATCCATTGTTGACAACAACTAGAAAAATTGCTGATGCATAAGTTACTATTTTAGGTACCAATCATTGTTAGGACTAGTTTCGCAGCAACTAATTTCTAATAAAAATAACCACTTACCTTACAATGAAAATACGTTCATCTTAGGAACTACAATTATAAACATACTTAAAAATAATTAACGTTACGTTTACAAACATAACGTCATTCTAATTCATAGTTAAGGTTAAAATTCGTGTAGAATGCCATTTCTATTTAAGTACTTCATTCTATTCGTAACATCGGAATTCTATAGACTGCAATCTACCCGGCAAAAATAAAATAATTGCGTGACAAAACCAGTCCCGGGCAATGATTTACCTCTGTTCATTCTACAAATGATTTTATCGGTACATACCTCAACAGTTTTAGTCACTGGCAGGGTCGCCACTTGTACAGGTCTGTTATGCACCAATAAAACAACAATTCAATGATACCAACACGCCTACTCGCTCGGTGGCCCGATGGTAAGTGATGGCGTCTCGCGCCCCCCACCACCGCTCACCCAGCCAGTACGAATGTCCGATTATTAAACATTACATATCATATAGTTTAATGGTAACAATTCACCTTCGAGTTATTAACTTAACGAAAAAAAGTGGCCACCTTTTCCCGTTAAGCTGACTACTCAAAGGGTAATTGATATTAAAGTTTGTTACGTATCCCATAAATTGTGTTTATACTTGCGCTACAAACACATTTTGTTTGGTTCCAAGGAAATTCGTTAGTTAATTAGAAAACCCAATAACAGTAATGAGGGCGCCACTGGACGCTCGGCGCAGTCTTAAGCCAGTTTTATAACAATCATGGCAGTTGATTGAAACACGCAGCGGCTATGCTTGCACCGCTCCATGTTTTTATAATGCCGCAAACGCACTGAGAGCGGAGGCGGTGCGGTGCGGCGCGTGCCCTTACTAAAAACAGATGCGGGCAAGCAAGATGTAGAACCTTGCCAAATTTCAAGTGGATAGCATTTGTAGTTGCTGAGAAAAACTACTGTGACATACAGACAGACAGACAGACAGACAGACAGACAACGAAGTCTCACCAGTTCCTTTTAGACCATTTTGGTACGGAACCCTAAAAAAACGTTCTTAAAGAATAGTGGAGCCGGTTAAAACGAGGGGGCAGGGAGCCATGCCTTGCCTTTTCTGTCTGGAAACAAAAAATAGGCAGATTTATAATGTTAGTTTAATAAACTAATAGTTTATTAACTAAGGTTTATTAACTAATATTTGCACGCTTGCATAGAGGCTGAACACAATGGATTGTTAATTCTTGAACATCTGCTGAACTTATGTAATACTGTGTTCTAGCAAATAAATATGATTTGATTTGATTTGATTTAAAGGAAATCTTTCGCGCCTCCCCTTCGTACCTAAATGAAATAACTGACCGCTCCATGTGATATTCGCCTTATGATGAAAACTCGTAATTCTTTTCAGCTAATATTGATAAATATTGATAATCTAGTCCGCAAACTAAGTAGACAACGATAAACATTTATATAGCATATAAATACACATCCATCACGATTTAGGACCAGATACACGCGCTCACAGAAGTATTTGCCGCCGCGCCGCAAGACCACTTTTTTCGTAAGCACTGCCAACTAGACAATGCGTTATCGAATATTATAACTAGTAATTTATTGCCTACCCTCAAAGGTATCAGAAACAGTAGCTAAGAACACTTACCGTAACAAAAATAAACATCGGTTCACTCTGATTACGGAACCGTTCAAACACTTCTATTGCATCCGCGAGGACCTAAAACAATCAACTACACTCTAGAGCAGTATGAACGGGTCATGGAGTAGATAAATTTGCATATGCAATGACCATATTTTATTGATCTTGAGTGTAAATACGAAGTTAGACTGAAACTGTTATTTACAATACTTAGTGAAACGATCTCCTTGGCTATAAAATTACATGGATAATATACAATCGATATACGTTATCGATCTATTACATTAAAGAGACCAAACTAAATCGACTTCTACGCTAATAGAGGGAGATAATACCATCAGCAACACGGTTAACTGACCAATCATGAATCTTGTCATGTCACAATAACGCTGCTGTACGTAACTGGTTAGACCTTAAGGCCGTACTTCACTTGGCTGTAGGTACTTGCCAAATACTAATCTGACATCTCTTACATTTATATCGCATGAAGAGATGTACAAAACATATGATAAATATCAGTCAGACCCCTATTTCACCATCTTGACAATGACAGGTGACAGGTGACAGGTGACTGGTGACATTTCAGTGTACATGGCGCAGCTTATATATTAAACCCAGTGATGCATCAGTGACAGTGTACTGACTTTTCAATATTATACCGAATTGTCACCATGCCCATGGTAAGATGGTGAAATATCAGCCAGATAAAGTGTCACCATAAAAATAGGCCAGTAGGCCCAGTAGGTACCTATTCATTGTTTTTGACGGCTGCTTCCGTGAAAAGGTACTACCGGAGATGACTCGGTTAGGCAGGACTTCGATTTGCCTTTAATCCACTTTGATTTTGCCCCTCTTGCTTCGATATCGTAATCATAAACGAAAATTAAATGAAATGCAAATAAGAGCCGTCAACAATTATACGAAACAATACCAAACGATAATCAAAGCAAGATGTTCACATAGACTGTAGAATAAAGACCCTGGTTGTTGATCACAACATTCACAACTTATCATTGCGAACAGACAAACGACACACAAAATTAAGGCGTCTATTCTACTCGGTAAAACCATATTGCTTTTGACATGCTACCGTATTTTAACGCGGCCGCCATTACTGTCAAATAAAAGCTATCGTACCGTTGACAACACGAAAACATGTCAAAAGCAATTTGGTTTTACCTAGTAGATAAAGTCCTGGTACACGCTTAGTGGTTTTTAAAGGTGATATTTGATCGGTTGGTTGGTTTGAGGGAGTTTCCGTACTTACCCTAAGAAGAACTAGTTTTCCATCACTCCATTCTAGTTTTATTTTTGTGAACAGACGTTCCAGCGCTGAACAATATCCAGAGAATTCACAGTATATCTCTGCACCTAAATTAAACACAAAAAGACAGATCATGTTGTTCCATTTTTGGTTTCACCCAAGGATTTTATTTAACTTTTTGGCTTGAACTAGTTTTAAAGTAACTAACTTTTGCCCGCGACTATATACATCCACTTAGAATTTAGTTTATCGGTACGTACGAAAAAAATCGGAAAAACATATTGGGTGATGGAACCAGTAATAGAAAAGAACCAATGATGGACACTTGATTTAAATTTTACGAGCCTTTCTCTTTTTTTTGCCACTGTTAGTGACATCTCCAGATTTTCAAAAAAAATGGCGGGTAGGTAGAGAACATCGAACTATGCAATATTTAAATAATATTGTAATGTGTCCCAAAATATTTGTATGGAAAGTTCCTTTTGTGTTACCAAAAATGTATGAATATCGGTAACACAAAAGCAACTTTCCATACAAATATTTTGGGACACACTACAATATTATTTAATTATTGCATAGTTCGATGTTCTCTACCTACCCGCCATTTTTTTTGAAAATCTGGAGATGTCACTAACAGTGTCAAAAATAAAAAAATAAATGCTCTTACAGAAGATAACGTTTATTGATTTGTTTTCAAAGATCAATTTACGAGCGTATGATCTTTGAATTAACTTTCTATTATCGGTGCCTGGCAGTTTAGTGTAAAACACTGGTGCCATCACCCTAGGGTACTTTACCCTTATCTAAAATAGCCCTATGACTGCCTCTCTTTTTTTTAAGTACCGTTATATTTTCAATTGTTATGGTTTGTAGTGGGAGACGGTGAAATAAAAATGTTTTTGGTGGGACCCTTAACCTTTTGAAACCCCAAACATAATAAATACAATACAATACAAAACACTTTATTGCACACCAAACAAAAACATTACAGAGAAAGAGTAGAATTAAAAATAACGCAGGTAAACAACAGGCGGTCTTATCGCTGATAATCGATCTCTTCCAGACAACCTAGGGATAAGGTGTCAAATTAAAATATTTTACACATTAGGTGGTGTTAGTTGAGACTTGAGATTCTTAAAAAGAAAAATGAAAATAAAGAACTAGAAAAAGTGATAAATATACGCATACTACACAAATAAATAGGTAAGAAAATATATACAAATACAAATAAATGCAAAATATACATATAATGACTAACATAATTAAACAGATAATTATATATAAATACTTAAATAATAATAAAATAAATAATAATAATATAATAGTGAAATAACAAAACAGTCATTAGTATCTTAAGACAGACCTCAAGTACTTTTTGCCACTGGCTCTTTAGGGAGCCACCGGGTACCAAAACGTTAAGTGAGATTGGGCCGGTTACGTCTGCCGCATGCACCCGGACCGGTGGGTGGCGGTGGCCACCAAGTTGGTGCCGTAAAATGGGCGACGTAGACGAAGCAGGCGTAAATGAAGACGGCGGCGGTACGAATTGGACGCATTCCTCAGCAACTTGCCGGAAGAAGCATCTAATAGGGACTCAAGGAGATGAAGGGGAGAGGCTAGGAAAAAAATATTTATCATGACTTACAAATAAGCTTGTCCATATTTTTATGAAGAATTGAATGGAAATCCTTTTCATTATTCACATCTACGAACAATTCTATTTTCTTTCTGTGTGCCATTATGTAGACAGGGAGTCAAAACGTGACATGTAAATCACAATCACTTTGGTCATGATTTGTTTGTGTCACCAAAGAAATCATGGGCCACTTAAGACTGCGCCGAGCGTACGCCGGATGTACAGTGGCGCCCTCATTACTATGATTGTATTTTCTAATACGAGGGCTGCCTTTTAAGTTCTGTCGTTTGCAAACTTCCCGTGATTCCATAAAAAAGAACTAGTGTCATCTTAAAATATTTGAATTTAGAATTCGAAAACAAAAGAATGACTCGAAATCGGCCCAACCGTTTTAGTACAGCGTTCGTTCAAAGTTGACAAGTCAGTTGTGAAAATGGAAATTTCGAAGGAAAATTTACGTGCGATAATTTTTTACAACTTCAAAAGGGGCTTAACGCGACTTCAGTGCTTCGAAGAGTTGACTACGGTTTCCAATGATAAAGCACCATGCCTCCGGACTGTGGAACGCTGGTATTTAGAATTTCAACGTGGTTGCTCTAGTCTTGGTGATAGACATCGTGAAGGTCGACCAAAAACAGCCGTAACCCAGGAGAACATTGATGCTGTACGGCAACTGATCGTCGAAGATCGCCATGCGACATACCGTGAGATAGAAGCTTCCTTAAGTATTTCAGGGACCAGTGTTCACAGTATTTTGCATGATCACTTAGGCGTAAAACAGTTGATCTCACGCTGGATACCACATTTACTCAGTGAAGACCAAAAAACGGCTCGCGTTCGATGGTGTCGCAAAACTCTGCGGCAATTCAACCGAGGAAACTCGAAACATGTTTACGACATTATCAGTGGTGACGAATCTTGGATATATGCCTACGATCCCGATTCTAAACAGCAGTCGACTGTTTGGTGTTCCAAGATGAGCCAAAACCGACCAAAGTAATACGCTCACGGAGCACTTCGAAAAAAATGGTCGCCACGTTTGTGGCGAAAAGTGGCCACGTTGCCACTATCGTGCTCGAGGATCGTAAAACGTTTAATGCTGACTGGTATACCACTGTCTGTTTACCAGAAGTCATCGGCGAGTTTCAAAAAAATAGCCCAAGACGTCGTAAAAGACTGCACCACGATAATGCGTGCTCGCACACCACCCGGCAAACAATTGCGTTTTTAAAAGAGCAAAACGTCGAAATTCTGGAACACCCGCCGTACAGTCCAGACTTAAGCCCTAACGATTTTTTTACTTTTCCAAAAATTAAGCAACGACTTCGTGGTCAACAGTACCAGACGCCTGAAGAAGCCGTTGAGGCATACAAAACGGCCATTTTGGAGACCCCGACTTCGGACTGGAATAAGTGTTTCGAAAACTGGTTCGATCGAATGAAAAAGTGTATTACATATCACGGTGATTACTTTGAAAAGCAATAAATACCATTTAACACTTAAATTGTCTTTAGTTTTTCCAAACGACACAACTTAAAAGGCAGCCCTCGTATTCTAAAGTATTTTCTTGAAATTGATCGGTAAGTTTTTATACGCGTTTTTATATCATTGCGGTGTGAAGAAGTAACAAACACACACACACACAAACTGATTCTGATTCCGATTATTAATTTTATAGAAGAAAGAATTTGCAAAGAAGTCGTATCTACCTACCCCTCTGGGCAACAGGCGTCATTAAATGTTTGTGATTTCTTAACTAAAGCTGCTAAAGCACTGAGAATGGAGGCGACGACGCACCTAAAAACACTTCCACCGCATATAGAACCATTTTTAGGATAGAAATGTGCCTCACCCTGCTGCCGTGTTGACTCTCTGGGGTGTTATTCTCTCAAAAACAACGGACGGTCGGACGAACAGAGAGAACAAAACACATTTTAGCGCGTGCATTTTTAACTAAGCAGCCTTATACTTTCGATTCATCGACAGAAACCATGCTGCTAAATTGAAAGCACGCGCTAAAATATGTTTTGTTCGCACTGACGGGACTACTTAAACTCGCCGCTTGGACATCCGCTCGTTCGTCCGTCCGACCGTCGTTGTTGAGAGAATCACTACGGTTTAAAAGGATATATGGAAGGATTCCTACTACTTCAATTTAAACCACACAGATATTTTTGTCATTTATACAACAAAACATTAGTAGGTGTCAAATTTAATTTGTTTGTATCCAGTCCATTCGTTTTCTAGATGACAGTACACATCTTCAATGGAGATTTCACTCAGTGTATAATCCTCTATGAGATCTTTATAAACAGTTTTCAAACGTTCCAGTTTACTGAACATTGTACTGTATTGCATTTTGTTCTCGTCACTTTCACCCTTTATATAAAAATACAGCATTGACTGGAACAATGAGGAGAATATTTAATGAACACTTTATTTAGGTGTCAACAATATGTACCGACAATTTGTACATAGAATGTATCATTTCACCGAATTTCACTTCATCGAAAGCTATTCTGAGGAGGCCTTTTTTTCGATTATTTTAAATAGTAATTACGTACAGGTTGTGGGTTTAACAATATGGTTCCCCATGCGTCTAGAAACCTGTCGACGAAATGAAAATTCTACGAAGTGACACGTTTTATGAAATGAGTGTCGATAAAACAGAAAAAACCCATTATTAAATAACAACTAGGTGTTGCTTGCGACACAGTCCACATAGAAGTCGTTTGTCGCTTTTTCCCCGGGAATTGCCCCAATTTGTGGAATAAAACCGTACTCTATTCCCTTTCCTGGCGTTTATCTCCATACCAAATTTCATTAAAATCAGTTGAAAAAACAATCGTAGTTACTTTCACAATTATTATATTACTAGCTGTTCGTGCCCGGCGTCACCCTGCCCCGGTCGGGCGAGTTAAGGTCGTCCCGTCAGAGCGAACAAAACAAATTTTAGCGCATGCATTTTCAATTAAACAGCCTTATTCGTTCGATCCATCGGCAGAAACCATGCTGATAAATTGAAAATGCACGTGCTAAAATATGTTTTGTTCGGACTGACGGGCCTACTTGAACTCGCCGCTTGGACATTCACTCGTTCGTCCGTTCGACCGTTGTTGTTGAGAGAATCACTACCCTGGAATGAATTCCCCACCAGACGGTGCTCAGACGCCCTCTAGGACAAATCCGGGGAAACCCGGACGGAAGGCAACCCTAGCTGAACCAAGCCCAAGCCCAAGCCCTGGCCCAAGCTGAACACTGCTGCCAAGAATCGATCGAGAAAACGTTTATTACTTACCAAATGCTCCTCCGCAAGGTGGCTTGTGGGAAAGGCGATTTTAAAATCTTTTTTCAATTCTGTCACAGTCTGACTAGGCTTGAATTCTAAAAACAATTTAACAAAATATTTTTATTTCAAAACTGTCTACTCTCGGTAACGAACAGAGGCCGGAATTCTCGTAGCATTGTTAAGATGGCATTAGGGACTTCTCGTCTATCGACTTCCGATATACATATTACGTGTATCGATAAATACAGAATACAATATTTTAAATATGGTTACGAGTAGAAGTAAACAACAGGAGTCTTATCGCGAATGAGCTATCTCTTCGAGATAACCTTTGGGACCTTTTTTACTGACTTTTTGCAAATTTTAAATAGGAATCAAAATAAAAATATTTTATGGTTTCTTATAAATAGTTTGTGTATTTCTTAAGCCTTTCAAATATTTTTCGAAAGAAACTGCAACAAAAAATGCTATCGATTGTTTTCATTACAAATGTCTATTTTACATTTTCAACTATTCAAAAGTTATCTTAAAGTGATCGCTCTTTAGCGATAAGACCGCCTGTGGTTTACCTCTACCTTTAATCTTCTTTAATATGTTGTGTTCTATATTGTATCGATAAAATATGTATATCGGAAGTCGATAAACGAGAAGTTCCTATGACAGCTCAAAATTGTTACGAAAATTCCGGCCTCTGGACCTAACGAGTAATATGTTCAAATCCTGCTGAGTCAACAGCAAATTAAAGTCGGTTCAGACTCGTTTCTTAACATGCCAATAACACACTTAACAATAACTTGACAATATTATGGATAAGGTTGAACCTAATCTGAGGGGTAATGCTAGCTTCAATCGTTTTTTTAAATAATAATAATAACATACAAAACCCCTCAGTCAAAATAGGCCTGGACAACCTTACCTCTATAAATTGTTGACTTTCGTTTCGAGTTATTTTTAGTGTGCTTGTTGTAACATGATCAAAAATGTACCTGGCAACTGTCTTTTGTTTTCTGATGTAGAATAGAGTTTATGATTTGTTTTTATTTTTTATTTTTAGTATAATAATGTAGGAATGGAGCGGAGTAAAAACCAGCGCTGCGCCGACGCGGCTGCGCCCGCGCTCGCAGCACACACTGAGCACGCTCCTTTTGTCACTCGACCGAGATAATTTTAAAATATATTCATCTATCTTCTAAATATATAAAAGGAGAAACTGACTGACTGACTGACATATCAACGCACAGCCTAAACGGCTAAACGTAGGCACTTGAAATTTGGAAGGGACGTAGCTTAGGTACCGTAGAGGTTCACTAAGAAAGGAATTCCCGAAATTCCCACGGGAACGGGAATAAGCGGGAAAATTATAAACTCAAAAAAAAAAAATTGCCCACTTAAGTGGACACGGGAACAGCTAGTCTAAATATATAAAAGGAGAAACTGACTGACTGACTGACATATCAACGCACAGCCTAAACGGCTAAACGTAGGCACTTGAAATTTGGAAGGGACGTAGCTTAGGTACCGTAGAGGTGCACTAAGAAAGGAACTCCCGAAATTCCCACGGGAACGGGAATTAGCGGGAAAATTATTAACTCAAAAAAAATGTTTTGTCCAACGAAGTGGACACGGGAACAGCTAGCCTAAATATATAAAAGGAGAAACTGACTGACTGACTGACATATCAACGCACAGCCTAAACGGCTAAACGTAGGGACTTGAAATTTGGAAGGGACGTAGCTTAGGTACCGTAGAGGTGCACTAAGAAAGGAATTCCCGAAATTCCCACGGGAACGGGAATTAGCGGGAAAATTATTAACTCAAAAAAAATGTTTTGCCCAACGAAGTGGACACGGGAACAGCTAGTATAATATAAATTGTAAATGCTGTATTTCTGTAAATTTTCTTGGTGTGTGGCAAAAAACATTTTTTTATCCTGATTCTTTATTATGTACTCGTACACTCACCAAAGAAGTTTTGAGATTCTTCTACTTCGATGAGATTTTCGTACTCCAGATAAATGTCATCATCACTACTAGTGTATTCTTCTTCTTCTTTTGCGCTTTTACCAGCTAGCGTGGAGGCTCTTTCTGTCTCGCCGGAACTTCCCGTTTGATCTTCACTCTGAGAAGTATTTTTTGAAGCAGTTGTGGATTTGTCCGTATCCTCAGGTTTTTTGGCAGTAGGTATTTTGATTTGAGCTCCTTCTAGCTGTTGAATCTGGTCAACCACTTTATCTTTTTGGTCAGATGTGGTCTTATTTTTTCCTTCTTCAGTACTTTGAACGTTATCCGCTTCGTCTTTTTTATTTGGTACGCTGGCTTTATCAGTTTCGCCAGTGCTCCCCGCTTGATCTTTCTCTCGAGAACTACCTGCTTCTTGGTTTTGGTCAGGCATGTCCTTGTTTTTTTTTTCTTGGGTAGTTGGTAAACTTTCTGTTTTCTCCTTTTTTTCTTCTTCAGTTGCTTGAGAGCGTTCCACTTCGTCTTTCTTTTCAGGTATATTCTCATTTTTTCCTTTATCGTCCGGTTTTACGTTTTCCTCATCAGGTATTTGCCTAACCTCTACTTGAATGCTGTCAGAGCTTACGTCTTCTTCTATAGTTAGTAGTTTTGTTTTAGACGATTTCCGGTAATGTGAGGGAGCACCGTCGACTTTAGCCTTTGCGAGTTTAGAATGTGCATCCATGTTTTCCGTATCAGGCGCCTCTTTCGAACCGGAAGCAGACATTGCAGCTGAACTATCGTGGCTAGCTTTTTTTTTTCTGTGACCTTTCGGTTTGTCTTTACCAATTGAAATTACTGAATCGTCGCTTTGCTCGACGTTTAAGCCGACAGCTGCATGTTTCCTTTTTGATTGAAATTTTAAATGTTTGTCAATTTCACCTTCGGTTAATTCTTCGTTTGACTCACCAAACTTTGGCACTGCTTTACGTTTAAGTTTGAGACGTGCCATGTGTCCATCAGCGAGTAATTTTCGGACATGTTCAATTGAACCGAGGGAAACTAAATGACCTTCATTCATAACTCCGATGCGTGTATCTAACGAATCGAGATCCCGCCATGCTACGCTAGAAAATCAGAAACAACGTATAAAAAATATATTTTTCACTTAACATTTATAAGCACTTCGCTCCCAGAATATTCATGAGAAATTGTGCACGCACGCAAATTGTTAACTTTAAATACAATCAAGAATTGTTTAGTTCCGAATATCTAAAAAACCGGGAACCCCCCAAAATTTCGAATTATTTCAATCCAAATTTGAAAATAGCTAATTTAAAAATTTTGAAAAATATAATGCCGAATTGAAATCTCGAATTTTATGTTACCCATTCAAATTATCTAAACTAGTGCTCCGAATATTTGTACAAAGACAATCCTGAATTTATTTTTCTCTTTTTAATATAGATACATATAATTCCGATTTTTTTTATGCTAAATATAAATTATACAGATTATTTGGAAAACTCGGAGTTCAGAAAATTCGGTATTAAAAAAAAACAGTTATATGATACTGAAGCTAAATTGAAGCATACATCGTTCGATAATGTTCCACCCTGGCTTGACCCACAAATTAGCCGAGCGAGCGTAGCGAGCGTTCTGCGGCAACGGCCGGCGAGTGCCAGACTAAACTAAATTAGTTTAAAATAAATAAATATACTAGAATTGTGAAAAAAATACTGGAAATAAATCTGAATTATCGGTATTCCGTCGTTTCGAAAATACAAAAACCGGGATAGTGTTATTTAGTAGTTGTTTTTAGTTTCTTCTAAGTAGTGGTCTCCTCTTGGGAAGCGCTGCTTGATTGCATGTAAAAGTGCCCATGTGGCCTACTTACTGAATAAACATCTTTTATCCTTTGTTCCTAAGATAAACAGACAGGCAGTCTCACCATAAGCTCCCTTTTTACCCTTTTATCATTCTATATACTACACTTAATTTTAATAATTACCTATGCTCGCACATAACAATCGCGCACCCTCTGCTCCTGAGGCTAGACAGTGCTCGCCTGACGAGCGGCCGCGTGTGCGGCTCGAGCTGTTGCATCACCTCGTCTACCAACACGACCGGAGGCGCGGAAAGCAGCGCGACGCACAGGCCTAGCCGCCGCCTGCACCCCGGGTTATACGCTTTCACTGGCACGTGCATTAATGCCTCTAAACCTGAAGGGATAGTATTACTGCAGAGACCGGGAAAAAGGCTGTTGCGGGACGAGTACGAATCCAGCAACCGCCCTTCCCGGCTGAAGTTTGTTTAGTACCTATTATTCCCCTAAAATGCGAGAAAATATAACAAATTGTTGATTACTAAATACATTCGACGGTCGAGAAGGGCGGAGATTGGAGCTTGGTTTGGGACTATGTCAATCTGTGTAAAATTGGCCCCAGGTATCCCAGGTAAAGAAAGGCCTTTGATTGTTTGAGAAAAAAAAAACCATCGTAATCTCATAAATAATAATTACGTCTGTTTTCAAGCTTAACAGCCGAACCAGGACCCTTTCTGCCAAGAGGGGTAATATTTTTCACACGCTTACCCATATACGTCATGCAAGTGACGGTAAACAAGGCCGCGTCGCCAGAACGCAGCCCGTGCAGCATACAAAGCCTCTTTAAATTGATGTAGCCCGTGGAGAATTTATCCAGGCCTCCTATGCTTAGTGCCAATTTGTCAATAAACTGAAAGGTAAAAAAAAATACTTAAAAGGAGACTGAGTACTAGCCAGCTGCCATGTATTTCGCCATCCTGATAAAGACTCGTGAGAGGTGACATTTTACCGTACATTGCGCGGCTTATATGAATCCCATTGACGCAGGACCTTGTTAACTTTAGAATGTACTAACTACCCGCCCTCACTTCGCTTCGGTTTATGTGAGTTTTCTGTAACACCCGTACATAAAACAGAATTAATTATAAGTATATAAAAACCTTCCTCTTGAATAATTCTATCTATTTAAAAAAACCTCACATACATTGGGACCGACAGACAGATATCGGTAAGCGACTTTGTTTTATACTATGTAGTGATATAGAATTATTACTGTCACATGTCAGGATGGTAAAATAGGGGCCTTATGGTAAACAGGAGCTGCTAGCCATAAACATTTGCATTTCCAAGACTGTAGTCTTAAGTCCAAATGCGTCATCAACTCTAAGGACTAAAGTAGAAAGCCTCTTGCCAGTAAGTTCACTAATTGTCTTATCTCAACACCGGAATACAATGTGACCACTGATGTGGCGGAAGGTTTAATGATACGGTAGAATAGAATAGAATAGAATAGAATAGAATAGAATAGAATAGAATAGAATAGAATAGAACAGAAAAGAAAAGAAAAGAAAAGAAAAGAAAAGAATAGAATAGTATAGAATAGAATAGATTAGAATGTAATAGAACGGAAAAGAACGGAATAGAATGGAATAGAACGGAATAGAATCTAATAGAACGGAATAGAACGGAATAGAACGGAATAGAACGGACTAGAATGTAATAGAACGGAATTGAATGGAAGAGAATGGAAGAGAATGGAATGGAATGGAATGGAATTAGATTAAAATAGAATAGAGTAGAATAGAATAACGTTTATTGTTTGGTAGCGATCCAGTCCGGGCGGACCCTGCACATGGTCCTACCACCACCCTGTACCTATTTATGCATCACCCTCTCTTCTATCTTGGTGCCTCACTGCTGAGGATCACGACCACAGGTTATTTTTTGCCAGTCTGTGCGATTGTACGCCGATTGTGAAACAAGGTCGTTTGCCGTAACTACAAACACAAAAAACTCTCAGTCTCAAATAACTATCTTAGATGATTTTTAGGAGGTACAAACACTTTAGTCACGAGAATCTTGGGAACCATACAAGTCTACTCAGTTGTGAGTTTTCCTCTTTAATTCCTAATAATGCGCTTCCATTCGGTCCCCCAAAACTAAAAAATGGTAATAACATACACATAAGAGCTTCCCAATGACACCTCATTCGAAGTTACAGCGTAAAAAAATACCTTTGTTTTAAACGCACCCGTAACTATAATGGTTCCTTGTTGACAAGAAAACTCTAAAAATAACATACCTTAGACCTCTGGTCTTGCAAACTTGTTCCGCCGATATAGCAATCTCCCCTCGTCGGTGCCGTCGTCCCTGTCATCATATACAGCACGGTCGTCTTGCCGGACGAATGGGGTCCTAGCAACACCAAGCTATCACCTGAAATATGAAACATCATCGTCACTACAAACCCTAGGGTTATGAACCCTAGGTAGGTTGATGAACCCAGAGTCTTCATAGCACGGTAAGACTACAGCGAGGTATGGATCGAAATTAATATTAAAACTCACGTCATAAGGTCAAGCGGGGCTATTCCGATCATGACCATGGGTTTTCATTAAAGGGGAAACGAAGCGAGAAGTCGATTTCAACCAATATGGTCCATTCCTGCACTTCTCTTCTCCGTTCCGATGGTACTCACCTTGGTGGAAAGGCAAGCTAGGAGGCGCACCTAAACACCCTACCTACGTAACCTTATTTCATGGTTCCGTGTCTAAAGTATATCAAACGGGACCACATTAATATTACTAAGACTACGCTGTCCTTACTGTAAAGAGCTATATCTTGTGAACCATAAGATTATCGGGTTTCTTTTTCAGAATGTGTTATAACAATTATGGTACAGCGGAATTCTCGATAAATAAATAAATAAACAATAAAGAGAGTATTGATTCATTATTGGATTATAGCAGGTTCCAAAGCAAAGCGAAAATATGGATAATTTCTTACCTGCGTTTACCTTGAAGCTTACTCCTTTCACATTGGTAATACGGCCCCTCATTACGCCGCAATAGCAAAATCTCTTGTGCAAATTGTGAACCAATAAAGTATCGTCTGGGGGTCTTTCTGAAACCAGCTTGTTATTAGTGCACCCAATAGAAAAAACGTTCATTATGATACAAGTGTGCTAATAAGTTGGTCACTACCGACGCGAGGACGTAATGGGCCCGAGAGTGTAATCATGACAGTTTCACGAGACATATTTTTCAACAGACTTGAAAAAAAAACATTTTTTTATATGCTTATTAGCAGACGTGTGCTAACTCGGGGCCCGTTTTAGAGATACGATATCGATAAAATATTATGATGTCGATTTAAATTTATACATTTACTCATTGAAAATTGTCTACAAATTCGTCCGTGACGCTCCCATGGTCCGCGCGGGGGACGGGGGATGTTACTGAGTCGACGACGTGTTGCTCACCTCTACGCACGATATGAATTACGTTACAGATATACTATGTCTGCTGTCATACCTAACGATATTCTGCATTATAGTATAACTTAATTTTATATTTTATGTATATACATACGAATATTATGTAGACGTGAGATCGATTAATATCATTATTAATGGTAATCAATGGACACAAGTTGGAGAAATAAATCTTGATTTAATGTTTGTATTATTTTTATTAGCATGCTACTAAAAACCTTTTCATCACACTTGCTCGGAAAGGGTTTTATAACACGCAGGCGTTTAGGGCAGTTATAGCCGACTTAGCTCCCGCGGGAGTTATAGATTTTCATAACTCCCTAGGGAGTTATGAGTTTAGTTTTAAAATATAGAATCCACTTGTACATCATTTCAGACCAAGGAGGTGTAAAATCAGCCAAGGTTTATTTCCTACATTCAAAACTTGGCTACAGACCAATTTTACTGTTTAATTAAAGTTATACGGCACATTTGTCTACATTATATTTTTATTTTACCATTATTTCAGAGACATTCGCAATTATTTTATTAAATTTCTTTTTGAAATTTTGTACAATCTGGCAGAATGGCCTGTATTTGTCAAGTTTAAAAAAAAAGCAATTCTAAGCATTATCTGTGGAAGACTAAAAAAAAGTTGTCAAACTCTTTTAGCTTAGCGAATCGAGTTCGTTTAATTTTGTTTGATTGTTGTTTCCGAAGCGTATTTTGTTTAAAGGTACGAAAAAAACAAACTAAATATGACTTCCTCATCGGAAGAATCTGTAGTGACATCAACACCACCTGATTTGTTAAATGCGGCTCAACTACTCAACAATGATTTGCTGCCAGCGAAATGTAAAGAAAAGGTTTTTTTTTCTATTGGTTTTTTATTTCCTCGCTAATGTGATGAAAATCATTGTGTGTATCATGGGCAGTAAGGAGATTGCAAACTCGAGTCATTAAAAGCCCTCCGCCTTCGGCGTCGTGCTTCTAATAGTCTCTCGTTAGCAATCCTCTTCTTACCGCCCTTGATGCACAATGTACTATAAATTAACACTAACGTCACGTTCCATAATATTAACGTTTTCTTGACTTTCTCCCACTGTCATAATCTGATGTTCTGTTGAAGTTGGATCTTGCGTTTTTTTATAAATAGCTCTAGACAATTTGTTTGACTTTACATCCAATAATTTTGCGTATCGGCTGTCTTTGTGTAGTATACAAGTTCCCTCAAGCAGCGACGGCGGCCGACTGGCACTGACGCTCCTTTCAGACGGCCCCCGCCGCGCGCACACTTCATACCGCCCCCGCTGTCTTTCGTCCCCCGTCGCCCGCAGACTATGGGAGTGTCACGAACGAATTTGCCAAGCTTTATAATAAACACTGCTACAAAGTACAGTGTACATAGTTAACGCTAGTTTAAATTGCATACACTACTCTATTAAAGTAAAAAGGGATTATGGTATTACCTCCAACACAATTTTTGGGATGTTTGACTAGAAAAAAAGAAAAACATGGTTACTTATTAGTTCCAGATCAAAGGAGTTTCCTTTTTCTTTAATAAAAAATTTTACAACCTTGAATGAGCGCCAAACATTTATTTATAAAAATACTTGTAAACTTAAAGATTCGTTTTCAACAGAAATAAATTGTACATAGGTAATTACCTTATTTTATTAGTTAACTATACGAGTAAGTGTAACTAAAAATAAAATTGGAGAAGATTTTTTGAATAGGCGAACAAAATGGAAAAGTCAAATTTGTAGGCCATTGTATGGGAAAAACACAAACATATGGCAAACCTGCTTTCGTCAGATGAAACAACTGTACAAGGCCTTACCGCAATTCATCATCCGATCGACCTCTGCTGTCTCCTTTATAACATTCAGGTCCTTTTTTGTTATTTTTTGTTCCGAGTAGTTCACATTGACGAGGCGCTCGCACAGGATATGTATTCTTTTCTTTTGTAGTAATACGAGAAGGAACTGATAAAAAAAAACTTTTTATTTCATCTTATTACATCGAATATTGGATCAGAAATTGATTTCAATATTATTAAGCGTATTATTATCGATAGTCATAACGAGCGCCCTCCGTCGTTGGATATCATATTCGCAAAACATGATATTTATTATTGTCAAAGTATCATTCAAGCAAAACATGATAATTATCTCATATCGATTCTGTTTCTGGGTGGTTTGGCACTCCGGGCCTACTGTAAATCTAACATAACCTAAATCTACTTATATACCATACCCGAGTTTTTGCAAATATCATGTTTTGCGTATATCGTGTTTTTGCTAGTGTGATGCTATGCGAATAATATGATGCTTTGATAGTATGATGTTATGCGTATAATATATGATGTCTTGCTAGTATGATGTGTGCAAATGTGATATCCTGCGATGTACAGCCTTATTTGGCCAGTCATACATAATTGTTAATAAATAGTATTCGATTTCATAAAGTGTATACGAGTAGTCGAGTAACATGTCATGGCAAAGTTTAATAACCTTCAACCTTCGTGTAAGTAGTCAAGTTTTTCCGTTAAGTTACCTACTCAATTGTTATTAAATTGTGTCATGCACCCTATAAATTGTGTATTCATTTGTACAACAAAAAAAAACACTCTTCGATTTCAAGACAACTTTTAAGACTACTTTAGTTTACTAGAAAACATAATAATAATAATGAAGGCGCCACTGGACGCTCGGTGCAGTCTTGGTGGCGACAGACTTGTAACATTTCGGTGTAATGTATCACCTGCTGTCCTTATCTTATCGCGCCAATTAGATAAGGACCGCGAGTGTTACATAACGCTGAAATGTTACATGTTAGTCGCCACATTTAAGTGCGACGCCGTGGGCAAAGGGCTGCTTCACCCAGTGTTTTAAACAAAACTTCAGTCAAATTTACTACTTACTCCATAACATATTATATGACACATTAATGTAAGCAGTAGTGTGAGTGGAGTCCCACTGAAATAAGTATATTGTTTCCGGCTAGGGTCTGTAAAAAAATAATTAAATCATGTGTTACGCCCGTCACCCGTACATAAGCCAGAACTTCTAGCAAAATTGACCTCAAATGAATACTTCTTAAAGAAATGTAACAAAAAACCCAAGCCAAATTTTAGTTTTTAAAAATGAGAGAGTATAATGTTACGTTTGTTTGTTACTAAATCTCGCCAGAATTGCTTAATGGATCTGGACAAAATTTGGCTCAGTGATAGTGCGGAATAGCACATAGGCTACTTTTTACCGTGGAAAGTTGGATAGTTTGTTTTCGAAATTACAAATATTAATAAAATTATAACGTCAAATACAAGTAGTGCATAAACATTGGAAGTACAGTCACGAGATTTAATTAGGTCCAAAGTCAATCTGATGTTCTACAACAATAGGGTTGAGTTTCCTAAAATTTACAAATGACTTGATATCTCTAATGACATTGACGACTACAAGCATATTTTTCTTGAATTGGGTCCCAAATTAACGTGACCGTACCTACCTAACCTACAGTGCTGTGTCGGGTGCGCCGCACCGTCGTCAGCCACGTCAGCCCCGGCGATCTAAGTTGCGCTACGCACCCCCTAATTACCTCTGAGCTCCTGGTACTTTATTTAAACATGCAAAGTCTTTGGTTGGATGAACCAGTCAATATAAAAAAAAGTGAAAAGTAAAACGCACTCAATACTTAATTTTTTTTAGAATTAGAAACCACAATAACATTATATTGCGTCTGTTCAACTATTTATTACCTAGCAATAGTACAGTACAATAGCCGCAAAACAAAATTGTTTTAATGTCACTTTATTCGCGTGTCATCAATTGTTACTCCAGTACAAATTGTAAAGAGATTACAGTTCACGAGCCGCAATATAATGTTGTCGTGGTTTCTAATTCTAAAAAAAGTGAAGTATAGTGCGAATAAGGAAAAGTAAAAAGCACCAGTTCGAAAAAATCTAACATTCCACACGATATACAGCTACCTAAACTACCACTTTTTGAGCAACGATATTAAAAAATTAACTTACCGCAACAGATCTCATCCAATACTTTGGCCTTCGAATCAGTTAGGTCCAAGCCCTTACAGTAGTGGAGGTTGTGTGAACAGAACGAATTCGCTCTAGCAACGGTGGTGTAACTCGTTATGATCTCGCTCAGGGTGAACACGGGACACAGTCGTCCTACCGCATTTAAGAACTCCAACGGAACTGTATACATACTGAAGGAACTAGACAAGTCTACCAACAGCCTTTGTATGACAGGTCCCGAGAAACCTGAAAGAGGATTTTTCTGCCATTTAGATAGGAACACGCCAGCTGGTGATATTAGACATTTACATTCTTAAGACTAGTGTCTTAAGACTGTAATCCTAAGGCCGCAATTGCGTTGCCAACCCTAAAGACTAAGATGGAACGCCTCTATGCTGCTAGTAAGGACATGGCTAAACTGAAGTATGGGCGACTGCCCTAGCAATGTATAAAAATTGTAACTAGTAATATGTTATGGTAATTGTGACGTTGTGTCACATAATATGTAAGGTGCGGGTAGGTTAGTTTTCCAGATGAATAAACCAGTCAGTCGATAACCTACGCCTTTCATTGACGTCTCACTGGCGACGAGTCCGGGATTATCTTTGTTTTTCGTATTATTTGTGCAAAGAAAGAAGTAAAACCAAGTATTTCGTAATGCCTATCGGGAAATTGGAACCGTTTAATTTAAGCTCCAAACAGTGGCCCGCGTACATTCGTCGCGTCAACCAGTACATACTACTAAACGAAATTGACGACACGTTAAAAGTGCCCATGTTAATAACCGTGGTAGGTGACGCCACGTACTCATTAATGTGTGATTTGTGCGCGCCTAGTTTTCCCGAGACCAAAACATACAGTGAATTAGTCAAACTGGTTACGGAACATCTAGAACCCACAGCGGTCGGAGATCGCCGAGCGCCACGTGTTCAGAC